>OY744608.1:955408-967908 GCA_963556255.1 Allolobophora icterica | reverse complement strand
TGTTTTGTTAACGAAAGCAAAAATGATTTCGTTAACGATAACTATAACTGTAACTAAAAAATAATATTAACTATAACTGTAACTATAACTAAAATGAAAAGCCATTAACTATAACTGTAACTGTAACTAAAATAAAATCTGTAAGGAGAATCACACTGGACTGAGCAAAGCGCACGGACACTGGAGAGAGTTCCAAAAAGTAGGTCCAGCAACTCGAAAAAGTTACTTCTCCACGAGCGGTATTTCATTTAGGTATGACCAGACAAAGGTAATCAGATGACCTCGTTAATGATAAGTCTGGAGGATAAGTACTGACAGAGCTCAATGTTTTATAAACTACGATCCCCAATTTGAGATTAATTCTTTGCTGAACAGGAAGCCAATGCAAATATTCAAACACAGAGGCTATAATTTATGTATTAGTTATGGATCTAGTCAGAGTTCTTAACTCTCTCCAGCTTCAGCATGTCTGACTTATTGACACCAGTAAGAAGCCAGTTACAGTATTCTAAGCGACTGGAAAATTATGCAGTTTCCAGCGACATCCTCAGCATACATGGGCACATTAAACCTAATTCCGTGTATAACATATGAAAAATTATAGTGACTTACAAATACTTACCAGTAGGCCGTACCAGGAATTCAGTCTTCGACGGGTTGAGGAGGATTTATTGGCCGTCTGCCAAGACTAAACCTCATCAAAGGCAGCAGAAAACAGCTGCGCAGCGTAACGAGTCATATGACAGACTGTTGTATGAAAATAGATTTGAGTATCATCAACATAGACATTTTCCTGGACCAGGAACTTGCATTCACGCGGCACATAAATCTTCTCTCCCGCAGTTGCTATTACCAGCTCCGGCATCTCAATGTGATCTCCCGTTCTTTGTCCCCCGGTGCAGCTTCCACGCTTGTCCATGCATTTGTTGTTTCTCGATTGGACTACTGCAGTGCCATATATGACGGACTCCCGGTCTGCCGAATTGAGCCCCTGAATAGAATCATGCGTACTGCTTCCCGCCTTGTATGCCGCATCCCCAAGTTTGGCAGAGTGTCTGCGTATATGAGGGATGTCCTCCACTGGCTTCCCGACCCACAGCGCATCACTTACCGAATCTCTGCCTTGGTCCGGCGGTGCTTTAATTGAAGGCTTGACCCCTCCATACCTGCGGGAGCTCTGCTGTCCTACCTCATGCTCGCAGCGCCGTTGCTCTCCCCGCTCAGCTGCGCAAGCTGAACTTCTTGTTCCCAGCGAAAATGTTCTAATGGTATTGTATATAGTGTAAGCAAAGAGGACCAAGCACAGAACCTTGTGGAACACCGCATGCTAACAAGAATGAATAATTAACATTCAAGTGCAAGCATCGTGGGCCAGAAATGTCGGGCCGCGGGCTAAATTTGGTCTGTGGTCAGAATTTAAGACCACTGCCATAGAGTTTTTAACCTAGACCCGTGAGCCTGGCTGCAAATGGTGTAATTCTAGCCATGCATCAATACTTCTGTGGCGCGTACGAGTGTGAAACGTTTTTTTGTGCTGGCCAGTTTGTCTGGAGTCTCAGAAAGCAGGCTTCCGAGAAATCGTGTAAAATGGTAAAATATCCATAAAGCATTTACGAATTTGCAGAAATGGTTACAGAGGGTCAAATTACCATCTAGAATAGCAATGCGGAGATAACGATAAGTCGTTACATTAGCCCAATGCTTGCAGCTCCTAACCTGATTTTTCCAGAACATTGTGTTAAGCTCCGCCTACTAAGAGACATTTACAATTTCTGATTCTCTTTCTGAAGCTCCACCTATTCGAAGATGTTAATTATCGTGAAGCTCTTGTATTGGACTTTCATTTGCAATGTGACTTAAACAACGATTACTTAGTGAAGTTCATTTTATTAATAATTTTGCTTTATTCTTTCATTATATTTATTTTGTCCTATGAAATTGTCTAATTTATTTTGAACTTTTCATACATATTATTACATTTATTCATCTTATCCTTGTCATTGTTTATTTTATTTTATTTATCTATTTTATTAAATTTTTATTTATATCTTGCACTAACTTTTTGTTTCATCATTTCATTTTTTATTATTTTATCCATATCATTTTATAATTTGTTTTAATCAGGGCTTTTTTTCAGCCGGAACGAGCCGGAACGGCGTTCCGGCACCTTTTTTTAGCTACTAAATATATTTTTTGTATTTTAATAATAAAAACAATAATTTTGTTATTTTAATTTAATTTCAGTGTTTTTGAACTGTTTTCAGTGTTTTTTCAGACCCCTACCAACACCCAACCCCGTTTTTCCCGTGATTTTAGCCCGCCCATAAATGTTGCGTTCCGGAACCTATTGTTCCGTTCCGGAACCTTTTTTTCTAGAAAAAAAACACTGGTTTTAATAACGCGCAGGAGGTCAGTATATTTGAAAGTGAGCCCGAGAAAAAATTGCCCGCAAAAGATGTCCAAGGTCTTAGCACTTGAGTTCACACAGCAATCTTGCACCAGCCATCGTTGGATTTCAAACCCAACATGTAGTTTATGCACTAGACAAGCTGTAGACATACTGTAAGCATAATGATTGTCCAGTTCAGTGTACAATTTGAAAAGCTCTTCAAATGCGATCTATGACAGCACGGACACATCCATCCATTTCATTCATACATAAATCCACATACACACGCATCAGTCCATACAAACATACATACGTGCATATTTACATACATGTATACATACATAGTTAGTTACATACATACATACATATATCAATCCATCCATATATACATATACTATACAATATACATACACATATACACATGTACACACCTACATACATCCATAAATCCATCCATACATACATACTGTACAGTGTACATATATAAATAAATACATACATATATACACACACACATACATAAATATATATATATATATATATATATATATATATACATACATACACGCATAAGGATTCTAACCGGCGCCGTTGAGCCTATACCGCAGAAATGTCGGCCCCTATCCACTCCTGCAATCGTAGTGCAAAGAGCTTATCTTATGAATGCGAGTCCTGCAGATGATGAATCCAATTCCTGTGTTTACCCATTTAGTCCATCGCTCGCCGGAGCCTTGAACGGAAGATCAAAGGCATACCGCCGTACAAACACAGTCGGCGGAACCCTTTGATGTCCGGAACATCAGAGCAAATAATTTGACGACGATTTGATCGTTCTTTAATTGCCGACACCACCGCCGCTTCCTCTCTGCAGATGGCAGCACTAGGACCTGTTGTCCATCAGCCCTCCGCTTCAGTTGTTGTTGTTGTTGTTTGTTGTTCTTGTTGTTGTTGTTGTTGTTAGGTCCTTGTCCTCATCCTTGTTGTCTGTTGCTTCTGGCTTTCTCGGAGTCATTGCCTGTCCTCAAATATGAACAAGCGCAGGAACTGGAACAATAATATGATTACACTATTCCTCCACCTCTTCCTCCTCCTCGTCATCCACCTCCTCTTCGTCTTCCTCATCATCATCAGCACCTATCAGTACCACCACTAGAGCAATTGTGCTACTACCCAACCACCACCCGAATCACCACCAGCACCACCGGCACCACCACCACCATTACTACCACGATCACATATCTGGCTTCATTCTAGCCTTGCTAGACTGGCTTCTTGTGCCTTAGGCTAAGCCTTAACGCATCCAATTCAAACTTTTAACTCTTATACGCAACTGTTTGGTCGGGGTATATATACCTCCTTCACACCTTAGAAACTTCTGTGCCTAGGTGTCTTCCCTCCCTAGTCGCTCCACTCTCCGATCGGCAGCCAAGGGCTTGCTCGTTGTTCCCCGCTTGTGTGTGTTCACTGCTCAATCTAGACGTTTTGCTTATGTTGGCCCCTCTGGTCTAGTTAGAACCGTATTCCACAGGAATTGCGGTTTCATCTCCTCAGCCTTTCTCCTCCTCTGTTCCAGAAACGGCTGAAGACCATTTTATTTGTTAGTGATAGCACTGAGTTGGATCAGGAGGGTGTCACGACAAATGTTTCACGGACAAATAGTTCACGGGAAAATGGTTCGCCTTCTTCCAGCTTCTAGTTTGAGCTATATTTTCATCGCTAATCCAGCTTTTAGTTTGATGAAAATAGAGCTAAACATGCTTTTTCGTAGTCCAATGTAAAAAAAACACAAACTAGAGGCTGGATGAGCGATAAAATATAGCTCAAACTGGAAGCTGGACGATCGTGAACCATTTGTCGTGAACCATTTGTCGTGAACCATTGTCGGTAACCATTTGTCGGTAACCATTTGTCGGTAACCATTTGTCATGAAACCGTCCAGAAGCACCTCTGAATCACTGAGTGGCGCTTCTAAAAATGTTCCATTACAATTACGATTAAGAACGATTGAATGAATGAATGAACGACGAACGAATTGACCATTGTGGTTCTTCTTTTGTTCATCAATTAATACGGTTTATAATTCATTAATTAATTCATTCATTCATTCATTCATTCTGTCCATCAGTCAATCGGTCAACCAATCGGTCAACCAATCGGTCAACCAATCGGTCAACCAATCGGTCAACCAATCGGTCAATCCAATTACATCTTCAATCAGTTTCTCATTACATCTTCTACCTCGTCGCAAATCTCTGAATGGGCTTAAATGCTTAACTTCTAAAGCGCCCAGTTGGCGATGTCTGCTTCTGCTTCTGTCTGACCAGGGGTCATTTATATAGCGTCAGTCATGTCTCTGACCGAAGTGAAGAGAGAGGGAGTTGGGTGAAGGTGTTTGGGGAGGAATAGTTTCGTTTGAGTGGAAGGAGGGTTGCTAATCCAATGGATTTTCTTTGCACTTCCGTTTCTACTGGGAATTCATCAGAAGTGAACGATCAATCATCGCCTAGGAGAGAGAGAAAGAGAGAGACAGACAGACAGAGACAGACAGACAGAGACAGACAGACAGAGACAGACAGACAGAGACAGACAGGCAGAGACAGACAGACAGAGACAGACAGAGACAGCGAAAGGGACACAGAGACAGAGACACAGACAGAGAAACTGACAGACAGAGAAACAGACACAGCGAGAGACAGAGAAAGAGAGACAGAGAAAGAGAAAGAGGCAGACAGAGAGAGAGACAGGAAGACGCACAGAGAGATAGAGAAAGAGACACACACACGCACACACACACAGATACACGGAAAGACTATGACGTCAGACAAACATCGAGGAAGACGAGGAGGAAGAATCGGAGAAGGAGTAGGAAGAAGAGGAGGAATAAGAAGAAGAAGAGGAGGAGCAAGAGGTTGAGGAACGGGATGAAGCGGAGAAACAGCATCATTATCATAATCATGATCATTATCGAGAGAAAAACAGCCCTAAGCGTCTGCCTCTGTCTGTTCCTTTGTCTGTCCGGCTGTGTGTCCCTCTGTCTGCCCACATATGTTTCTGTCTGTCTATGTATCTCTTTCACCTGCACATCTACTCTTTGTCGGTCTGCATATCTGCTTGTCTTCTTCTGGTTGTCCTCGTCTAACTGTCTGTCTGTGGCCTTTCCGTCCTGCCCACTTATCTTCTTTCAATTCAATTTCTTCAGCTTATCCTTAATCCTTCACATCTATTCGTTTGGTTTTACCTGCCTCCAATCTTCATATTTTCCTCTTCCCTTCGCCAATCCTCCTCGAGTCCTCCTTTCTATCATCCTCCTCATCCTCCTCTTCCCTTCAGCAAATCCTCCTTCAGTCCTCCTTTTGTTCCTCCTTCTCACATCCACCAATCCTCCTCCAATCCTCTTTTCTTTCTTCCTCCTGTCATCCACCAATTCTCCTCCAATCCTCCTTTATTTCCCCCTCCTGCAAACTCCCAATCCTCCTCCAATGTTGAATTACAGCGCCGCTGTTCCGTCAATCTGTTGTTGCCCACCGGCGCTGTTATCATCTCTCCCCTCTGTTGCAAATTGGATTCTATGCACCAATGGTGATCTAACATCTGCCACCATAAATAGGCAGATAGACGAATAAATAAATACAAAATAAAATAAATGATTAAAAACGAAACGAATTATCAAATAAATAAATACATATAGATGAGCCACAGATTGTAATTGTAAGTTTAGCTATCACGTAAAATTAAATTTCAGTATTTTTTTATTTTCAATTGTACTAGTAATTTGATTCGTAATTTCAGTTTCAATTTTTGTTGAAATCCTGCATCATTTGTATTCAGTCTCGTGAAATCATAGAATCACAGGTGTATGAATTTTAAACTTGGAATAGGCCGAGTTGTTCCGCCAATGTGACAGCTACTTTTTTAATGTAACGTAAATGTAAATTTTAATTTCTTAACAGTTAACACCACGCAACAGCTGCAGCTGAAAGACTTATGACCGGTATATCACGAACAAGGTTTTTCTGTGACACTACTTTATTAAGCGTCACAATATACTGACAAAGCATCAGTTGATGGCGCTAAGGAATTGTAATGAAGGACTTGCTCAAGGCCCCTAAATCGTAACCGTCTCAGAGGAGGAGGATCGAACCCATACTCTCTGCATTACAAGACTAACGTTCTGACCAATCGGTTACCGTGCCCAGTTCAGAATGCGGATGGGGTAAAGTTTCAGGTAGGGGAGTTAGAAGGTGCCGAGTTAGTTATGTTAGAGAGTGGGTTGTCAGATACCCTCTGCAGAATAAGGAGGAGGACAACTCAGGGGAGAGTCGAGGGGAAAGGACGGAGGTGGAGGATGGAGCTGCTGATGCTGCTATAGGTGATTAAAGGTCGAGAAGAGTATTTTTTGATCGATTGAGACATCACTCGCTGATGCCATAGCTGCCGTAGGTGATGATGGTGACGACGACGACCAACACGATGATGATGATGATGATGATGATGATGATGATGATGATGATGATGATGATGATGATGATGATGATGATGATGATGATGATGATGATGATGATGATGATGATGATGATGATGATGATGATGATGATGATGATGATGATGATGATGATGATGATGATGATGATGATGATGATGATGATGATGATGATGATGATGATGATGATGATGATGAAGGCGACCACTCAGATCAATTCCAAAGAGCAGTCCCTGATTAGCATCGATCTGTCTGACGCTGTGTTTGTCCGCCTGTTTTTCTGTCTGTCTGTTTCTCTTGCGTCTCTGGCTACCAATATGTAATATGTATGTCTGTCTACAGACTCAACAATCATACTTAGACGTCGCCCACCTGTACTTGTTGCTAATTTAAAAGGGCTTTTTTGTAAATGGGAACCTGAAGGGCTTTGCAAATGTCATTCTCTTCTGCGGTTATATGATGTTGTCCTATGCCACCTATGGTTAAGTCTCTCTGTCAGGCGATTATGTCTCTCTGTCCTGCGCTTATATGTGCTTCTGGCCTTCGATGATGTCTCTCTGTCCTGCGATTATGTCCTTTTGGCCTTCGATTATGTCTCTCTGTCATGCAATTGTATCCTTCTAACTTGTGGTTATATTATGTGCTTCAGGCTTGTGATTGTGTCCTTCTGGCCTGCGATTCTGTCATTTATCTATTTACGTAATCATTTATTTAAAGCAATATTGCGCGCTCTCAAAACATTGAATGTGAATTTGAGGCTCCAGCGCACAAGACGAATTTCTATGATGACAATTGATTAACATACGAAAGACGTCATATGAATGGTTGGTTCCACTTATACACCAATGCGATCACATTTATGCAATGCTTCGTTTAATGTTAGGCTGTAATTGTTTTTATGTATTGTAGACCAAAGCTTAGTTCACGTGGGTTCCTGTTTTGTGGTCTAAACCTAATCTATTCTAATCTAATCTAACTAACACCTAAACTCACAACTCATGCGGCGCAAAACAATGTACTAGATACCAGAGAGACATAATCGCAGGACAGAATGACATAATCTCAGAACAGAATGACATAATCTCAGAACAGAATGACATAATCTCAGAACAGAATGACATAATCTCAGGACAGAATGACATAATCTCATAACAGAATGACATAATCTCAGAACAGAATGACATAATCGCAGGACAGAATGACATAATCTCAGAACAGAATGACATAATCTCAGAACAGAATGACATAATCTCAGAACAGAATGACATAATCTCAGATCAGAATGACATAATCTCAGAACAGAATGACATAATCTCAGAACAGAATGACATAATCTCAGAACAGAATGACATAATCTCAGATCAGAATGACATAATCTCAGAACAGAATGACATAATCTCAGAACAGAATGACATAATCTCAGAACAGAATGACATAATCTCAGATCAGAATGACATAATCTCAGAACAGAATGACATAATCTCAGAACAGAATGACATAATCTCAGAACAGAATGGCATAATCTCATAACAGAATGGCATGATCTCAGAACAGAATGACATAATCTCAGAACAGAATGGCATAATCTCAGAACAGAATGATATAATCTCAGAACAGAATGACATAATCTCAGAACAGAATGACATAATCTCAGAACAGAATGACATAATCTCAGAACAGAATGACATAATCTCAGAACAGAATGACATAATCTCAGAACAGAATGACATAATCTCAGATCAGAATGACATAATCTCAGAACAGAATGACATAATCTCAGAACAGAATGACATAATCTCAGAACAGAATGACATAATCTCAGAACAGAATGACATAATCTCAGAACAGAATGACATAATCTCAGAACAGAATGACATAATCTCAGAACAGAATGACATAATCTCAGATCAGAATGACATAATCTCAGAACAGAATTACATAATCTCAGAACAGAATGACATAATCTCAGAACAGAATGACATAATCTCAGAACAGAATGACATAATCTCAGATCAGAATGACATAATCTCAGAACAGAATGACATAATCTCAGAACAGAATGACATAATCTCAGAACAGAATGACATAATCTCAGAACAGAATGACATAATCTCAGAACAGAATGACATAATCTCAGAACAGAATGACATAATCTCAGAACAGAATGACATAATCTCAGAACAGAATGACATAATCTCAGAACAGAATGACATAATCGCAGGACACAATGACAGAACCGCAGGACATACTGATATAATTGCAGGATGGAATGAGACCATACCGGTGGAAGTGATAAAGCACAGAAGCCGAGTGATAGATTGATGGGGTCAGACAAGGTCGGCGTTTCCCTCGCCTGCAGACTTCGGAAAATGATATCGCGAACAGGAAATCAAGAAGACCACCAAGTTGCTGAATAAAAATGCCCGTCTTTATGTCTTTTCAAGTCCCTCGGGTACAAGACAGTCGCGAACTTATTTCTCCTTTCTCCTCTTGTTTTCTTCCCGTATTCCTTCTCTTCGACTTCTTTCTTCTCTCCTCTCTGCTCTTCTCCCTCTAACTTTACCCCTTCTCATACGCTTGTCTTATTCTCGTAGTCCTTCTCCTACACTTCTTTTCACCTTCTCTTGCAGCCTGTTTTCTACCTCCTTGTTCTCGTCTCTTTCTCCTTGTTGCTGTTGCTCCTCTTCTTCATCCTGTTCTGTTTCTCGTAGCATCATTGTCTTTATATTCATGTTTTCTTCGTTTCTATCTTTCACTTCGTCTTCTTTTTCTCTCTTATTCTCCCTTATTATTGTAATTCATTTTGTTTTTCTCTTCTTCATATTTGTCTAATCATCTCCTGTCTTTCATTTCTTCTTTTTCCTCTAATTGCTCTACCATTCTCCTCCAACTCCTCATCTTCCTCTTCCCCTTATTCTGTTCTTGTTCTTGTTCTTGTTCTTCTTGTTCTTATTGTTGTTGTTGTTGTTCTTGTTGTTGTTCTTCTTCTTCCTTCTCCTCCTCCTCCTCCTCCTCCTCTTCCTCCTCCTACTCTTCCTCTTCTCCCTCATTCTGTTCTTCTTCTTCGTCTTGTTCTTGTTCTTCTTGTTCTTATTGTTGTTCTTGTTCTTCCTCCTCCTTCTCCTCCTCTTCCTCTTCCTCTTCTTCGTTGTCGTCAAATGTTTTACGAAGGCGTCAGACCAATTCCCGGACAAAGCGTCAACTGAGGCAATGCATTCTCTCGATCGACGCAACGGTTCCCGCGAGACTTCCACAGATTGTTGGCTGCAAATTGAGAGACTTTGCAGGCGCCTGTTACTTTCTCGGAATGGAGGGAGAGGGAGAAGGCGAGGGAAGGGAAGAAGGGGATTGTAATGAGGAAAAGGAGAGGGGAAGGAAAAAGGGGATTGTAATGAGGAAAAGGCGAGAGGAAGGGAGGAGAAGGGAGTGTAATAATAATAATGATAAGACGATTTGCATAGCGCCGTAGCACAGCCTAGGCCGAAAAAAGGCGCTGTACATGAATTTAAAAATTCAATGCTAGTCATATGATACGGTAGTTTAAAAAGATAGATCTCGAGCTGTGATCTGAATGACTCCAGAGATGGCGCATTCCTCATTATGATCAGGAAGATTGTTCCACGCAGTGGGTCCAGCGACAGAGAAAGAACCTCGTATAAGAGCGTGGGATTTGTAGTTGATAATATCAACTACAAATCCCACGCTCTTATGTTATGAAGATCGTAGTCGACATCTGTTCCGGTTGTCTGTTACACGAATGCAGAAATCAGAGATATAATCCGGTATGAGGTGATTCAATGCTTCATAATGGATCAAGCACAGTTTGTGCGTAATTCGCTGAGGAATACGCAGCCAGTGTAGATTGTCGAGCAGCAGATCAGTAACATGATCAGATGGCATCCGACCAAATATGAGACGTGCAGTAGAGTTTAGCACCGACTGTATTCGATCTAGCTGACAAGTCGGCAGACCCTCCTATAGACTGTTGCAGTAGTCAACCCTGGAGACTATGAAGCTGTTGATCAAGATGACGGCGGGTGTGGTAATGGAGGACGCAAGGCGAGAGGAGAGCAGAGGAGTGTACTTGGGAAGGCGAGGGGGGTTAAGGAGACTGGACTGTAATGGGGGAGAAGACTACAGAAGGAAAGGAGAGGGGAGGGTAATGGGGGAGAAGTCAAGTGGAGGTAGGGGAGAGGAGTGTAATGGGGAAGAAGGCGAGAAGGGGAAACAGAGGGAAGGGCAATGAGAGAAGGACGAGGGCAGGTAAGGAGAGAGGAGTGTAATGGGGAGAAGGCGAGAGGAGGGGAGGGAGTGTATTGTCAGTTGTAAATAGATGGCTATAGGTCCAATCTCTCCTACAGTCGCGTTCTCCGCGGAGCCTGGCATGTTGTCAGAGATTTCCATGCAGATAGGAACGACTGCAATTGCACTGGCTCCCCAGCCGACGGTTCAGTCGAATACTCGCCTGCTCTGCAGAGGACTTTCTCCGGAATAGGCGTTATGTAAATGCGTAATTACGATCACGATTCATATCGCGCTATTAATTCTACGCTAATCCTGTCCCTTCGTCTGTCCGTGTGTATGGCACCGTCTGTACTTCTGCTGGTCAGTGTGCCTATGCGTCTGTCTGTCTGTTTGTCTGTCTGTCTGTCTGTCTGTCAGTCAGTCTGTCTGTCTGTCTGTCTGTCTACTTGTACGTGGTGTCTGGCCTTCCGTCTGTCTGTCTGTCTGTCTGTCTGTCTGTCAGTCAGTCTGTCTGTCTGTCTGTCTGTCTACTTGTACGTGGTGTCTGGCCTTCCGTCTGTCTGTCTGTCTGTCTGTCTGTCTGTCTGTCTGTCTGTCTGTCTGTCTGTCTACTTGTACGTGGTGTCTGGCCTTCCGTCTGTCTATTGTCTTGAGAAATGAATCTCTTGTTTGTCCTTCTCTTTACCTGTGTGATTGTCGTTCCATCCGCCTCCGTCCGTCTGTCTGTCTCTCCCTCCCTCTCTCCCTCCCTCCGTCTGTCTGTCTGTCTCTCCCTCCCTCTCTCCCTCCCTCCCTCCGTCCGTCTGTCTGTCTCTCCCTCCCTCTCTCCCTCCCTCCGTCCGTCTGTCTGTCTGTATGCGTCTGTCGTTCCCTTTGTCTTGAGACGTATTATAGATCTGCTTCACTGAATGCGACCATTGAACATTGAATCACGATTCGTTTTCATCTTCAATCATTTACATTTGCACAACGATTAATGCATTCTAACCAACCTATACGCTGTCTATGCTCCGTATAGCTTATAAAAATGGGCATAGATATATTATGTGTATATATATGTATACACACACATATATATATATTATGTAGCTATACGTACCTTAGAATATTATGGTCCATATTATATATATATACAGTATACACACATATATATAATTATATATAGCTATAGCCTACGCATACTTATGGATATTATATAGACCATATTACGTATATATATCGTTGTTATCATGGTCGTAATATGAAGCATAATCCATACGGAAGAGACTAGTCTTCTTAAGCCTCGGAGTCTATACATGCGCGTTTGATAAGCAGGCCGTGCATCACACAGATGCAACTATGCACTCACAAGTATATATATATGTATATATATATATATATATATAT
>OY744608.1:930408-950408 GCA_963556255.1 Allolobophora icterica | reverse complement strand
GGAGTGATCACATTAAGGATCAAACAGCTCTCAATCAATGTCTAGGTCCATTACAAATTACCGAGCGAATTTACTAATTTACAGACCATTAATCTACTTAAGAGTTCACTAAAAAACTACGTTTAACGAGCTAATTGTTGTCTTGCTTGCACTTGGCTCGCGTTTGGTTTGATTTGGTTCGTTTTGTTTGATGTCTTGCTTTTGATTGTGTTCTGTGTTCTTATTTGTTCTTGTGGGTTTTTGCGTTCTTTGATTACGGTTCTTTACTGTGGATAGACTTGATGATTCAAATTACTCTTGCCATCTACATTATCAATATGTGTAAGGGTCATCTAGGGTTAGCGGGACTTGTTCATTTTTGGAGTACCCATTCTGAGGGTCCATCAACTGTGTATTTGCAATGTTTTTATGTTGATTGATGTCTCAAATAAAAAATGGTTTGACTTTGTCTTTGACACAAGACTCATGGGATACATGTAAATCACATAATTCGAGTGCTTCATATGATTCACATGATTCATATGATATATGTGAATCACATGATTGGTGTGCTTTGTAAAATTCACACGATCAATGAGATTTCTGTATCATTCATGTGATTTTCGTCATCGGTGTGACTCATATGAAGCAGTCGTTATGTGAATCATGTGATCTAATGTGATCTAATGTGATCTCATGTGATCTCATGTGATGTAGGGCCATCGTTCGTCGTCCTCAGCCTCAGCAGCCGGTGGCATCAACGCTGGAACCGGTCTGCCTCCGTTCATCGCCATCATCGTCTTGGTTGCTGGAGTCGTCGGAGGCCTCATCCTTGTCATCTCTATCATCTTCTTCTGCAAATACTGCATCCACAACAGCACCAGCAGCAGCAGCAACTACGGGAAGTTCACGCGATCCACGAAAAGGTCAGCAACAGCATCTACTACTACTAATATCACTACCACTACTACTACTACTACTACTGCTACTACTACTACTACTACTACTACTACTACTACTACTACTACTACCACAACTACCACGACTACTACTACTTCTACTACTACTACTACTGCTGCTGCTGCTGCTGCTGCTACTGCTGCTGCTGCTGCTACTACTACTACAACCACCAATACTGCCACCACTACCTCCACTTTTACTACTACTACTATTACTACTGCCGCTACTGCTACTACTTACTACTACTACCACCACTACTACTCCCAGTGGTAGTAGTGCTGTATGAGTAGTGGTCGGGCCTACTACTACACTGATACTACCACTGGTAATGGTAGTAGCAGTGGTAATGGTAGTAGCACTAGTAGTAGTAGTAGTAGTAGTAGTAGTAGTAGTAGTAGTAGTAGTAGTAGTAGTAGTAGTAGTAGTAGTAGTAGTAGTAGTAGTAGTAGTAGTAGTAGTAGTAGTAGTAGTAGTAGTAGTAGTAGTAGTAGTAGTAGTAGTAGTAGTAGTAGTAGTAGTAGTAGTAGTAGTAGTAGTAGCAGCGACTATTGCTATATACTAGTACCATTACTAATACCATTACCACTGCTACTAGTGGTAGGACCATTACTCATATTGCACTACATTTACTACATTCTGCACTGCACTACACCCCTCTGAGCAACTCTGAGAAATGTCTCCTGAAGAAGCGATTCAAATTCATTTTCAGCATTACAACAACGATGCATTAAGTTTAGTTTCATTTAAAGTACACTGCAGCAAATTACGCCATTTTTGTATTACAATACATTATGTTATCGAGGACAACTTGTTAGATATTTTCCGATCACACAGAAATATTTCCGCAATATTAATTGCGTGAAATTTTGTGCTATATCTTGGGTCACCATTATTGCCTAGGATCTTCACGTACTGTTTTGATTGTGTTGCATTGTGTTCTGGGTGATTTTGTGGAATATCTTGTGCGATTTTTGTGGGATATCTAGTGCGATTTTTGTGGGATATCTAGTGCGATTTTTGTGGGATATCTAGTGCGATTTTTGTGGGATATCTAGTGTGATTTTTCTTGGATATGTATTGGGAATATTGTGGGATACCTTGTGGGTTTATTGCATAGCATCTTGTAGGATTCTGCAGGAATATCTTGTGGCTTTTTTGTGGGATATCTTGTGGAGTTTTGTCGGACAGATTGAGGATTTGTATACCTTGTGGTATTATTGTAGGATATCTTGTGGGATTTTTGTGGGATATCCTGTGGCATCACAAAAACGATCAAATGACTCTATATATCTAATAAAAAAACACAAATTTAATGCAAACATCTTGAGGGCTTTTATGTGATAGCAAAATTTGGCTCAGTGGTGGAATATCACGCAGTCCTATATAGCTGGATAAAATCGTGCGTTAACATTTCCCAACAATTCAGTTAATTAGAACACGTGAGATGTTTCGTGATAGACATCTTTCTCTCAACAATTTTATAGAGAAACTTATAAAACAAATGTTTTATATGGTTCAGTAGACACGCTATAGGCCTACCTGTATTATAATCACTGCGAGTTAATCTCATATGCGTAACAACGAATCTTTCTAACTTCTCCTTTAAATCCCTCGTCATCGTAATCGTAATCTCTAGATTTTTACAGCGCTCAAATAAGCGAACCAGTTTATTTAAATGCGCTCAGTCAAAACAGAATCGATAGACATGTCGGGTCAGAATCTGATCTAGATCAGATCTAAAGGCTCAGGCAGGAAGACATTCAGAATCTCTTATAAATCAGATAAGAGAAGAAAAATCCCTTAAGGCTTAAGCTAGCCTGTCAGGCAGCCATGAGTGTGAAGTGTTTGCGACTTCATTTTCTCAGTCTCGGCATACATGAGCTCGGGTGGCCAATCCTCTCCCTCGCCGTCTCATCTTCCCACCGACAGTGTGCGGCCAGTGTTCTCATTACATCCTACTTAGCAAGGGGAGCAGGTGAAGTAGAAATCAGGACAAAAATTTCTGCCCTGACGGGGATTTGAACCCCGATCTCTCGACTGACAGTCCATCACACCAGCCACTAAACAATCTTGCAACACTAAACTCGTCATGTTTCCTCTTTCCGGTAAAACAACCAATATATCTTTCGTCGAAACTGAGAGACTCGATTCCTAATCAGACTTCTGGCAAAAGCTTTGCGTGTTAAGACGGCGTCAACACTAAGAAGAAAACGGCGAAATATTTCCAGGAAATGCTCCAACGAAAAAATGTCTCGTATTACCGATCTTATTAGCTGAAAGAGTTGCCCAATAAGAGCGCAGTACAGGGGGCTGTTTCGGCCGGGGGGCATTCTTTGAAACGGAAACTGTTGGCAACCACGACGCACTAAGGCGTGTATAAAAATGATCAATGAATGTTTTCAGTGTTCGGCCAATTACAGCAGCGCTAAGGTGCACGGAGTATACATCACGCGGTCTACTAGAGCCACACGGGCGACGTCGCTTGCCAAAAGCGCCCCCGTGTGTCCGACGATGTTAAACATCACTGATGCATTATCAATGAGCCAGTGCACGGAAATAGAGTCCGTTAGGCAGACAGACATTTAGACAGCTATTCGGACATACATGATACATGCAAGCGTATACGTACACACGAACAAGAGGAAAGCCAGGCAGTCAGACAGGCGGGAAAAATTTGGTGACTGACACTAAATAGGCCTATCTAACAAAAATGGAAGTAACCACTTTACAAATGAAGGCATTCCAAATCAGGAGTGCCAGCGACAAAACTCTAAGAAATTTCAGGAGAAAGCCAAGAAATTGTTAGAGAGTTCGGATAGATGTCGTTACAAGCATTGTTTACTTTTAGCTCTATTCAATGAAGCTAGAATGAGGCACTGGCGCACTCTAGCGGAGTACTTGATTACAATCAATTAGCTTTATAGATGTAATTGTAAATTAGAGAAATATGTGTCCTCTTGAATTGTTTCGAGGGAGAGACAGAGACAGAGACAGGCAGACAGACAACCAGATACAGACAGACTGACACACACAGACAGAGAATAAGAGAGAGAGAGACAGACAGACAGACAGACAGACAGACAGACTGACACACACAGACAGAGAATAAGAGAGAGACAGACAGACAGACAGACAGACAGACAGACATACAGAGAGAGAGAGAGAGAGAGAGAGAGAGAGAGAGAGAGAGAAAGAGAGAGAGAGAGAGAGAGAGAGAGAGAGAGAGAGAGAGAGAGAGAGAGAGAGAGAGAGAGAGAGAGAGAGAGAGAGAGAGAGAGAGTTGTATATGTTTTTGTCTCTATCATTCATTCATTCATTCATTAAGGTCATCCATTTACTCAGTCAGTCAATCCGTGGGGTTAACGTCAGAGTGTATGTCGTCTGTCTGTCTCTCTGTCCGTCCGTCCGTCTATCTCTCCGTCTGTGTCATATGTGCTTATGATCATAATCAGCTGATATGAGTGGCCTGTGAGAGTGTGGCGCTGGCGTTCGTCGTTCGGTTAGAGGAGAGATTAGAGAGACTGCGGCGGGCGATGGCATCCTCCTCCCTCCCTCCCTCCCTTCATCGTCCCATGGATGCTCAGCTGCAGAGGCTGGAGGTGATGAGGGCGACGACCGGAGATGCTTCGTCGGTCGATCGAGTGTCTGGCTGGAGCTGGTTGCAGCGGCAGAACTCGTCGTTTGATGGCAGCAGCTGTGTTTGATGAGTGAATCCAATGAAATGGCTGATTAGGTTGTTGGGAGCAGCGAAGATTATGCATCAGTCCAGAACCATCGCTTGATGACGTATAAAACGTGCGTGTCGTCATATGTACGTCACTGGAGGATTGTGTGATATGTTATGTGATAGAAAGTGGATAGGAAAATGAATGATGTCCAAATGGACAGCTAGGCAGATAGGTTGGGAGACATACAGGCAGACATAAAGTTAAGCCGACGGATAAATCGATAGACATACATATCAATGTAGAAAGAGAGAATGAGAGAAAGAGAAAGACAGACAGACAGAGACTTGGAGAGACAGACACCGAGGAAGGGATGGACGAGAAAAACAGAGACAGAGAGAGACCAAGAGAGACCGAGAGAAAGAGAGACAGACAGACAGAGAGACAGATAGAGAGACAGACAGAGATAGAGAGAGATAGAGAGACAGAGACAGATGATATATAGATAGATAGGTAGATAGGTAGATAGATAGATGGAGAGAGAGAGACAGAGACAGAGACAGAGAGAGGGGGCTAGAGAGAGAGTGAGAGAGAGAGAGAGGAGAGAGAGAGAGAGAGAGAGAGAGAGAGAGAGAGAGAGAGAGAGAGAGAGAGAGAGAGAGAGGAGAGAGAGAGAGAGAGAGAGAGAGAGAGAGAGAGAGAGAGAGAGATATGGGCACAAAATAAAGCTTACCGATACCTTTACCCCTTTGGTAATCGGGGCCGATTATTAGAGTAATCGGCATAATTTGCATCGGCAAAAAATAATCGGCGCCGATGCAAATTACTTTATAATTATCGTTTTTTGTACAATAATCGTTGCAAAACATGAGCACAAATATCTCTGTTTTGTTTCTAATTATTGATTTATATTTAGCATTGCACTACTTATTAGGTACCGTAGAAACCAAGGCCCTATGACACAGGACTGGAAACTCTTACTAACCCTTATGCAAAGTTGTGTGCCTATTATTATCTTTTGGACGATAACAAAATATATAATCAGACTCATTCGCGGTATCGGCTCTTTCAATAATCGGCTATACGCGGTATCGGCATTATCGGCAAAAGGGCTATCGGTACACCTCTACTAAAAAAGAGACAGACAGATGCACTGATAGGGACAGGGACATGTAGAGATACAGAGACAGAGACAGACAGGCAGACAGACAGAGAGCAGGTCACAGCTGTTGCCTCTTTGGTTAAATGTCATCGTCCATATGGTTGATCGATTGAATGCGTTGACTCCAAGGAGTGGCATTTCTCGCCTCGGCCGGTCTTACTTACTTACCAATGTCAATAGCAATATCACGACCGTTCATGAATTTCGGGTCAAAGAGAGGTCAACTGTGGGTAAGAGGTCAACATTATTTACGTCGAAAGGGGGCGCTTTGGGAAATGTGAGCAGAGGGGCGGGACATATGTAGGAGGCGGAGCAAAGGAATGATTGACTGGTTGCTTGGCCAATCAACAGGTTCTCAAACTCTTGCTCTCGGTCTTGTGCGTCATGAATTAATCACAATATTAACTGAATCATCATTAAATCGCTCAAATGGATAGAATTGAAAAAAGATGCTATATAAATGTTCTGATGCGTTTTTTAGATGATAATCTTGACAACGACGACGATGATGTAACTGTAATGCATTCTAAAAATAAATTAAACTTAAATGTAAATGTAGATGTAGTTGTAATGTAAATATAAAAGTAATTGTAAATGTTATTTGAAATGTAATTGTTATAATTGTTAATATAAATCACCAAATCTCCAAGATTTCTCCGTGCAAGGGAAATCAGCATAATACAAGGTCACTATATATCAAATCAAGTCCGCAATATTCAGGTTCAACGTTCATCAAAAATCATGAATATAATAGTAATCATCATCATAATAATCATCATCGTCGTCAATATCAGCAGCAGAATCGTCATCATCAGTTCATCACCATCGTTGCTGTGGTCGTCGTCGTCATCATTGTCATTATCATCATCATCATCATCATCATCATCATCATCATCATCATCATCAGTATTAACATCATCGTCATCACATCCTTCCCCTAGTCCATTTGATCCTCTGCCTTCCAAGCTTTCTCGTCCTCAAAGAAACCCGCCATATCAGCTGCTCTGCCTCTCTCTGGTCTCTCTGGCAACCGGACTCAGACCCCCACTGGACATCGATCTCTCTGATGCCAAGCAGCACTCGAGAATAAATTGGTGCCCTGCGCTTGGCTTTAGAGTAGCGATTTAGAAATTTGCGGTTTATTACGAGTATACCCTTAGGCGTAACTTTGATCTAGAAAATGGGGGATACCAATATCTTCTCTTCATTTTTTTCCTGATGATTATAGTTTATATAAGTGGAGCATGTGTGGAGTCCGAAAAGCCATTGAAAAGTTAATGACAAGCTTATGCTAAACCTAAAATGGATATAGTTCATTAGCATTATGAGCAAGCAGTTCATTGGTATTATAAAAAAAATAGTTAATTAGCATTATGTAACAGGGTTGTATACGGTGCCGCATCAGTTCGAAGAAAAATAATACGGTGACTCTCGTTTTGTTTTGATAACCACATGATGTAGGTTTAATTCTATATTTCTTAATGATATTTAACATCATAGGCCAGCAAAGAGAGTTTATAGTTAACATCCAACTGCAAAAAAATAAAATTTATCTGAAAAGGCGCTACAGAAGCCAAAGCTCTTTCGTTGCTGTCGAAAATCACCGAATGCCAACGTTCCATTCATCAACATATACAACGGCATTCTCGTCTTAATTGGCCAACAAAAACGCGCCCGGCATCCGAATGGATGCGTTTCTCTCGGCACAAAACGTTGCTCTGTATATATTTATTACAACGTTCCAATACGTATATGTATGCGTATACATTTACATATACTATATACTAAACTATAATATATATATATATATATGAGAGTTCTCTCTCCATCTCTCTCCCGATTGCCTATATATATACATATACATTGTTAAAATATACATATACTATAGCACAGTGAATACGTATATATATATATGTATATGTATATATAAATAGGCAATGTACATGCGCCATAGCGACGCAAGAGGCAAGAGAGAACGTGACGTTGCTCCTTGATACGAAAAGGACGGATGAAAGGAAGGATGGATGTGGAAAGATGGAGGAAAAGATGGAAGGAAGGAAGAGACGAAGCAGACTTCCGGTTTGACGAAGACAGAGACCGAAATGAAAGTAGACTGAACGACGGAAGAACGGAAACATTCATTCAGACGGACGAAGGAAAACACGGAGGATGAAACACGCACACACACACACACATACACCCACGCATACAGTCTGTATATTTATAGAGACTTACACCCCACGCACCCGAGGTCGCACACCCACCCATCCATTCACACAGAGAAACACCAGCACAGAAACGTACTCCCATGCACAAACACACATGCACACATCACATGCATTTACACATAACCGCACGCACACCCGTATACACGCGAATATATTTTATATATATATACACATGAACATATATATATACATACATATATGTACATATATATATATTATGGGGAGGGGGATAGAGTAATTAGTAACACTCATGGCCAGGAGAACAGCAGGAGAACAGCAGTATACGTGGTTCGATCCCGCAACCCCCCTCAGGAGGGGGCCTTGTCTGGCTGCCATACCGTGTGTTTACTTAACATATTGATAATTGTACTGTCATGTCTCATTGTTATCTTAATTACTGCGTCTGTCGGTTTGAATTAATAAAGAAAAAGATTATTATTATTTATTATTGTTTTATATGATCCTATAGCAAATGCACGATACATGTGCTGCGTATGCATGTATTTACATGATACGCAATTTAGAAAGTGAACCATTAAATTGAGCTTTAATATATGTCTGTTTTATGTTATAATTTATTGTGCTCTCTCTTATAGTCAGGCATTTCTTATAAAAAAAAGGCTGTCCTATATAGTATACCTGCATTGAAGATAGCAGATAGAGATAGAGAGACAGACAGACAGAGACAGAAAGAAAGAGACAGAGAGAAAGAGACAGAGACAGAGAGAGGCATTAATGGACCCGGAATGGATGCACTAAACTCCTATAATTTTCCCAGTGCAATCATATTACAGTTCCTATATATATATACATATATATTATATATATAAAACATGTATAATTAATATATATACCATATTAATATATATATATATATATATATATACATACATATATAAAGTATAAATGAGCATCTTATGTCGACATAGTATTATATATCACTGTAGGATGTTCTCATACACTTAATGCGATCAGGTCGCTGAATATACGTATGAATTCGAGCACACAAATATATTGTATTATTACATGCATACATATACATATTCCAGATATTGTGTTATGTATTTATATACGCAATGTTCCTATTCATAGTTTCGGTTTATATATATATATATATATATATATATATATATATATATATATATATATATATATATATATATATATATATATATATATATAAATGAAACTATGAATAAGAACATTGCGTATATATAAATATCTAGAATATGTATAATGTGCGCATATATATATATGTATATATACAGTACATGTATATACCTGGTATACGTATCGTTGTGTAAAGAGAGCGTCCGTTGTGTGCGTGTGAGTGGGCGAGAACGTGTGTTGGGTCTTTGGGTAAATGAGTGGGTGGGGGAGAGGGCGATTGGGAGGAAGGAGGGTGGGTGGGGTGGGGTGGAGACCGCTATATAAATGACTGCTTTATGGTGGTATGGTGTTCGTCGTTTGGTTCTAATGGCTGGGTTCTAATCCTGTTATGATCGTCCACGAACCACATGGGAAATCTATTGTCTTTATGTCCTCTTGTCCTGTGGTTCTGATGTCCTGTTGTGTTGCTTTTCTGTTGTGTGGTTCTTTTGTTGTCCTGTTGGGTGATTGTCTTATCGTCCTGCCGTGCTATTCTTCTTTTGTCCTGATATAAGGATATCTTATTCTTCGTTTGTCCTAATGTCCTGTTGTCCTGTTCTTCTGTTGTCCTGATATCTTGTTGTCCTGTTGTTGTCCTACTTCTGCTTCAGCCGATAGATGTCACAGGCCACGTCATCTGGCGACGCTGTGGATCACGAGACGAACAGAGCTAATGGTAACTATGGCAACGCCATCAGTGAAGAAATCTTGATAGGCAGGAGGAGGAGAAGGAGGAGGAGGAGAAGAGGAGGAGGAGAGGAGGAGGAGGAGGAGGAGGAGAAGGAGGAGAAGTAGAAGTAGAAGTAGAAGAAGAAGAAGAAGAAGAAGAAGAAGAAGAAGAAGAAGAAGAAGAAGAAGAAGAAGAAGAAGAAGAAGGAGGAGGAGGAGGAGGAGGAGGAGGAGGAGGAGGAGGAGGAGGAGGAGGAGGAGGAGAAGGAGAAGGAGAAGGAGAAGGAGAAGGAGAAGGAGAAGGAGAAGGAGAAGGAGAAGGAGAAGGAGAAGGAGAAGGAGAAGGAGAAGGAGAAGGAGAAGGAGAAGGAGAAGGAGAAGAAGAAAAAGAAGAAGGAGGAGGAGGAGGAAGAGGAAGAGGAGCTAAAGAAGAAGAAGACGAGGAACAAGAACAAGAACAAGAAGAGGGAGGAAAAGAGGAAAGGAAGGGGAGAAGGAGGAGGAAGAAGAGGAGGAGGAAGTGCTATGACCTCAGCGACCTGGTTCAAAGTCCGTTTCTGTCACGTGATGATGCCATAGATCACTCAGTTTTGATCTGTGAAACCTCAGATGCGGCGATCAACTTCGATTGACGGACTCGTCAGCGTAGACACGAAAGGGAAGGACACGAAGGGGAAGGACAGGAACCCCCAGAGGGATTTCTACGGGAAGGGAGACGGACAGTCTGAGACCGTCAGACTCGATGCAGGCGACGAATTAAATGTCGAGGGAAGAGAAAGTCAGAGAAGAAATGGAGATTGTATGAAGGAGTGTAAGATGTCTTGAGAAGGGATGGAGGGAGAGGGAGAGGGAACGAAGAAGGGAAGGAGGCAGGCAGGCAGGCAGGCAGGCAGACAGACAGGCAGGAAGACGTGTTGAACAGAGAGACTGACAGACAGACAGACAGACAGACAGGCAGGCAGTGAAACATACGTACCTACAAACAGTGCTTTTTTTCAGCCGGAACGAGCCAGAACGGCGTTCCGGCACCTTTTTTCATCTACTAAAAATAATTTATTTATTTTAATAACTAAAACATTAATTTAGTTATTTTAATTTAATTTCAGTGTTTTTGAACTGTTTTCAGTGTTTTTTTAGACCCCTCCCAACCCCCAATCCCGTTTTTCTCGTGATTTTAGCCAGCCCATAATTGTTGCGTTCCGGAACCTTTATTTCTAGAAAAAAGCACTGCCTACAAATAGATAAATGGAGAGACAGGTGGGATGACAAACAGGCAGACGAACAGATGGACGGACGGACAGAGAGACAGACAGGTAGACAGACATACTGACAAAAAGACAGACAGACGGACGTGCTCCACTTTGTCAGTTGCAACATCCATGCCCTTCATCTGATAGCATCGTAGTTTTATAAGGGGCTCAGTTGTCTTGGACATCAGTCAAATTCCCGTCGAGATCCTAATCACCCCTCGTTGCCCTCCTTCTTCCGATGCCTTCAAGCCAGACACCCCAGGTCTACACAAATCCCACGGATCCCCTGCAGACGCCATCGCTTTTGTGTAGCCAGGGTCTTCCCTCGTCCGCCAGTGAGATTACGGAATCTCTCTGCGGATGTGGAATCTGTTGGATGAGTCAACGTCCAAGGAATTGATCTACACCGTGTCTCAAAATAAACTGTGCAAAATTGTTTCTGTCAGAACTTCGTCAAATTTCCACCAGTTTTAATAATATTTGGTAGGTAGATGGCAAAATAGCTGAAATTTTATGCTATATATAAATTTTCCACCTCACCTGACTCATGTCACCGCACTACCTTGTTAAACACAGATGTACCAATTTCTTATATAACGCTTAAATTTTATTACATGCAACAAACTATCTGACGACTTAATTAGCACGCAGTAAAATAAAATATGGTTTACTTAGCAGAGTTTTTAATTGTTATGACAGATCTGCTTAAAAGTGTTAGAATTGGTGCTCGATATGTGCCCCGCTTACACGGACACAAGCGCTTAGACGGCGACGCCACTGGCTGATAGCAGCATCAACGATCGACTGGTCAAAGCCGCCCACTCGTCGATCAGACGCGTTTTGAGTTCGTCGACGTTGGCTATTCTGGAGCGGTAAACCTTTTCCTCCAGCACACTCCATATGCTATAGTCGACTGGGTTAAGATCCGGTGAATTCGGCAGCCACAGTGTTGGAGGTATGAAGTCGGGCGTTTCTCGCTCCAGGAAAGAGACAGTGGCGCGTGCTCGATGCGCCCGGGCGCCATCCTGTTGAAAGACAAACAACTCTCCCTGGGATATCCTGCGTATGTCTGGCAGTAGCTTCTGGACAAGAAGATTGTCGCGATAGTAGGCCCCATTCACTTTGACACCCGGCTCGATGAAATGGATTTCAGTGCAGCCAAGTTTCGAGACGCTAGTTGTTAAAATTTAAGCGTTATATAAGAAATTGGTACATCTGTGTTTAACAAGGTAGTGCGGTGACATGAGTCAGGTGAGGTGGAAAATTTATGTATAGCATAAAATTTCAGCTATTTTGCCTTCTACCTACAAAAAATTATTAAAATTGGTGGAAATTTGACGAAGTTCTGACAAAAACTATTTTGCACAGTTTATTTTGAGACACGGTGTATATATACCGCCTTCCATGCACCTGTTCAATAGATCGCCTTTATGCATGTACTCCAAGTGCAGTATGTGTCTGCAACAGTCTCCCAATGGTTGGAAAAATTGAATCGCATCTAGCTTGGTCTACAATAGGATATAGACTATAGTATATATGCTAGTTTCGACCAGTCTAGACTAGGCTATAGATTATACTAGACTAGACTAATATACATGTACTATCTAGTCTAGTCTAGACTGTTGCATAAAGGCAACCTGTTGTACAGATGGAAGGCGGTCTCTATAATAAGAACTAGATGACCTTCACCTCTGACCTTCCCAACCATACGCTCGCTTAGATTGGATTAACTATCCTAATCCAATGTAAAGACCAGAGAGTAATCGGACGGAGGGAGGGTGGATAACAACTAGAAGGGCGGCTGTTCTACTTAGTTCTGCAACGCCCTTTCCGCGTCGTATACTCTCCTAACTTAATCAATTGACTGCGGTTCGTGTTCAGCAGAATGGATCTCATCCGGGGCTTTTCAATGGACGCGTTCGTTTGGAAGAGATCGCAACGAATCGTTAATTCTATTGCATAAGCTTTATGGCATGGCACATGGGCGGATACATAGACCTGAGTGCTCTTGAACTTTGAACTGACCTTTCCAAACTACGCGGAATGAAAACCGGAATCACAAGTTTGATCGTCCTCAAGTAACCGATTTACGTTGTATGTTGCAAAACATTAAGTTAGCGAATGAGAAACATAAACAAATGAGAACACGACACATGTCATAAATTCAAAAAGTATAGTTCTGATAAACAGTAACGATTTAATATGACGTCTAGATTCTAATAGGCCTATTACATGTCACATAGGCCTGTGTAAGTTGACGTTGAAAAGCACCGGTCGGGGGAAGTCAGGTTAAGCAATAACCTGTCCATCAGGAAGTCTGAGAACCACCTGTCTATCTCTAGAAGACTATCTGCAATAGTTTATGTAACTACCGTAGAGTTTGTAAGTGGCGTGGTAACACCTGACATCGTTCGACTACTTATAGAAGTAGTTTAGTAGCATCTGATGTCACTACAGACTATATGTGTACAGAACAATACAATACAACTGCATTTGATACAATACAATACAGCTGTATTTGATATTGCCCTCCTTCCAAAGTTCAGAAGTGCACACAGGACCATACGACAGAACATCGATGGCGCAGAACAATTGTGAGTGAAGGACTTGCTCAATGTCCCTAGGCCTACACAGTAACTGTCTCAGGGGAGGAGGATCGAACCCGTACTCTTCACGCTAACACCCCATCAGCTTATAACCATTCAGCTAAAACGTCCCACGACTAACAGACTAATGCCATTAGAAGGAGTTTATTAACATCAGAATCATAGCCAGCGTGATGATAATTAAAAAAACTTTTTAGTTTTGGTATTAATGAGCAACTTCGAAACCGCAGCTGTCTATTGAACAGCGATGACGCTCTAAAACAAAACCGTAATCAGGTCAATGTCTGTTTGTCTGTTTGTGTATCTTTCTATCTGTCCCTTTCGGTATGCATGTATGCATCCATGTATATAGGCTACTTGTATGTAATTATGTATGTGTGCATGTATGCATGTATGTACGTATGAGTATACTTAGGCTTGTATGTATGTATACCTGTGTATTTGTGTATGCATGCAGCGGCGTCACTAGAGGGTGCGGGGGTGCGGGTCGCACCGGGTGACCCCTTCAGAGGAGGATGACACCAAAATGGCAAAATGACTGTCTTAAAAATTTGTGTGCAGAGTTTCAACACAAATGTCTTATTCTTAAATTAACAATAAGAGACAACAACACAATCATTTTCGTAAGCCCAGCTTACATGTTCTGTATCAATTTAACTAAAGCTGACACTATGCTAATTTACGGTCAATGCCGTCATTATTACCCAATTACAGTAACGCTTCAAATCACGTGGTTTCGTAAGTAACCCTAACCCTGTCATCCATACTGGCTGACAGGGTTATGGCTGACAGACAGGTACTCTAACAGCAAACCTTAAATACTTTCTCAACGAAAATCTTCGAACGTTAGATACGCTAGAGATTAGTTGGTGTTGGTTTCGGTATAACGGCGCTGTGTCATGATTCATAGATGATTAGCGTCGCCCTCCTCCTTAATCCAGGATTCGGACTGGCACCACCTAAAATCGGCATCGATTTTGTGCAGCAGTATTTATTGCTGAGTGACATCGATCCTACACTATAATTATAATACCTGTATGATGCAGTCATTCCAAAGATACATCCAGCAATTTGAACGCAACTAATAAATATGTAGCTGAGAGTGGAGGCGTTTTAAAGGTGTCTAACTGCAGTCGTCGATTTAATCATGAACTTCTACATTACTACAATACATTACAATACAATACAACTGTATATCGAAGTTCACGATTTAATGCAGCATTTTTTGTGTTTAGCGACATCTTGTGGGCGTCAGTCCCATTAACGTCAATTTTACCCTACATAAGAATGATGACATCCCAGATGGTACCTATGTGGTGATTGAACGCGATTGGTAAATTTGTAGCTAAGAGTGTTAGCGTTTTAAAGGTGTCTAACTGCTATCGTGGATTTAATGCAGTCCTGTTGACGTCGACCTTACCCTACAGAGGATAAGCTATTACCATTACAATCAGTGATCTACATGAATTACGATTTACGAGTAACATTAGTACAAAAGTACATTAGTACATTACTAAACTACTTCTGTCAAGGTAAGGTAACTATTTCTGTCAAGTTAAATCAGTACACAGCTACGGCACAAGATCTTCGCAGAATTATCGAAGTCATGCAGCTCGTACAAACGTCATGCAGTTTTCAATAAAATGCTCTGGCCCAATGCTTTGGAACACTCTCCCACAGGACCTGATTCAAGCTCCTGTCCTTAGTTTGCTTAAAGTAAAATTGAAACGCTACCTACTGCCCCACAGATTTAATTGTTTGTATGGTGTGTTACTGTTTTTTACCTTGCACTGTTTAGATTCTTCGTATATGATTTGAAATGTTGTTTGAAATTATCATAAAGTTGTGTGTTGAACTGGCCGCCTGTACAATGTTATGTGAGAGGGTAGTCCAGCCTGTAGCGGGACTTTTGACCCTTTTGGATTACCCTTTTGACGCCAGCACTTGTAATAGGCGAAACTGTCATAATTTGATTTGTCTGTTCAATCAATCAATCAACGGAATTTATATAGCGCCCCTTCAAGGCAACTACTCAGAGGCACTCCCGACCCAAGCCCGGTCAAAAAGAAAAGTCTTAAGGTTCTTATAAAAGGTACTAGACATGACCCGAGGGAGAGAGCGCAGGTCAGAGGGTAAACCATTCCACAGAGAGGGACCTACGACCGAGAAAGCCCGATGCTGTCTAGTGGCAGTGCGTGCATGTGGAACCACAAAGTCACCTCTGGTAGCCGAACGCAGAGATCGGCGACCAGAGCAGGCCGAGGTCAGGGTAAAAAGCTCTCGAAGGTAAGCTGGCGCTATGCCGAGAAGACAATGCCAGACTATGCAATAGACTCTATAGTGAATACGCTGCTGGACCGGAAGCCAGTGGATGGCATCCCGCATGTACGCAGAGATGTGACCATACTTGGGGACACCACCCACCAGACGAGCAGCAGCCCGCAAGACCCCCTCCAGGGGATGCAGTCGGACCTGTGGAAGCCCAAAATAGAGGGAGGAACAGTAGTCAAGGCGATTAACGATGAAGGCATGGACCAAGGTGGAAGCAGAGGAGGGAGAGAGAAAGCGGGACACTACCCGTAGTTGGCGCAGGCAGTAGTAACAAGAACGTTGTGTGGTGCTTCGATAAACAAATCAATCAATCAACTCAATAAAGAAACTGTACGGCCTGGTAAGGAACTAAGGGAGTAAGTAGGTCGACGAGGGTGACCGCACTTGATGACACCAACCCTAGTGACACTACTGTATGTGTGTATTTATATTTGTATTTATATAATATGATCGTCTCTTCAATCAATCAAGCAAAATTTATTGTTTCGTTGAGGCTTCTTTGACCATTTCCTTGGATTTCATTTGGCGCCAAATCCTGTGTCCCTTTCGACCGGAGCACCTGCTCCTCCAGTTCCCAGTTTCACTCCATAGAGCTCGCTTTATTAAATTCATAGGTGTAATTTTAATGTCCCTCTCGACCCGTCGCCTAGCTTTGTTTGTCGCATTGTCTGTATGTATGAGTGCGTCTGTATGTTTGTGTCTGTCTGTTAGTTTGTACGTATTATGCCTAACTATGTCCGTTTGTATCTCTCAGTGTCTGTTGAGGTGATAGTTGTCTGTCTAGAGTCTGCTGTTGTCTGTCTACCTGTCTGTCTGCCTATGTCTCTGCCTGTCTGTCTGTCTGCCTGTCTGCCTATCTGCCTGTCTGTCTGCCTGACTGTATGTCTGTCTGTATGTAACCTGTCTAGCTGTCTTTCTGTCTGCTTGTTTGTATCTGTATGTCTGTATGTATGCCTGTCTGTTTGTCTGTCTGTACCTCAATCAATCAATCGAAATTCGTGTAGCGCCCCTTCAAGATCCCTACGCAGAGTCATATGGGTGTCTGTCTTTCTGTATGTGTCTGTCTGTCTGTCTGTCTGTCTGTCTGTCTGTCTGTCTGTCTGTCTGCATGACATTTCGTGGTGAGTTGTGACGTTAGGGGATTAAGTGGAGATTTAGGTCGGATTAGGACGTGACGTGGAGGCGAAGAATAACAAGATGGAGCAATTCAACAACCTGTTTGCCACTCCTCACTCACACTTCCGCACCAGCGCACCTTCTCCTTTCTCCGGCCATAACTTGGAGCCAACTGAACCAATCCCTCGATTTACTATGATCTCAATCAAGACTAGTTTCGGTCGACTTTCTTTCCTGTCATGGCTTACCCGCTCCAGATGGAAAATGACGGAGAAAACTGGAAAGACTTTTGCGTCCAGTGGATTAACGACGAGTAATTTGGTTTCTCATGAAGGCGGCTAAGAACAATATGTCATTCTTATACTGTTGACGTTGAAAGGAGTTTCTGTCAAAGTCAGTAAATTGTGAATCGTTAGCTCAATGATTTATGTATAAAAATGGAAATAGGCCCTTTTTCTTAGACGACCGTATGGCCTTAACCCTGTTCATTTTTCAATTAATTGATCGGGTTATATTCTTCCCAACCACTGCCCGTTTGAATGAGTGCCACGCCATTTAAGATCCCCGTGTACGGACCGTCCTTGGGTAAGATTAAAATCTCTGAAATTGGCCACCATCGCGACACACCAATGTAGGTAACCGGGCATGCAGCTACAGCGCTATAACAGTCAAGGGCAGAGGGTTATTCACGAGCGCTGCGTCAAGTTGGAGGGATTATACAGAGATACCAGGACAAGAACAAAATCCCAATGGCTGAAAGCTAGAGAGAGAAGGCTTTCTGTATCGTTAGAAATTTTAATTACCTCTCTTAATTAATCAACGATTCTGAGGTTCGTTTAAAATCGTCAGAATTTCTCAGTGTAACGCGGAGAGTATGGGTTCGATCCTCCTCCTCTGAGACGGTTACTGTGTAGGGATCTCGAGCAAGTCCTTCAATCACAATTGCTGAGCGCCATCGATTGATGCTTGGTCTTTAGACAGGGGCGCTTATTGTTATTATTATTATTGTTGTTATTGTTATTATTATTGTTATTGTTATTATTATAGTTGTTGTCGTTGTTCTCTTTTTATTGTCATTGTTATTGTTATTAACGGAAATAGATCATACATAAAGGGAACAACATCTAAAAATAATATAATTAAATTCAAACTGACAAGTACCGGTACGCAGTAAGATTATATCACATACATAGGCGTAGACTCTGGGGGGTCAGCCGGGGCACGTGCCCCCCCCAATAATTGAGGAGCCGGGGCAATGCCCCCCCAAAAATCGAGAGAAGAATTTCTTCAAATAACAAAATATTCTGTTTCAATATAGACAAATTTCTTCAGTAAACAGTAAAACAGAGACACAGAACTTCATAATGAAAATAAAGATTTTTTTCATCTTCAATATCTTCAATATGAAACAAATTTACATGTAAACAAAACTCAATTCATCAATTCATAATGAAAACAATGATTTATTTTTATCTTCAATATCTTCAATATGAAACAAATTTACATGTAAACAAAACGCCCCATTTCATATGCATTAACGTAACACCGGAAGCTGACTGTCCAGACCAGAGGTGAAAAAAAGTTTTTTTTCGGAATTTGGTTTTAAACAAAAAACAGAAAACCACAAAATTTGTTGTTTTCAAAATAAATTTCTTATTTTTGTAGAAGTTATTTTAATACCATTGATTTAATGATTTTTATTTTTCGGAAACCGCAACTGAATTAAATTGAGTTTGAGCTCTTGTTCATGCCATTTTTCATGATTTTTATGATCCGAAATGCGAAAATCTTGAAAAACAACCAAAACAACAAAAAACGATAAAAACAAAAAAAATGAAAAAACAACAACAAAAAACAACTTTTCATCTTGAAAAAAACTTGTTTTTTTGCACCTTTGGTCCAGACCTCATGCCCCTCCAATATTTTGGACAAGTTTACGCCAGTGATCACATAGTAGTAACAGTGACTCCGGAGAGGAAGCGTGGGAGAGGAAGACCAAGAAAGAACTGGATGGGAACTGTTCGAGAAGATCTGAGATGTCTCGAGATGACTGTGGAGGATGCGGTTGAGGTGGCGAAGGACAGAGAAGAATGGAGGAACTGCGTTGCCCGATGTGCAGTTCTGCACGGGAAGGACTAAGTACTAAGTAAGTAACAGACGATAACAAGTTTAACAGGAGTCGAATTTAATTGTATGGCAGCCTGCAAGGAGTCCATCTGTCCTAATGCTCATTTTACAGTCGGCCCCTAGGGAGTGGAAGGCTGAGTCAACCTTATGGGGCCAGAGGGTATCGAACCCGCCTCCTTCTGATCTTCGTGCCAGCGCTTTACCATTCAAGTATCTCCCCACCACAATCTACTCCGAACTCCGCTGCTACATGAGTCTAAAAAGGATCAGTTACTGTCAGAATTATGGTTTAAGCAGGCGCTCAGTCAAGACCAGTCGATGATGTACAACGCAGTTGCAGCACACACACACACACACACACACACACACACACACACACACACACACACACACACACACACACACACACACACACACACACACACACACACACACACAATCACACACAGAAACGCACTCATTCACCCACAAACACACACACATTCACACACAAACAATTATGCAATCACACAATCATCCACACACATGTATACAATCACACACACACATGCATTATGAATAATGAACGCATAATGAATATCGCAAAAATATTTCCTGTTAATTAGTATTTCGATCTATCTATGTAGACTGTAAGGATGGACGACGACGGAGAGGAGACGAGAATTATCTGCACCTAATGACCCATCGGGGGGGGGGGTTAGGCGGTGCGCATGCGCATAGACAAGGTCACCAGAGGTCGTTTTTGAGATGAACAGAAG
>OY744608.1:885408-925408 GCA_963556255.1 Allolobophora icterica | reverse complement strand
GGATCGAGACAGCGACGAGAGAAGTCGAGGAAAGTACGAAAGTCTCGGACTCCAGTCTTCGACAACGGTTCTGATGACAACCGGACAGACAACCAGTGCAACAACGACGAGCAGCAACAACAACAACAATGCAACGGCCTTCGGACAACAGCTATCCATGTCGTCAACGTTGTCATCCGTCAAACAGACAACAGCTGGACAGTATGTGTATGTGTGTGTATGTGTGTATGTATGTATCTGTATGTGTGTATGTACGTATGCGTACATGTATGTTTGTATGTATGTTTGTATGTATATAGTATGTAAGCATGCTTGTGTATGTATGTATGTGTGTATGTATGCGTATATGTGTGTATGTATGTATGTATGTGTGTATGTATATGTGTATGTGTATGAATGTATATATGTTTGCATGTGTGCATGTGTGTGTGTCTGTGTATGTATGTATGTATGTGTGTATGTATGTAAGCATCAAGACGCTTTTTGTAGCGTATTTTCCTAACCTCACATATATACGTGTGTGTATGTGTGTAAACCATATGTTTCTCTATGCATGTAAGTTACAATACATGTATGTACTGCGTTTGTATGTCTGTTTGTATGTCTCCGTCTGTGTTTCTGTATATCAGTGTCCATGTCCGTTTCCGTGTATCTGTGCCTCTGTGTCTATGACCGTGCGCATGTGCGTCCGTATGTCCCTGTCTGTCTTTGTAATGACTGTTTTTTTTCGTCTCCTTTGTCTTTCGTCGTGACATTCAAAACATTCATCGGATTTATAAAAAAAAATGTCAGTTGCCATCCAAGTAAATCTCCAGTCAATAAGATCCTTCTTCACACATATTACGTCAATGTATATAACATATATACACATATGTACACATATATAGTACTTACCTATACAAGTATGTATGTATATTTATGTATAAATGCAAACATACATACAGTAGACATACATATATGTTCTGTCCATGCCCATACATATAATTTATATATATAATCCATTGTACTTGCATTCATTTATGTTTCATATATACATATATAATATATGTATATATATATTTGTTACGTGTCTACATATGTATGAAATGTTTATATATATATATATATATATATATATATATATATATATACATATATATGTTGCGAACTGTTGTAGATTAGCAGACGATGCACTCATTGACATTGACATTGACATTGATTTCGCCGTCGCTCAGTACAAGCAGAGTCTCCTTGGTACGTATTACACAAAATAAAAAGACAAACATAACGTGTTATTTTTATAGATTCTTATTCATGTATACTTAAATGCCTATGTGTTGCATATCTGTGTATGTGTGCGTGCATGTACGTTGGTATACGGTGTCATTGTGTGTATATGTGTGATTGTTTGTACGCATGTTTCGGTATGTTTGTATGTAAGTCTGTTTCTTCTTCTTCTTCTTCTTCTTCTTCTTCTTCTTCTTCTTCTTCTTCCTCTTCCTCTTCCTCTTCCTCTTCCTCTTCCTCTTCCTCCTCCTCCTCCTCCTCCTCCTCCTCCTCCTCCTCCTCCTCCTCCTCCTCCTCCTCCTCCTCTTCCTCTTCCTCTTCCTCTTCCTCTTCCTCTTCCTCTTCCTCTTCCTCTTCCTCTTGCTCTTGCTCTTCCTCTTCCTCTTCCTCTTCCTCTTCCTCTTCCTCTTCCTCTTCCTCTTCCTCTTCCTCTTCCTCTTCCTCTTCCTCTTCCTCTTCCTCTTCCTCTTCCTCTTCCTCTTCCTCTTCCTCTTCCTCTTCCTCTTCCTCTTCCTCTTCCTCTTCCTCTTCCTCTTCCTCTTCCTCTTCCTCTTCCTCTTCCTCTTCCTCTTCCTCTTCCTCTTCCTCTTCCTCTTCCTCTTCCTCTTCCTCTTCCTCTTCCTCTTCCTCTTCCTCTTCCTCTTCCTCTTCTCTTCTTCTTCTTCTTCTTCTTCTTCTTCTTCTTCTTCTTCTTCTTCTTCTTCTTCTTCTTCTTCTTCTTCTTCTTCTTCTTCTTCTTCTTCTTCTTCTTCTTCTTCTTCTTCTTCTTCAGCCATGTGCGAAATCTTCTCCTGTACGCTTCTAATACAATGTAGGTCCATCTAGCAACATAATGTCGTTATAAAGAAAGTGGGTCGTCCAATTTCTACGCCTGGGGGACATAAAGCGCTACACAATCTGCTCTACCTTCATCGAATTGCTCCTCGATGGTTGATATGACGTCACTAAAAGCAGTGGGTCGTCCAATTTTAACGCCGAGAGGGTGGGAGATCTCCAGGAAATGCGCTATAAAATTCTATCGTATCTTCAATGCAGGGCTAGACGTGGAGCGTGAGACGGCGTCACTTAACGACGACCAGAACGCCCAAAAGGAGCAACTGTTTCGCCCAAACCACGTCAACAACGGCAACAACAACAATTCATCGTCAACAGGCGCCATCTATCGTTGGGCCAACCAACCGTCGCTGGTTCAGGGAGCGACCAATAGAGGGAGCTGTCCACCGTCAACGAATGATCTGCCGACCGCTGGGGGCGCTGCTATCTTGACGGCCGCCGACCGCCATGTCTCCTTCATGCTGGCTGACAAGGCCGGAAGCTTCGGCGGATATGGCATTGAGACAAAGACGCAGAGGTTGGGAGAAGGAAGGGAGGGAGAGGGGTATTTATGTAGCTCATGCATACACTGCATCTGGTTGTGTACGTGCACGCTGGGGTTGGTGCTATGACAGTGTTGAAAATGAGTGTTGATTGATGATAATGATGATGATGACTATGATGAATGATGATGGTGATGATGATGATGATGATGATGATGATGATGATGATGATGATGATTGATGATGATGATGATGATGATGATGATGATGATGATGATGATGATGATGATGATGATGATGATGATGATGATGATGATGATGAAGATGGTGATGGTGATGATGATGATGATGATGATGATGATGATGATGATGATGATGATGATGATGATGATGATGATGATGATGATGATGATGATGATGATGATGATGATGATGATGATGATGATGATGATGATGATGATGATGATGATGATGATGATGATGATGATGATGATGATGATGATGACCTGGTTGAGTCTGTTGGGCGTGGTAGCAGATTGGTTACAGCACTTGCCTTGCGACACGGAGAGTTCTTGGTCGTTAGGTAATGGCGTCTTAGTAATCATAATAAAGACAAGTCTGGGGAATCGCTTTTGGATGACTGATCCAGCCATGTCCAGCCAAACTGTTGTAATCGGTCGATTTATGGAATGATTGACAGGTGGATTAAATGATTGGCAGGTGGTTTTATTGATTGACAGGTGGATTAAATGATTGACAGGTGGTTTGAATGATTGACAGGTGGATTTAATGATTGACAGGTGGATTGAAAGCGAACTGAATCACTCCAAGTATTCAAAGACCGATCGATCTGCAACTCCCAATCAGATCGCAAAGCAACGATCCCTTGGCAATCTCGGAACCTCCTCCCGTCCAGTAAACACCACCGATCACCCCAGAACGAAGCAACTGGTCGACAACAACGACACTTCCGTCAAAGAATCACCAGACAAACTTCCGGTTCCGATGCTAACCGGAAGTGGCCCCAAGCCGTCGCCGAAACCCGGCCGTCCGGTGCTCCACCCGCAGCGACAGGTGGCAGTCGAGATCCACATCGACCACTCCTACCAGCCGGATCCGGTGCTGGACTCACCGGATCCGCTCAAGTCTCGGCGTTCTTCCGGTGCGGGGAAGCTCACACCGGAAGCGTGCTATACCAGCCAAGATGGGTGCGGGGCGTCAAGCGGAAGACGTCACTCGAAGGATCGTCGTCAGTCGATGAGTCTGGAGATTGTTCCTCCAGTTGAGAAGAGAAGAAGTCCGTTGAACACACGACGGGTCAAGAGCTACGAAGAGAACGGACCAAATGTTTCGGCCCCAGTGCGTGCCACTCTGGCCCCGCCTGACACCTGTTGTTATGGTACGGAGGCTGAGACGGTCTCATCCCAGCCGCGATACAATCGCAACCGCCGTCAGTCGATGTCTCTTGAGATCGTTCCTCCGATCGAGAAGAGACCAAGTCCTCTGAACACTCGAAGGGTTAAGAGCTACGAGGACGATAGAACAACGGTCACCAGATGTCGTGACTACGACCGGAACAAGATCACGCAGTTCATCCGACACCCGACCATCACCACCGAAGAACCAGAATGCATCGCTCCCGGAAGGAGAACCGACGTGCGCAGTCGCGTCCGCTACAACGACACCGGAAGCTTCGAAGAGGTGGACGAGGAAAAGATGGAACTGCTGCTCGTCACCCGAACCCAGAACGCTGCTCTGACCGTCTACCTGGAGAGTCGCGGAGGTGACGGACTGGCCGCTGGCACTCCCAACGGAACCGGAGCGAACCAGCAGAGGTACAAGGACCTGTGGCGGTTAAGGGCGACTTTCGAAGAAACGGAGGAGTTCAGTGACATCGTTCGCATGGAAGAGATCACATCTCCGGAAGACCTGTCCTCCGAGGAACGAGATCTCGCGCTGACCTCTCTCACGACCTCCTTCGAATCCACGATCACCGAACCGATGATGAAGCCAACCGTGATGGAACACAAACTGCCCGTGACGGACCACAAATCGACCGTGGCTTCATTGGACAAGCCCCCGCCTGCGGCGTCGATGGGGTGCGGGTTGGTCTTCCCAAGTCAGGAGACGAGACGCCAGAGCTACCGGCGGATGATCACCGAGCGGATGGCCGGTCGATCCCAGCTGGGGTCGTCGGGCAGCTGCCTCGCTGCGTCGAGACCCCCAGCGGAGAACAGCCTCGACAGCCTGGACACGGTGGAGACGGACGGCGAGGTTTCGGACACGAGTCGCCAGGAGATGACAACAACGTCCTTCGATTCGACAACGACAACAACAACGACAACGACAACGACAGACAACAACACAGACGTTGACAACATCAGTCGGTTGCATCCGATGCAACGCGGATCCGATGAGTCAACATCTCTGCCTCAGCAACCGCAGATGAGGACAGCAGTGTCGGGTGAGGCAATGAGTTCCTCCGCCGCAGTCGTCCTGGGTGTGGTTGACGAAGAGACTGTCTCTGGTGCGGCAAGGGTCTTCGAGAGGAGAACCCCGAAAACAGCGTCGAAGAAACGTCGCCAGTATCGCAACGATCGACGCGTCTGGCAGGTCTGCGAGAGCATCAACGAGGTCAGCGCAGGTCAAGGTCCACAGACTTCCGGTTGGCCGCAGGGTGAAGAGGACGAGGAGGAGGGTCTACCGTCTGCGTCGCCATTAGTTACGACCCCGTTGACTCCAGCGATGACGTCATTCTCGAGGTTTCTGCGCTACCACATCCGGCGGTCCGGACGATACCATATGCGCCGGAGAGACTTCAGCGTCGACGAAAAAACGGATGCCGTCTTCAACGAGTTCCTGCGATACGACCCGAACCTCGACGGACGGTCACGAAGGACGGATTCGATTCCTGGGTCAGAAATCGGGGGAAGAAGACACCGGTCGTTGGGGTTGGAGACGGTCGTCGAGCTGAGCGGAGGTAGCAGAAGGACGTCAGCCGCCAGCCGAGGCTCCTGTCTCGGATTGGGGTCCGTGTACGGGAATGGGGAGGCAACTGGGGGTCTTTCGCCGAGGAGGATTCTTACCCCGGACGATGGGGAGGGATTTGAGGGACAGGGAGAGTCATCATCGAAGGGTGAAGTAGGGACGAGGGAACGAGGGAGCATCTTCCCCTGCGCCTCGTCCGATGTTGTGACGGTTAAGAGACTTCAGTCTTCGGTGGCTCTGGTGAATCACGGACCCTGTAGGATGTTGACTGATCCACCGACGATCAGACTCTACAACGACGACTCATATTGACAAAAGAAATCAATTAGTCATGAGCCCCACCCACCCTCGTCACGTAACACATCGAACTGACCAATCCATGCAGGGTGTACATAGGCCTTATACCCTCAGACCGGTACTCTTCTATCTTGCATCTTGCTAGACATAGATACCGAACCCTAATCCTAACCATAACCCACTAACCCTAATTCTAACCCTCTAACCATATAACCTCTAACCCCTAACCCTAACCCTGACATCATCGTGAAGTCCCCGAATATACGCTCTATTAAATGCCCTGAAACATACATACATCTTGTTACCATGGAGTGACTTTTACCCAGATTGGATTCTGGTAGGTAGTGCCAAAGTGGGGGCGTCGCACTTTCTCGAAGTATGCGGAGTGAAGTTGCCGTCCTCCGACGTCGTCCGTGATCTGGGCGTTCTGCTTGAGGCCGACCTGACAATGACGCGCCATGTTAAACAGATGGTTAGCAGATGCTTTCGACAGTTGAGGCTTATCAAGACCTGTATTCGATCGCTTCCTTTCGAAGCAGCAAAAACCGCTGTTTTGTGCTTTGTTGTAACCCAAGTTGACAGGTGCAATAGCCTATTGGCAGGTGCACCCAAGCAATCAGATCTGAGGCGAGGTTGGTGTGCAACCGTAGAAAGTTCGACCATGTATCACCATTGCTCCGTGACGTGCTGCATTGGCTCCCGGTGGAGTATCGCATCAAGCATAAGCTGACTATGCTTGTGTATAGGTCTTTGCATGGTGCGGCCCCTGAATACCTCAGTGCATACTGTATTGGTGTGTCGTCATCTCGAAAAGGCCCTTCCTTGAGGTCGGAGGACAGAGGTGATCTGCACGTTCGAAAGTCAAAAACTTGCTTCGGGGACCGTGCCTTCTCAGTCGCCGGACCTAGGTGCTGGAATAGCATTCCAGCTTCGATTCGCTCATCGACTACGGCGGACACCTTCAAGATGACACTCAAAACCCATTTCTACAAAATCGCTTATCCTGACTAGTCGTTAGATTGTTAAGCGCCCTTGTAACGGCATGTGCTGTGTTACGGCGCTGTAGAAATTGTCGTGTTCATCATCATCATCATCATCATCATCATCATCGTCATCATCATCATCATCATCATCATCATCATCTCGACACGCCTTTTATTTTGACGCATCTCAGATTTTACAAAATGCGCAATACTGAGTGCCCTGCTACATTTTAACGCAGCTTACTATATTAGTATTAGCATTCATAGTATCAACATCAGCTTCAGTATTAGGATTAGGACTTATTTTTAATTTCTAACGTGCTCAAAGTGTTAGTATTAGCATTTTATTAGTATTAGTATCAGCATTACTATTTTATTAGTATCAGTAGCAGTACTAGTAGTAGTATCAGTATCACTCTCAGTATTTTATTAGTATCAGTATCAATATCAGTATTGGTATTAGTATTTTATTAGTATCAGTATTAGTATTGGTATTAGTATTTTATTAGTATCAGTATCAGTATTGGTGTTAGTATTTTATAGGTATTAGTATTAAGTATCAGTATTATAGTTTATTACTATTGGTTTATATAACTATCTTGCTATATTTACAGTCTTTTACAGACCTATCGTTTTTCCAAATGCCACTCCCATGCAAGCACAGAACATGCTCACCGTTTGGTTCTCATGACGTTTGCATAGAAAGAATTATTACTTTCAGGTTTGAATGTCCACAGCGAATCTCCTCCGGCCTCTACGCTTAGTAGGCTACTTGCCTGACGCGAATTCTTGTTTTAAACGGTTGAAAGCAGAACTAATGGACTCGTCTCTTGTGATGACTGGGAAGAAATGCGTCTCCCAATGGCAGACAATTGCAGCCAGTCTTTGAGAAGGCGAACCTTTCTCTGTGGAGAAGTCATACTTGGATCGTGGTTTCATTGGATTAGGTCCTCTGAAGAGTCCGTCTTGCAAAGGAGCTATATAAATTTGCAATTGCCAAACCCTAATCCATTCCTACCCTTGCCTGTCAGTGAGGGTCTCATACATGGACATACGTTGCATGCCAAGCACAATGTATGTTCGTGCATTATATGTGTGTAAGTATACATGTATTTGTGTACGCATTGCTTCTTTGTTTATGTACCTATGTATGTATATATAATATATATATATATGTCTGCATGAACACGTACAGAGGTATGCAGGGTGAGAATTGTCGGGGGGTTGGGGTTTAACCCCCCCCCCAGTCTTTCTTAGGACCCCACAGTAAAGTCTTCATTGCACACCCCAACTCCACGTAAATCAAAGTCTACCCTCCCCCCCCCAGTCTTTTTCCTACAATTTTCGTACTGGATGTATGTATGTATATAAGTATGCCTGTGTGTATCCATGAAATATATTTATGCATCTAGGCGACTACAGAGCACCCTTCAGGTACATTAAAGGCGTTGAGAGGTATGTAGGTCGGTAAGATTTCTTGTCTGTCTGTCTGTCTGTCTCTCTGCCTGCCTGCCTGTCTGTCTATCTGTCTGTCTTTCTTTCTTTCTGTCTGTCTGTCTTTCTGTCTGTCTGTCTGTCTGTCTGTCCGTCTGTCTGTCTGTCCGTCCGTCCGTCCGTTATATTTAGACTCCATGAAGGACTCAGTGTTTGTAAAGCGATATGACGTTGAAATAGATCTATTTTGATTAGCATGAATTCTATTTTTCTTTTTAATGTTGTTTAATTGTTAAATCGTTTGGATAAGTGAAATGCACGATAGTATTTACGGATTTCGTTAAATGATGCTACTTGATTTTTTGTCCGGTGGGTTTGAATAAAATTTTGTCACAAGAAGTCCTTTACCAACATTCAACGGCTTTTGATAAAGTCTCATTTTCTGCAGTTTTTCATTAAAAAATAAAAAAAATAAAAAAATATTTATTCTTTAATTAAGCGCCTGCAAACGCACTGCGCTGTACATGTACATGTTATGCGATAAATCTTAACTACTAACAGAACAGACAGCCTGCAATACACGGCGCAAATTGCAGCCTACAAAGCATGTCCGCCTATGGGACTCGATCTCTGTACCTCTCGCACTCTACGCCAGATATTATCCAATGCGCTATCGGGCATATAACATAAATTATAAACTGAGTTACCAGATCAACTACGATACCAGTTACAGCGTGAATAACGTGAGTTACAACATGAGCTATAATATCAGTTACAATATGTGAGAAAACATGAGTTGCAGCATGAGTTTCAAAGTAAATTACACATATTTACGTTGAAACTCATGCTGTGACTCATGTTTTTCACATGTTGTAACTGATATTATAGCTCATGTTGTAACTCATGAGATTAAATGAGTGAAGACTTGATTTACAGCATGAGTTACAACATGAATTACAACATCAGGTGTAACTCAAGTTACAACACAGGTAGCAATATTACTCACTACACCAGCTATGATGTTAATCAGAACATGAGTTGCAGCTTGATCTACAAATGAATTGCAAAAAATGCGTTTCAACATCAGATACAAAATGATTAAAACATGAGTTACAGCATGAAAGACCAAAATGTTCTATGAAATGACGTTTCTGTAGCAATAGAATATCATGTGTTTCTTTTTTCAATTCCAAATGTTTACAATTTACAACAAGTGCTACAAAACGAATTAAAACATGAATTATGAAACAGTTTACAACATGTGTTACATGAATAGTCGAAAAATCTTGTTTTAAAGTTATGTTAAACAACCGCGCAACTTGGAGGTTATGACTTGATTTTCCAATCACGTATTGTTAAGGTTCAACACGGACAAATGTTGCAATTCAAGACAATAAAATACAATAAAATGTAATACAATGCTACGCAACTGTAGGCCTTTTTGATATTTGATATTGTCCTCATTCTTCCAAAGTTCAGAAGTGCTCACACGACCATACGACAGAACATCGATGGCGCTGAGCAACTGTGAGTGAAGGACTTGCTCAATGTCCCTATACAATGACCCCCGCGTGTAATAGACGGAGCGCTCTAACCAATCGGCTTCCACCGTGACACAGGGACAGAAGGACAGATTTAGAAGCTATTGTCTACGGTAACGACATGAAAACTGCTCCATAGAGAAAGTTCCACCTTCTCAAAGACTGGCTGCAATTGTCTGCCAGTGAGAGATGCATTTCCTCTCAGTCATCACCAGAGACGGGTCCATTAGTTCTGCTCTCAATCGTTTAAAACCATAAATCGTACCAGGCAATACAATGGGCGGAATTACACACGGGGTCAGAACTTCATTCAACGCAACCTTTTGCACTGCAATATTAGATGAATGTGGGTTCGCGTGTGTGTGTGTGGGGGAGTGTGGGGTCTGACATAACACTTTTATTACTATCCCATCTGCTCTCTTGTTCGATTAACTGTCCTTTAAAGGCAGAAGTTCCATTGTTGCTTCCTCTACCGTTTCTCCTTCCACCCAATCTCCCCACAGTCTCCCACACTCGCCAATCTTCTCACTCCCCAAAGCTTCTCCCTCTCTTTTCCCTATCTGTGCCTGACCAACTGGAAAGAAATAGTACTTTGTACAAAATGGACCAGCTCCGACCCAGCGTCCAGTTGTAGTAAGTGGACCAACAGATATCACGGAGTCTCTCAGAGTAATATATATATATATATATAGTACATATATGTGTGTATATATTTATACATATATAACTAAAGGGTTCATATATATATATATATATATATATATATATATATATATATATATATATATATAACATTTTCTAGTAATAGGCAATATATTTTATGCATTTGGTGTTTACGCGAATGCAGGGACTAATAGCTTCAACCTTCTGACCCTTTTCTTCCGGGATTCGAATCACTGCAGACGATCATTGGCAACGACAACTAGTTGTCCAGTCAAGCAACCAGTGAGGAGGATGAATGGTCTGTTGTTCTGTTGTCGATTCGTTGCTTCCGTCGTTGCCATTAAATCCGTAAAATATAGGCTAGGTCAAAACCTTCAGTGACCGGGCGCTGATAAGCAGAATGACCAATGACCTTTAAGTAGTATATATTCCGTGGCGAGATTTATCTCCAACCTAACGAGTGCAGGTCTGGTTCTGCTCAACGCACTCTACGTGAAACGAATCTGGACAGATTGTTAATGCACAAATGACTCTGTCAGCAAACAGAAGAATTTGGAACCGAATTCATCCGTTTATGAAACTGATGTATGTATGTTTGCATGTATGATGTATGTGTGAATGAATGTGTGTATGAATGTACGTACGCAGGTATGTACTTAAGTATGTATGTAACTATGTATGTATGCATGTATGTATGTACGTAAGTATGTATGTAACTATGTATGTATGTATGTATGTATGTATGTACGTAAGTATGTATGTAACTATGTATGTAACTATGTATGTATATACGTAAGTATGTATGTATTTATGTATGATGTATATGTGTATGTATGTATGTGTGTATGTATATTGAGAGCATTTAAGGAACCTCTCGAAAGCGATGTAGGCACAATGGTTGTCTAAGAGATCAATTTCATTGCACTTGTTTTATTACCATACGATGTGATGAACCGTAAGGCGTTAGAAAGCATTGTAAAGTATGACAATGGAAGATAAAGATACCAAGTCCCACAGAAGCTTTTCCACCTTCCTCTGTGTCCATTGAGCTGACAATGGATGAATCCCAAGGTTCTTGGTAAACGGGGAGAGTGCTTCACATGGTTTGCCACACAGCGTGCTCGAACCTGTACGCGTCAGTGATCAATTTCGCTACAGAATAGATCACCATGTCTCACTATGAACAAGTTATAATCGGACAGATTAATTGATTTAACTGACATATACTTACTGACTTCTATTGTTAGTTAGTTTCTATTTAAAACGACGCTTTATCATAACAAAGTTGATTAGCGTCGCCCTACTCCTTTATCCAGGCTTGCGACTGGCACTACCAGAGTACGGATAGTGGCTTAGTTTACATTCCATTCTCATAATTTACAAAGCTTTTCAACGCCTTACAATTCTTTTCAACGTATTATAAAAATAGACCTACATATAGACTATACAAATTTCAATAGCATATCTTTGCATAACGCCGTAAGAACAACTTACGAAGCTGATAGCTTACAAAAAGGCCGACGAAATTGCGTTTAAATTCGTACCAAATATCAGTCTTGTTGTCAAGACCTTAAACCTCAAGACCAAGACCAAGACCAAGACCTTGAACCTCAAGACCAAGACCAAGACCAAGACCTTGAACCTCAAGACCAAGACCAAGACCAAGACCCTGAACCTCAAGACCAAGACCAAGACCAAGACCTTGAACCTCAAGACCAAGACCAAGACCAAGACTTTGAAACTCAAGACCAAAACCGAGAAAAATACCCCAAATCACAACCATATCCAGATTTCTATTCCTTACTAAAAAAATTGTCAAGTCAGACTACTCGCTATTTTAATTAAAACACGAATCTTTTATTTTATTCAAACAAAATAACTCTAAATGCAGACTGCAGAGAATTCCGAATTCGTATTTACAAAAGTCCTTCGTGCGAAATCTTATTCCATATGCCTGTTGCATTTTAAAAACCCAATTCGCTCAGAATTTTCTGACCAAGACGTGACCCTTGGGGCCTCATAAAAATTCTGCCATGTGAAAATACGTTCTACAGTGCTGAATTCACTGGCACACAGAGCAGTTTTTCAAGTACCGGATGTAAATGTACAAATTGTGAGTCTATTTTGAAATCATTCCATGGGAAATAACCGGAAGTCAAAATAAATGTCAAAAGCAACAGTAAAGCCTCACTCACACTGTGTAAACACTAAAGCAATTGTATTAGTAATTATTGGACAAATTATTAAAATCCTTGAGTTTTGTTAAATGACTATTCATGTTGACAGCCGGTCTTGGTCTTGGACTTGCAAAACCAAGACCAAGACTTTGAACCTCAAGACCAAGACCAAGACCAAGACCTTGAACCTCAAGACCAAGACCAAGACCAAGACCTTGAACCTCAAGACCAAGACCAAGACCAAGACTTTTAAAAACGAACTCGAGTGCACTCGAGACCAAGACCTTGGTCTCGAGGACAACAAGACTGCCAAATATTAAGTACTTCATTAGCCGTTTATTAACAGATTGCTTTAGTAAGACATGAAAGTTCTCGTCCTAACAAACGGGCAGGCGAGCTTTGATCCTCTGATGTCAAAATGTGCGCCTACCATAAACAGGTAACGTAGCTGTGTGGTGTGTAGGCGACTCAATCATATCGTCGATGATTGTTGTGTGACTGAGCGTGTAAACGGAAAGCAGTCTATTGATTTTTGTGCATCGCCAGGCGAGGCAGGTCAATCATTCGATCGTTTGAGTCATAGATGAGAGACAGACATACAGACAGGCAGACAGAGACAGAGAGACAGGAAGAGAGAGATAGAGAGAGAAGTAGGTCGGGAAAGCAACAATGTGCAGTTGCAATCGATGAAGCGAAGAGGCGTTTTTGCTCATATCCGTTTCAACAGGTCATATCGCAAATCGAGATCACTATGAGTTGAACGTTTTTAAGCGGTTACTACGTCAACGGTTGAACGTTTTAGGAGATTCCTGTTGTGTTTCTGAAGGTCCCGGATGATTGTGAACGTTGCTTTAATTCGTTTTAGAGGACGAAGCCTCGATTTCCGGCGAAAAATCGAAGCCTGTTCATCGCGGATTCTGTTGTTTATAATTGTCATCGACTGTGCTGGATTTAACGCTGGATGAATATTTGCAAACCTTTGGAATTCATATTCTACGCTGAACTGCGGAAATCTATTTGATTCTTTGAAACAAAGCTACGATACAAAACTACAATACGTATACTACAATACATCTCTTCAATACAATACATGCCATAATACAATGCATCTAGTACAATACACCTCGAACACTACACATCACACGCTACAGCTCATGCACTACAACTCAGAGACTACGGTTCAAACAGTAACCTAACGTGATTACTTTAGCTATTATTACGTCAATAACCGGTATACATTGCGCAGAAAGCCGACAGTCAATATTACAATTAACAGCTGACGCACGTGAAAGACAATAGCAAGGGCTTCGTGAAATCCCGTAATTGACCCCAGAAAATAATAGCAACAGAGCTTTCTGTCGATATAAACAATTCCTCTCTAAAGGTAATACACGGATTTAATCGTTGTACTTAAACGACTCCAAGCGTGAAGACTCAAGGTCTAGTGCAAGTCGCAATAAAGGACTTACACCGACTTGAAGTCTAAAACTGTCAGCCTGACTTCTGATTTACACGATCTCTCTGATTTCCAACAGACTTCTCCAGCGGATTTATCCGATTCTTGACTCGGATTTTACTTAATATGTCGACCACCGATTAATGCCTTGTGCATGATTAAGGCTCTACAAAGGTCACTGGGTCGGATTAGCTTCGAGTGAATGCGATAACCGAAACATCCCAGCTGGACCGGAAATAGAATTCCTCTACCAACGAAAGAACAAATCATTGCATTCTTTTGAGAGATCAGCGGTAATGGTTCGCCGACTAACGATACTCCCTTAGAAAGACGACATCGCCACTCCCTGAGAAAAGAGCATTCAGAATGAAAGACTTGTCTTCAGTTGAATTCAAACTCAAACTGCTACTCCCTGAACCAGTCAGCAGGTTCTCGATCGAAGTACCTAAGCGGAGGATCGTCCCAAAAGCGCTCACCGTCTTCACCGCTTGAATCTTAACTGGTATCCCTCGACGACCATCTCTACGGAAACCATCGACATAGAGACCGTCGTCATGGAAACCGTCGCTATGCCAACACCGGCAAGTATCGCTCGCAGTTAACCAGAACACTCACAGATAAAAATGCATAATTGTCTGGTCAAAATGTGTAGTCTATGTATAGACATGAATGTTGCCTTCCTTAGTAATTCGACACGTAGTTCGGTGGTCTATACGGTAAGGCACAGAGACTGGAATCCAACGACTGCAGTCTCTGAGCCTGCTGAGCGGTCTCTGTCTAACAACCCTGTAATTATAGGAAGACATTTATGTATTGCCACTTCGAGAAATAAAGCTAATAAGACGTTCTCTGCAATGACCTACATGATACAAAATGTCATGGAGAACAGAGAGTTCATTGGTAAAAAAAACAGTGAACAGAAAACCAGGAGAGTCACCAGTGGTTCCTGGCCGATTGGTTAGAGTGCTCGCCTTGTAATGCGGAGAGTATGGGTTCGACCTTCTCTCCTGAAACGGTTAGGCCTACTGTGTGGTGACATTGAGCAATGAGTCCCTAACTCACAATTACTCACTACTCAGCGCCATCGATTGATGCTTCGTCATTAGATAGTGGCGCTTTATCAATTCATACTAAATAAATATATTGCTCCTGTTTTTTCTTGTTCATGTGTATCCTCCCCTTTTTCGACTTCCTCATCTTCTTCCTCCTCCTTCTCCTCTCCTCCTCCTCCTCCTCCTCCTCCTCCTCTGGTGATTCTTATATATTCTATATATTCCATATATATTCTATATATTCCATATATATAAATAGAATACATATAGATTGTATATATATATTCTATATATTCTATATATATATAATATATATTCTACATAGATATCATTAGCAATGGTGATTACGGAAATTGGAGAAATTACGACGGCGCTATACAATTTAGAAGATTGGATTCGATGAAGTTAAATAGGATCAGATCTTTCTTCAATTGTTGAGCTCAGCATCTTCTTCTTCTTTCTGCCGAGTCAATGTCCTTTCCAGCGATTATATAGCTCCGCATTTACGGCTGACACGGCGCAACTATTAGCCTACTTCAACGATCCGTAATTACTTTCTATGTGCAGAAACAGAATTATGCTTCTCATCATCAACATCATCATCATCATCATCATCGTCCTCGTCGTTCTCAGCATCAGCAGCTGAGCTTTTTCGGAGGAGGAGGGCGAGGGCGAGGAGGAGGAGGAGGCTCGACAGCAGCAGCAGCATCGTTGGTTCAGTTCGCTCTACGTCTGCATCTTCTCTTCACCCTCCTACTTACGACCTCCGCTCAACAAGGTTTATTCATTCTTATGTCATTTCTTCATCTGTTTATTTAATCATCTGTTATTATTCTATTTCATCATCTGTTTTTCTTTATCCTTCTTTTTCATTGTTTTTTTTATAACCAATCAGGATTTTATTGGTATGTTTAAGCATCTGTTCATCTGTTTATTTATCCATCTTTTATATTTTAGTTGCTTCGTACCGATAAATTCACCGACCTTTCAAAGCTCTTGTAATAATGATAAGTCTGAGAATAAGAAAAAGGGAGTATGAAAAGGAAATGACTGTTTTCCCTACGCTCCAGTAGTAACAGGATAGTTTTATTTTACACATGACATTGGAATCATAGTTAGGGTAATTGATCTATATTAAAGGAATGGTAACTCCGTATATCCGGTTGAATCCTCACTGGCAGGTGTCGCAGCGCTTTCGTTTTTATGTTTGATGACGTTTTTATCTCCGCAGGCAATATTTTATTGCTCTGCAAATCTAGTCGTTCGTCGATATTCCTTCATAAATATATTCAACTGAATGCAATTGTTATGCAAATAAGACGTGATATTTTTCTGATGCCCGATTATCGTCCACAATCTAGTCAGAAGACGTTGCAAAAGGAGTTCCCATCCAGTGTTTTAAAGGCCCTTTTGGTAGTATGTAACATTAATACCGCATTCCATAGATCTCGAAACTGGGAGACTTTTTATGTGATTGCTCGTAGACTTGTTCGCGTGTACCTTCGAGGACGGTACGTGTGGATTGATACATGACCTGACAGGGAACTTCCTGTGGATGAGGTACAGTGGAAAGACCCCAACCGATTACACCGGGCCATCTAGCGGCCAGGGAGGATCTGTATGGTACTTCTACGTCGAGTCCAGTGACCCTCGTCAACCGAACGATCAGGCAAGGTCAGTCAGAGGTCGCAGAGGTCACATAGGTCACCATTGACTAAGGATGGACCGTCACAAATCAAAAGAACAGAACTGTATGCCTGGGATAAAAAAAATAAAGACAGATTATGAATGAATAAACAAAGGAATGAACAAATGAATGATTCAATGAATGAACGAACGATTGAAACAAAGAATGACAACAAAACACTCAGAAACTGTGCATTGTTCATGTGCTACCATTGTTTACCAGCACTCAGCTTATATTCAATGATAACTAATTCTGTCGAGGTATAACGGGCACACAGCTAAAAATACAATGGCTTCCCGGCATTGTCGCCGCCATGCAGGTCCTGTGAATGTCGTGCAAATTCTCAATAAAATGCTCCGGCCCAATGCTTTCCAATTCTCTTCTAGAGGACCTCATTCAAGCTCCCATCCTTCGTCTCTTTAAGGTACACACGAAACGCTACCTACTGTCCTCACAACCTGTTTGTATGGTTCGTAACTTTCACTTTCGAGGTCCTTTGCAAATGATTTCAAATGATCTTTGAGATTATTATGACGTTGTAAGTTGCATTGTGTTGAAATTGTCGCCTGTAATCCGTTTGTGTGAGACGGTAATCCAAACTGTAGCGCGGACATTTGACCCTTTGGGATTGACTTTATGACGTCAGATGTGTTGGCTGGTTAGTCAATAAGCGGTTTCAATCAATCACAAAGGACGAATGAATGAATGAATTAGCGAATCAATGAATGGATGAATGAACGAAAGAACGAATAAACGAACAAATGAATGAATGACGGAAAGAATCACTGAAAGGAGCATGATGATGATGACAATGTTGTCGTTGTTGGTGGTGTTATTGCTGTTATTGTTGTTGTTGTTGATCATGATGATGAAGAAAATGATGATGAATCGTTGTCATCGTCATCACGTCATGACGATGACGTTGACTCTGATCACAGCGATGACGTTGACTGTTAAAAGGTTTACGACTCCTGACCTGAACTACGTTGGAAGCGTCTGTGTTCGGTTCTACTACAACGCCTACGGTCAGGGAGTGGGTCAGCTGGTCCTCTACACCCAGGTGGGATCCAGCTACTCGAGTCACTTCGACTGGTGGCGACTCAGAGGAGATCAGGGTCCCGGATGGAGGTTCCAGTGGTTCGAAGTGTTTCTCACCGACATCACCGCTCGAGTAGGTAGAAGAGTAGGAGGTTCGAATGTAGCATATGAAATGACGATGATCTTATCGGTTTCTTATCTGGACTGCTATTGTTTAATCTACATCCGATAAGAAAAGTGTTGGCAAATGTACCTTCGGGGAGAAAAAAACTTTGGAACCACTGGGTACTAGAAATGCATCTTCAATCGGAATAGTTTCAACCAGTGGAAACCAGTAGTTTGAACCAGTGGAAATGTATTTTGAACCAGTGGAAATGTATTTTCTGTGGGAATAGTTTGAAGTAGCTACTGCTCATTTCCAAGATTCACGCATGTTAAATAATAGCAGCTGGTAGAACTCTGCTTCCTAATGTTAAATTTTTAGCTCGAAATTGTAAGTTGTGCCATCCTCCGGGATGTGTCACCCTCGGTCATGACCTCGTTTGTTCCACTAGAAAATCCACCACGCACACACCGTCAACAGCCGCAGGCTCCCCTACTTATCATCTATCAGGCCTTCCATTCCAAATTCAAGTCCCACCTCTTCAAGCATTCCTGCCTTATTTCATCCGATACTACGTCTTCCAAGCTTTCTGGTCCTCAACAAAACCCGCCTTAGCTCTCCCTCCTCTCTCTGGTCTCAGTGGCAACCGGACTCAGACTTCCAATGGACATCGATCTCTTGACAACCCCTCTGATACGACGCAGCGCTTGTGCTTTTCGCTTAGCTTCAGAGTAGCGCTTTATAAATATGGAGTTTACGATTACGATTACGATTACAAGTAAGCCACCGCCTGTTGTTGTTTTTGGCAAATCCGAAAAAACATCTGTGAGATTTTCAATCGATAAACAAAAAGTTTTTCCCAGTAAAACTTCACATCCCATCCTGTCGTTAGAAATCGATTATTACCTGCTTAGGTATTAGTTCGTGTTTGGTCGGGAGCGCCTCTTATGAGTCTCACTTTAAGTGGCGGTATATAAATTTACAATTGCCAATACCATTGCTTTGAGTCAACACTTGTTGATGTTATTGTAGGTCGGTTGGGACGGGATACGTGGCATGAATTGGTTGGGAGACATTGGTGTCGATACAATACGAATCTTTACCGGAAGGTGTGTACCAGATGGTATGTATCTTCACTTTTCTTCATGTCAATAATCCCACTCGCCTCCCACCTGGGCGACTAAAAGCAGCCATGTATACTATCAAAAAAAACAAGCAGGCCAACAGCTGGGGTTGTTTATTTGTAGGCCCAAGGTGCAGCGTTTATGATGTACGTGATCTTCGTTGAACCTCTTACGAAATAAATCATTCACTACTTCTACATTCTGGACATGGTCCTATGCAATGGTCAGAAGAGTTTAGATGAGCTTCAGCCAGTTTGAACTCTGCTTGGGATGAATGAATCTGGTTGTAATGTTAACACTCAGACAAAGCAAAGCATTCGCCGATGTTTATCAGATTGCCTTTATTCTTCCTTGTTCGTTATCCGTATTCTGCAATTATGGGGAAGTAATAAAATTGGTTGATCCTCAAGGATTGAACGAACGTTTACAAATGCTGGCTACCCAGCCTAGTGTCAGTGTTTGCAACTGTATTAGTACAAGTTTAACGAAAGCTAAACCAATTAGCCAACCTAAGAGGAAGTAGATGGTGACGATGATGAAATGTAATGTAAAAAATCTCCCAAATTTCTCAGCGCAACACAACAGCCACGTCGTCAGAGACACAGGATGGCAGACATTGCACATTCACTATTGTGGTGATAATGGAAGACTCCTGCAAACACGTTCATAAACCGATGCAAGGTTTCTCCAGCATGTAAATAAGTTTAAAACCCAGGAGGTGATACCACTTTTGTCATTTCGACGATTCCCCTTTTGCTGCAGTGAACGAGTTGCTATTGATTTTACATTTCTTGATGAGGGAATATAACTGCTTTTCAAAATTCTTTGTTTATAAAATGCAACCACATTTAGTCCACGCCTTCGTCTGAAGTCCTCCCGCTGTCATTAACATAAGAAAAGTCTCCTGCTTCTAAAATATAAAGCGCCCAGTAAAAATGATCAGAAGATTCTTCCGTTTAAAAAAAATAACCTTCCGAGCAGTAAACATCCTAAACACGCAGCCAGGTTTTTACGGTGACTAAAGAGAGTGACATCAACTAACAGCAATGACGTGTGGAGCGTGTTTTGTCCGTAGAAGAAAAACTAATGTCAAGCTGTTGCATTTGCCGAAGGGTGTGGCTCCACAAAACACGCATTGAACTACTTTGACCGGCGTATCAGACAACCGTCAATAAAAATGACAATAACAAATTATGACTGACTGTATTTACATGAGCACAGGGTTGCCATTGCGTTTCAGGGAAAAGCGGGGGCGCTTACTAGAAACATCCATTAGTGAGTCATAGTTTAAAGTTTCTGGACCTATTTTTACAGCCTCACTTCATCTTGATCACGACGCGTGGTAACAGCCTGATCAATACTCTCATTATTCATGGCTATTATTCATTCTATGACCGACTGTTTGATGCGTTAATTAATTAATTTAATGCTTTGTTCAGTCAACTTTGGACGGGAATTCGTTTGTTTGGCATTACGTGATCTTCCAGTTTTCTGTCCATTATGATGATATTTCTTTTTAAAATGACATTTAACGTCATCTAGACTAGCGCATAGAGCGAGGCTGATAACTGGAATGGTGCTATTATATGAACTACCTTAATAGATAAATAGCTAATTATTGGTGTGTTTCTTTTCGTTCAATCGCAGTGTCGTTGCCTTGGGCTTGTGACTTTGAGACGGATGACCTGTGTGGCATGAGACAACGTAACGACGATGACTTCGAATGGATTCGTTGGTCAGGGCCGACTCCCACGCCAGGCACTGGACCTCAATTCGCTCAATCAGGCAACTACTATGTCTACGTTGAGTCGAGCGAACCACTGGCACCTGGAGCCTTTGCAGCGTAAGAAAACACGACAAGAGAGACACCGATCGATAGACCTATAAACCGATAGACTGGCAGACCGATAAACCAAGAGACCGATAAACCAAGAGACCGATAAACCAACAGACCGATAAACCAACAGACCGCTAAACCAACAGACCGATAAACCAGCAGACCGATAGACTGACAGACCGATAAACCAACAGACCGATAAACCGATAACCAACAGACCGATAGACCGACAGATCGACAGACTGACAGACCGATAAACCCACATACCGATAGACCGATAGACCGTTTAACCGACAGACCAATAAACCGATAGACCGATAAACCCACAGACCGACCCTCATTCATTATCGATCTATAGAAAAGGCACAGTTCTAAATGACTTAGTTGGATAACTTGGTTTTGAATTTACTTGAACCAAGGCGAACATCCATTAGGCCATTTCTGATGACATTGTGTTGCATTGAGACTGTTATTCAATGATGTATCAGAACAGTGGAAACAATTACATCAGACTTACTTACTTACTTAAATATACCGATGAAAGGCTAAATGTTGCAACGAAGACCAAAATTAGAAGAAAGAAGCGTTTGTTTAAGAAATGAGCCAATTTTAAATAATTAAATGATTTCAAATAATTGTTTGGATTGCTGTGTCTATAGTTTGGAATCTCCAGTCATCTTGTACACTGGCGACGCGTGCGTCATGTTCTGGTACAACAAGAATGGTACTAGCATCGGCTTTTTATCACTGTACACACTGAACCGAGGTCAAGGGTCGCCGTGGAGGTCATGGTCAGGCATCCCAGGGTCACAGATCTGGACAGAGGCACGAGTGACCGTTCAGCTGATCAACAACAATGACCGGGTATTCAGATGAACATCAACAGCAATAGCAGCTATTGCAACAGTTACATCATCACCGACAATAACATTAACACAATAATTAGGCTACATGTATATTCAGCGCTAAATAGGTTTTAACAGCATCTTAGTAATAATTCTATTTAAATAATTTGAGTTTTAAACATTTGTCTTGTAAGTTTCTCCACTCTGCTGCGCAGGGTGACTTGGTTGTTCCCCAACCAGAACATCCACTGTACAGTGCAGCACAGAATCTTCGCTGTGGTCGGTCCAACTTCTGGAATAGGTTGCCCAGCATCTTACAACACAATCTCCTTCGTCTTTCTTTAGCTCTATTTCGCAAGTGCTTGAAAACCGTTTTCTTCGACCTTGGTTTTCAGTCATTAGGTCGGGATCGCCTCTGATGAGTCTCTCTTAATGAGGTGCTATATAAATCTTAGATTATATTTACACGTGTTTTTCTACAGTCAGACATCTCTCGATTTTATCTAAACCGCAATTCATGGCGTCCTAGGTTTGGTAGACGAATGGAAGTCCCATGGTGTTTACACAATAATATTGCGTTTAAATCAGATCATTCAATCATACAATAACTCAATCAATCATTCATTACCTCAAAGCATTTATTTAGCTCCTGTTGATGATCAGCAATCAACAACGTTCTTGCGAGGCGCGGGCTTGTGTGGTGCTGAGAAATTTACGAGATTCTCATCACATTAAATGACAATACATGTAGATTGCAGTTTCATTGTTATCTTAGGTTGGATTCATTGGCGTTCGAGGCAACGACATCTTCGGAGACATCGCAATAGATAACATCCGAATCTTTTCGTCCACGTGTCCAGGAGGTTCGTTTAACTGACCAACCCATTCCAAACCTAAGTAGACGAATCTCATTACCGTTCTGGCGTCACGCTGTCTCCACTGGCTTGACCAGCCCAAGATACCGATCTTTAACTTGCTTGACCAGCCCCAGATACAGATCTTTAACTTGCTTGACCAGCCCAAGATACTGACCATTAACTTGCTTGACCAGCCCCAGGTACTGACTTTAACTTACTTGACCAGCCCCAGATACAGACCTTTAACTTGCTTGACCAGCCCAAGATACTGACCATTAACTTGCTTGACCAGCCCCAGATACTGACTTTAACTTACTTGACCAGCCCCAGATACTGACTTTAACTTGCTTGACCAGCCCCAGATAAAGACCTTTAACTGAAGCCATCCAAACAACCTGGCTCTTGAGCACTTCATCTGACAGGTCAACGAGGTCGGCTTAAATTGCAGACCGTTGGACTGAATTGTTCGTGATTGGCCTTTCAATTCAATGACCCTTCAACTCTTAGGGTAACTTCTTTTATGTTTGATGGTGAGGGTGGCGTGAACCTTACCTCACCTCATAGTACCTTACCTCACTTTACCAGATCTTAACATAACTCGTCTTAAACGACCGTACTTTGCCTCACCCTATCTTACCATCCCTTTCCAAACGTTACTTCAGCTTATCTTAACTCACCTCACATTAGTTTGTCTTGCTTGGTTTACCCTAGATTACCTGGTATTACCTTACCTGACACTGCCTCATCTAACCATATGACCTATCCTCATCTTAAAGTCAAACTTTACAATAACCGTTGTTGTTCTTGTAGATGAAACTACAACACAACCAACAACGACACCAACAACAACACAACCAACAACACAAACAACAACACAACCAACAACACAAACAACAACACAAACAACAACACAAACAATAACAACACCAACAACAACGCAAACAACAACGCAAACAACGACACAAACAACAACACAAACAACAACAGCACAAACAACAACAACGCCAACAACAACACAGAGTCCAACAACTGCTGCCACTACTACTGCTATGCCAACAACTGCAGCATCGACTGCAGCACTGACTACAACGAATACACCAACGACTGCACCAACGACGACTACAGCAACAACGACAACAACAACTACTACATCAGTGACTTCTTTTAACAACGGAACTCACGGTCAGTGGCCTTTAAAGTGTATGCATTTATGTATCTGTGCATGTATGTATGTTTATATGTATGCGTACTCCTCCTCCTTATCCTCCTCCTCCCCCTCATCATCATCATTGATTGATTGATTGATTGATTGATTGATTGATTGATTGATTGATTGATTGATTGATTGATTGATTGATTGATTGATTGATTGATTGATTGATTGATTGATTGATTGATTGATTGATTGATTGATTGATTGATTGATTGATTGATTGATTGATTGATTGATTGATTGATTGATTGATCATGATCATGATTTGGTATTCCTTCTTCCTTTCTCCTTTCCTTCCATCCTTTCTTCCTGATTCTGATTATGACTTATAGAACAGTTAATTTGGTCAAAGACCACTTTTAGCAACCAAGGCCCTGTCAATTATGAACCAAGACAATGTCGAATATCTGATTGATGGATTGTCTGATTGGCTGGTCGTTTGATTGATGCGAGAAACGCTTCTTTCAGTGAGTCTTCCGTGGTCGTGTGACTTCGAGAGAGACGAGTGTGGAATGGAGCAGATGAATTACGTCAACACTCTCTTCACCCGTCAGTCGGGACCCAGTTCCCCCACCGGTTTGACTGGCGCCTTTTCAGCTCAGCATGGATTCTACTACATGTTCATCAACACGACGAGTCCAAGGAAGTGGAGAGATAATGCTCTGTAGGTTTTCAAATTGCTTTTCACCACAGGCTCCCTCTCTGTCTTATGGACTGATCTTCTCGATATTGATCTGATAATTATGATTTGGTTTTGGTGTGCCATCGGTTGATGCCTTGTGCATTAGACACCGGCGCAATAGAAGTTACTAATTACAATTTAAGTTGAATTACAATTACTTTCATTCCTTTTCCATCCCTTTGACCTTCTTCACTTCTTTTATTTGTTACTATCACTCTCTTCCATTCTCTACTTTCCCTTCTCTTAAATCTTACTATCTCCTTCCTTCCTTCATTCCTTCTTCCTTTCCTTCCTTCCTTTCTTTTTTTCTTCCTGATTCTGATTAGGACTTATAGGACAATTAATTTGGTCATAGACCACTTTTATCAACCAAGGCCCTGTCAATTATGAACCAAGACAATGTCGAATATCTTGGCTATAACAATCACGATCATCATCAGCTTTCTTACTAACCATATAGGACTAAGACTCCTCTCTATTCTTGCCTCTCGGGTCTCCCTGCAACCTGTCCACGTTCTTCACACGGTATATCTGTACAACCCTTCTAACTTGACGCAGCGTTCATGAATCAGCTTTAACCCTGCGCTTGGCTTTCAAGTAGCGCGTTAGACATTCGCGAGGAGTTACGATTACGATCACTACTGATTTTCAGACTGGAGACGTGGTACATATTGTACAGCGGTTGGACATGCGTTCGATTTTGGTACAATATGTACGGAGTGGACACAGGTCGACTGATCCTATACACGAGTCTTCCTGGAAGGGACCATCCGTGGAAGGTCTGGTCAGGGGACAAAGGACCCCAGTGGCTCTTCGCAGAGGAGACAGTCAACGTCACAGGCGACAGGGTGGGTGGCTTTCCCCCAACAGACAAAACTAAACATCTAATCTGATCTCAATGTAATGTGGTCTAGTCAAAGCTGATCTAGGCTGATATATGTTATGTTTTATTCGAATTTTTTCTATTCAATTCTAAGCTATTTTGTTCGAAAGTAATCTAATGTATTGTAATATATTCTCTAATCTATTAAGCAATCCAGGTTGACTTTCAGTGGTTCTTACACGGATTATCATCTCTTCTTAACCATGTTTTATGCTGTGTATGTCTGTTAGTCTATTCCATTCCATTCTATGCTATTCTGTTCCATGCTCTTCCATTATATTCCACTCTCTCCATTATATTCCATTTTGTTCCATTCTGTTCCACTCCATTCTATTATATTCCACTCCATTATATTCTATTCTATCCACTCCATTCTATTGCATTCCACTGCATTCTATTCTATTCCACTGCATTCTATTCTATTCTGTTCCATGCTCTTCCATTACATTCCACTCTCTTCCATTACATTCCATTTTGTTCCATTCTGTTCCACTCCATTCTATTATATTCCACTCCATTCTATTCTATTCTATTCCACTCCATTCTATTGCATTCCACTCCATTCTATTCTATTCCACTGCATTCTATTCTATTCTATTCCACTCCATTCTATTGCATTCCACTGCATTCTATTCTATTCCATTCCATTCTATTCTATTCTGTTCCATTCTCTTCCATTACATTCCACTCTCTTCCATTACATTCCATTTTGTTCCATTCTGTTCCACTCCATTCTATTATATTCCACTCCATTCTATTCTATTCTATTCCACTCCATTCTATTGCATTCCACTGCATTCTATTCTATTCCACTGCATTCTATTCTATTCTATTGCGTTCCAATCCATGCTATTCCACTCTATTCTATTCCATTCCATTCTTTTCTATTTTAGCGCATGTTAAAAACAATACATAACGCGTCAAGCCACGATAGCGTCAAGTGAGAATAAGAACAACTCATATGTTCCCAAATGGACTGGACATCCTTCCATATCAGCCTATAGTCATAGTTACCGTTTCATAAGCTAATTAATAATAATGATTGGAATATAGTGTAATAATTATGTTTAATGATTAATATTAGCATAAGTAAGAAACGCACCAAGCACCCACAACAGTTCCAGGTAAACTTACCTGACTGATTGTAACTTTTCTAGAGATAATTCTAGATGATCCGTTTGATTGGTTGTTACCTGTAGATTGGGATCATTGCTGAAGTCGGTCCAGGACCTCTTGGAGAAATAGCCGTCGACAACATCCTCATTACTGCCAGAGCATGCAACGATACAGGCAAACACTCTCATTCCTAAGAAAAGACACTAATTATTAATGCTTAATTAACGAATTAGGGTAAAGGGTAATTATAAATTATTGGTTAATAATTTATTACTATTAGGCCCCTAATTAATAATATTATTGTTATTATTCGGACACCTTACGTTGTGCATCATAGATCGGTGTTTTAGAAATTATCGATTTCAATTTATGAACTCACCTTCATAACGCTGGTAGTGAAATTGGTAACTTCTATGACGCCAGTGCCTAATGCAAAGGGTATCAACCGATGGCACACCAAGGTAGCTCGGAGCTAGACTATGAAATGCTCTGTATACCAGTGTTTCACAAATAAAGGTGCCGTGAATCTGCTCTAGCGGTGCCGAGACTGTATGACAGAAAGGGTAAAAATGTGATACCCTACTGACTATCAATACTGACATGGGCCTATAACTCTTTTTTACTTTAAGTGGTGTATAAATAGTCTCAACACTGTGGTTGAATACAAGGAACGTTGCTCTTCGTTAAAAATAAAGAACTAACTGGAAGAAAAATAACTGAAATAAAGACCAGCTGCCGTTGACTGAATGACTTTTAGTAAGGGTGCCTTCATCTGGAAAAGGTTGGGAAACACCTTTGCAGCGTAATCGTAAACTTCAGACTTCTAAAGCGCCACTCGATTACAATTAGGTCAGATGTACGCATGCGCAGAATCTTTATCTTCTTTTCAGGTCTCGATCCGGAGACGAGACCGTCACCTACAACGACTTCACAGATGATTACGACAGCAGCAACAACGACAACAACGACTTCGAAGATCGTCCTACCTTCAAGTACGACGGTTTTGTGATTAGGAAATAAACTGTCTGGCACACACAACGAAGCCTCCAGATTGTAACAGAATGTCTCGTATTATAGATTTGCAGCCCTTCTGTATACGCATGGACTAGTTCCCTGTGTATATGGAATCTATATAAACATGGATATATCAAGTGCAATATGATGATGATGATGATGATGATGAGGATGATGATGATGATGATGATGATGATGATGATGATGATGATGATGATGATGATGATGATCACGACGACGACGACGACGACGACGATGATGATGATGATGATGATGATAAAGACTATGATGATGACGACGGTTATGATGATCATGTATTGTATGCTCCAAGTTAGTCTAGAGTAGTGCTTCCTAATACCCTTTGAACATATAATAGTGCATGCCTCCCCCATAGTCGTCTTTGTTACGCGATACCTTACCCTCCCAAATTTTGAAACTTGGTGGCTATCGATTGAGTGTTTATTAATGAATTTCTGTACATGACGAATATAAATTATTTGGGCGAATTTATTTGAATTTCTAGCAAAGAGGAAATTTAGGTAAATTTAAAAAATCTGTTTTTCTTTTCTTCAGCCTCAGCGCCGGAATCTCTTCAGTGTGAGTTTTTCTTTTCCGTTCAGTATGACCAAATAAATGTTAACAGATGCGCATATACAGACTGACAGAGACACATAGACAGACAGACAGACAGGCAGAAGGACAAAGAGAAGGAAGGACAAACAGGATTGACCAATATCTACGGATGTCATTGCTAGAGGGTTCGCTAGGTGACCTTCGGCGTGTTTTATTCCAGTTCAACTTCGGTCGTGAGGTGAAATTGTCCAGTGCCTTCGTGGATTACTCTACCTCTTTACGACCTTGAATGGGCGCTATATAAAACTTCTTTAATAATAATAATAATTTAATTGATAATGAAAACTGATGATCATTATCATGATGTCATGATGATGATGATAATGACGACGATGATGATGATGATAATGATGATAATAATAATAATGATTATAATAGTAATAATAATAATAATAATAATTATAATAATAATAATAATAATAATAATAATAATAATAATAATAATAATAATAATGATAATGATAATGATAATAATAATAATAATAATAATAATAATAATAACGATCTGACACTGTGTGTGTTGCCATATACTTAATTTAGATCCGATCGTTAGTTGTGACATGGAGTCAAACGGTGAATCGAACGTCAGGTGTCGGTTGCGTCAGGACAGGAGCGACAATTTCGATTGGACGGTGCAGTCAGGTGAGACGCCATCTGGTGCGATGTCGACGCGGGTCATCAATGGCCGCAATTACCCGGTCACAGGACCATCTGGGGCTGAGGAAGGTCGCTTCTACCTGTTCACAGAGGCCAGTGGAACTAATAATGGAATGGTGGCCAGGTAAGCCCATCTGATAATAATGATAACAATGATAATAATAATAATAATCACAATAATAATAATAATAATAATAATAATAATAATAATAATAATAATAATAATAATCACAATAATAATAATAATAATAATAATAATAATAATAATAATAATAATAATAATATTAATAGTAATAATAATAGTCTCTGGTTTAATAAGTTAGGTGATTATTTCTTTGTAATTTGTAATCGAGAATTTATATAGCGCCACTCATAATCAGAGGCGCTCCTGACCCGGGTCAGTGTCTTCACTGACAAAGATAAATATTTTCAGGCGCTTGCGGAACTGGACAGGAGGGGGAGAGAGGAGGTCAAGCCTAAGGGCCTGAGGCAGGCGGTTCCAATTAAATTAATTAATTAAAGCTCTCTTCGTAATAGTAATCTTAATTGCAGATTGATCGCCGAAGGAGACGACTTCCGGCGAGTCTCTGAGCGTCGATGTCTTCGCTTCTACTTCTGTATGAACGGATTCCATACTGGTTCCCTGCGAGTCTATGCCAGGTCAAACTTTGACCCTAATCGAGTCACTCAGTGGGAAATGTTTGGCGACAAGGGGAATGAATGGAAGAGTGTCGCCATAGACTTTAACATGACCGACGTCACTGAGGTATCTGCATTCATCCGTTCTGCGAATTATCCATCCATCCATCCATTCATCCATCCATCCATCCATCCATCCATCCATCCATCCATCCATCCATCCATCTATCTATCTGTCCATCCATCCTATCCATCCTTCCATCCATCTCGTCTATCCATCTATCTCGTCTATCCATCCATCCACCTACCATTCATCCATTTCTACTCATATTGGGAAGCGCAACATTGTTCCATCAAGCATTATCTCGTCCATTTTACATTAACATTGCGTATTTAAAATTAGCATTTCACACTTAACAGTAACGTTGCACTTTTAACAATGGTCTCTTTTGAAAATGCGATGCTGTGTTTGTTCGAAGGTTGGAATCGAAGGCATAATGGCCGGTCAGTTCAGCGGAGACACCGCCATCGACAACCTGACGATGACCAGCGGTCAATGCCAAGGTCAGTACGTCGTGTCCAGCGTCTTAACTGGACGCTCGACAGAACTCGATACTAGGGACATCTTCCAGGCATTACTGGTCTTCTGACCCTTAGATTCTAATGTAATTTAATCTATTAGCTTCTATAGTTCTGTTGGCATAATGTCCAAGACAGCCCCCCCCCGGCCCCACACAGTGTGCGGGTGCAAGAATCGCGTCATCCAATGATCGAGTACAATGTCGATTCGTTTCTTTAGACTTGATGACCGACGGCACTCTTACTTCTAGTTTCCACGTTGCATCGGTTTCTGAACGGACTTCTCCCTAGGACTTGGCCTCAGGTTTCTTACTACGGTTTCGCTCTGAAGAGACCATAAATTCAAACCTTATTATTATATGGTCAGATCACATGGGGTTAGGTAACCGCTGAGGTTCTAAGACTTCTTTCACCTGGTGATATTTATAAGCGCCAGTAATGTATCCAAGTAAAATCATTTATCAGATGACATTGTCACCTGATATTGTTTCTCAAATGTCAAATGTTCAAATGTCAGATATTCTTTGGCAGCTGACGGATCATTTCTCTAAGCGTCTTAACCAAACTACATTTAGTATTTGCTCTTGTCAAAGCATTTACCCTTAAAGGTAATGCGTTGATAATTAATCGGAATACGTCAGTGCTTAGCAACAGAACTCATGTATTCTAGGCTCCTCTAATTAATACCCATTCATTCATTCATTCATTCATTCATTCATTCATTCATTCCTTCATTCAACTAATGTGTGCAACCATCAAATGATTAATCGCTTCATGATCTCTACAGCACATCACATATCTTAGCGTCAGAGTTAAATTTTGTGACGTTGTGCTCGCAATAAGTAATCGTAATCTCCAATTTTCTAAGGCGCCACTGTAAAGCTGAGCGCAAAGCACCAGCTTATTCACGAACGCTGCGACGTATCCGAGGGGTTGTTCAGAGATCGATGTCCGATGGTGGTCCGAGTGCGGTTGCCAGAGAGACCAGGGAGAGGCAGAGCAGCTGTTACGGAGGGTTTCGTTGCTGACGAGAAAGCTTGGAAGGCAGAGGATGCATAAGTGCATTAGATGCATTGATAAGTTAAAGATTATTGTAATTCTGCTTTGAATCGTGATAAGATGTTATCGCATCGATTAAGTTGGGATTAACTGTATGCAAAATGATGAGAATAGTTTAGCGAATTAACATTAGAAACGCAAGAGATGAACCCTGGTAAAAGAGACCGACTGATTATTATTCGTACGAATGGGCTATATATATATGATTGGCGTTAAATGCGCTAAATAAAAATGTTCAGAGATTCAGATTCAGATGAGACAACTAAGGAGAATAATGTTGGTGTTGTTCTTTGTACGTTTCTTACACGGATTCAGTTCCTCCGCCAAGTACGTAGGGTTGTTTTCTCATCTATGATCAGCTTTTCTTGGTTTCTTAATTGACTCAAAAGGAGGTTATGGGGTTTTCTCAGTTTCAAAGTTTAAGCTTCTGCCGATTTCCTATTGTTGTTGGCTTTGTTGTTATTATTGTTGTTGTCACTGCTGTTGCTATGTTTATTGTCAGTGGTGCTGCTACTGTTATTGTTATTGTTGCTGTTATTGTTGTTGTCATTGTCCTGGTTACTGTTGTTATTGTTGTTTTTGCTGTTGTCAAAACCTGTTGCTTTTGTTGTTAACGGTGGTGGTTGTGGTGATAGTTGAGTAAGAGAGTTGCGAACATGAGGAGGTAGAGAGGAGTTCCGGATGATGGAGGTTCTGGCAACTGTGTATGAACGCCGGTCAAAGATAAGACATGTACCAGGAACAACATACTTTCCAGCAGATGCTGATCGAAGAGAGGAGCGACCTTTAACGGAGTTGCAAGGTGTAACCATGGAAGATAAGTAGGCTGGCAGACAGTGATGTTATCGTTAACGAAAACGAAATAAAAACGAAAAAGAAAAGTCAATCGTTAACGAAAACGAAAACTAAAACGAAAAAGATTTTAGAAATGGAAACGAAATAAAAACGAAAACGAAAAAGATTTTGGAAACGAAAACTAAATAAAAACGAAAAAGAATGGATGTAAAACTAATAAAAACTAAAACGAAAATGATTTTTGGAACGAAAAGTATTGAAAATCCAACCATGTATTTTATTAAAAACAAGATTCGAAAATGAAAATCCAACCAAGGCGGCCCATCTCTTTTATTGAATTATCGGCGCAGCAGTTGAACGGCGCATGTCTACATAATCTAAAATTATTCCTGTTTGCGGTCTACAATTTATGTCAAACTGTGGGTGCATGTTTACGAAATTTCTTATTAATAATGAGTCTAGTAAAGCTTTTATCCGGTAGGATACGCGAAAGTATTGTATGGGATTACTTTATATATGAAGAAGATAACGACAAAAGCCGATGTACAGTTCTGAATGACAAAGGAGAGCCGTGTGGTGTTCGCATAGCTGGTACGTATATCTACGCAATTTACGCATCATACTCGCTACTTTTTCCGCATCCGTCTTTTGGCTACACACCCTTACTTTCGTACGTGAAAATATAGTAATCACAATAAGAAACATATTTTGTAATTTTTTATTGCAGGTAAAAATCCAACAAATCTTAAAACGCACATAGGTCATAACCATGCCGAGGTTCACACACTCTTAAATTCAAAGGAAGGTAGAAACAAGAGAACACAGTCTAAGCGTAAAGTGGAGGATAGGGAGAGCCCGTCAATACAGACTCTGGATGCCTGCATTTCAAGAAAAGAACCTCATACACGACTGATTCTACAGAATATATAAAGCGATTAGAGTCTATAACCAACTTTATCATAACCATAACCATAACCACCAGTTTATTTGTCCATCAACACGTTTACAGTACACGTTATACATAAATCGTCTTACACTATGAATGCTCGGATGGGCACAACTGGGGCACCTGAAGGGACTTAAGTCCCGCTAATAAGGGTCTCAAGTAATTTCTTCTTCATCAAAGGTAAGCTAACCTACTTTTTCAGAACTTACATTTAAAGTAAAATTATGTGAAAAACGAAAACTAAAACTAAAATGATTTGAAAAACGAAAACTAAAATGATTTGGTTTTGAGAAACTGAAACTAAACTAAAACTAAAATGATTTCAGGAATAGAAACGAAATAGAAACGAAAATGATTGAAAACTAAAAAACTAAAACTAAAACTAAATAGAAATGATTGACACCTGACAGAAATAGAAACTAAAACTAAAATGATCTTAGGAACGAAAATAACACTGCTGGCAGATGACATTCACGTGCTCTGTACAGTGTACATGTGGAGTGCCATCTTGAAGCGGATGCGTTCACAGACAGGAAGCCAGTGTAGAGAACGAAGAGCCGATGTGATATGCTCTCGGGACGAGAGTCTAAGACAAAGTCGTGCAGCCTCATGCAGTATTCTGGTTAGGGAAGCAGTGTGCATTCAGGGAGACCGTGTAGTATAGAGTAGCATATATTATGGTCAAATGCATTTTTTAAGTATGTACGTACGCACTTACGTATATGTTTATGCATGTATTCATATATGTATAATGTATGCATGCATGTATGACTTGTATGTATATATGCACGTTTGCATATATATATATATATATTATATTTTACATATTTATATATATTTATATATATATGCATGTACATCTATATATATACATATACAAACGTACTCGCATAATTGCATACATGTACGCAAGCACGCATACATCATACATTTCATGCATACATACATACATAATGTGCGAGCATACATACATACATACAGACATGCATACATACATACAAACATGTATGTTTTTCAACTATGCATGCATACATACATATAATTTCATATAGCGCACTTTACGAACCGCCAAATGGTACTGTAATTACATCACGCATTTCATAATTGCCTCATTCACCTTAAGTTCTGATTTTCCTCCACTTGTTCTTTGCGTGCTGTCCATCTGTCTTGTCTGCGAACATCTGTTCTTCTTACAGACACGTTGTGGACGTGTAGCTTTGAGCTTCCGGATGGGTCAGTGACTCTGTGCGGGATGGTCCAAGCGCAGGACGACCAGTTCGACTGGACACTGTGGTCAGGGAAGACGCCCTCCGACGACACTGGACCGTCACAGGCCTACAGTCTACCCTACTTCATCTACATTGAGGCCAGTGACCCACGTGTCATGGGAGACAGAGCAGAGTAAGGCATCGTCAAGATGACCATCATCTTCATCCAGGCCCGGCCCTAGGGCAAGGCGAACGAGGCAGCCGCCTTGGGCCCCGCGCTTTCAGGGGCCCCGCGCTGCTGGCTATAATTTTTTTACTGTGATGAGATTGAACGCTGACAACGCTTACGTCGCTTAGCAACAATGCTGGCAGTAAATTTCCAATATGTTCGAAATATTTAAGTGAAACCACTGTGAAACACGGTGGGAAAGTCGCCTGGAAAGTGTAAAGGCAGTGCGATTTCAAGCAGGCGAAAATAATCTATGATGCACTTTTGGAAGTTGCAGAGCAACTATTATCCAAAAGCTCGAAGTGAAGCAGGGTCATTGTGCAAAGAACTTAAGAACTTCAATTTTATTGTTTCAATTGCCTTTTGGTACGACATTTTGTTCCAGTTTAATTATATCAGCAAAGAATTACAAAACATTTCAGTCGATCTACCAACTGGCAGTAACAACATATGTATATAAAATGTATACTTGCAAATGGTTGAAATCTTAGAGCCTTGAAACGGCAATACCAATTGCGAAGGAAATTGCCACAGACGTAAAAGTAGAACCATTTTTCAAAGAGACGAGATTGAGCAAAAAAAAGACTTTTTACATAATTATGAAACCAGGGCCGTAACTTTGGCGTAAAAAGTGTGGGTACCAATTTCTTCTCCACTTTCGCTTTTCGTATGGAGACCATCTCCAGCAAGGTACAATAATAAATATTGATTGGAATTGTCTAAATAGTGGAGTACGGTACCCCTCAGTCCAAAAGTGGGGGTACGGCTACCTCTCGTAGGCCTACCCCCACAAATTTCGCCTATGTATGAAGCTGACGATGAAGGATTTTGCTTCTGAATAAAACATTGTAGAATATAGTTCTAAATATTGCTTTAATAATAAAATCCTAGCAAGTATGAAGAGCCTGATTCATGAACCCATACAATTTTAGATTTTAATACACATGGTATTGCCAATAACGTATTGGCAGGAAATCAACTCCGAAATGCCATTTTTGCTTGGGGCCCCACTCATGCCTTGCTGCCTTGGGCCCCGCACACCGTAGGGCCGGGCCTGTCTTCATCTTCAGCCTCATCTTCGTCACTGTCATCGTCGTTATCATCGTCACTTGCATCACTAACAGCTAATTAATGAGTATCGTTGTCCTTGTCGATGCTGTACCTCGACAGCTAGAACAACGACATATTATGTTGTTGCATAACGCATTTACTAACATTTTATTTTAAAGGAATGAAATAATTCATTGAATATATTTGTTTTATATAAAAGGAATGAAATGGTTCGTTGAATATACTTGTGTTAGGATTCTGGTTCCAAAATTCTACCAGACTGGTTCCCTGTGCCTTTCGTTCTACTACAACATGAACGGCTTTAACATCGGATCGCTTGAGGTCTACACGGTTGCCAATGGCAGCAAGACGACGCGATGGTCACAGTCCGGTAACCATGGCGACGTCTGGCTCCGCGCCACGGTCACGGTTACCGTCCAGTTTGATGACCAGGTCAGAAATAGTGGTCATCTTTATTGACTGACTTACTTACCGACTAAATGAAGGACTAGATCGATGGAGAATGACCGACTGACTGACCTAATGACTGAATGACAGCAGCTGCATGACCGACTGGGTGACTGACTTACTGAATGAATAAATGAATGAATGAACAAATAAAAGAAAGTAGTACTGACTGACTTACTTACTGAATAAATGTATTAAGTAATTCGTGCGGTGAGTGAGTAATTTAATAATCGATTTTTTTGTTTTTTGAGTCATTTAACAATCGATTGATTTGTTGAGTCATTTAACGATCACTTGATTTATTAGATCATTTAATAATCGATTGATTAATTGATTGATTAATAATCGATTTAATTGATTCTTCCTAGATTGGGTTTCGCGGCATACGTGGATCTGATTTCTCAGGAGATATTGCGATCGATAGCATCGTCATCACATACGGAGTCTGCATCAGCAGCTGAAGACAGTGACTAGAATAATGATGAAGACGACTATGGTGATGGTAGCAGTCATGATGACGACGACGAAGGCGATGATGATGACGACGACAATCATTGGTTGTCGCGCAGAAAACTGATCTAGGTTGTCAGAGTGTGAATGAAGAAGGAGAGGGACTTAGGGGAACAAATAGTGAGACGAAAACAAAGACTTAGACATACACGCACGTACAGACATACGTACATACCTACGTACATATATACATACATACAGTCATGCACACATACATGCATACATACAGATAGACATTGTTACTTTTATTATTTTTGTTATTATCATTACAACAACTACTACAACTACAACAATTACAATTACTATGACCACCCCTATTACTACTACTTCTGCTGTTGCTGCAGCTATTACTGTAATAATAATAATAATAATAATAATAATAATAATAATAATAATAATAATAATAATAATAATAATAATAATAATAATAATAATAATAATAATAATAATAATAATAATAATAATAATAATAATAATAATAATAATAATAATAATAATAATAATAATAATTCAGAGGCATGACAGAGGCAACGGGAGACCCTAGAGAAAGCATGCACCTGTTCCAGCGTTTGTCAGTTTGCACGCAACGGTTCAATGGCGTTGCATTCAGAGGCACTTTTGGGCACGAAGTCGGAGACGAGAACCAATAAACTGTTTTTAATCTTCTTTTACAGCCCGAGGGATCTTTACTACCTCGGGACAATTTTATTTTAAAAAAAAATAATAATAATAATAATAATAATAATAATAATAATAATAATAATAATAATAATAATAATAATAATAATGAAAATATTTTTTGCATTGATGCAAGTATTGGCTTTTGGGCTCTAAAGCATTAGGATTTGGATGGTAAGTTCAGTAAAAAGCGAAGACCATCATCCTCTGTAACTCTGTGGTACATCATGAGAATGGGGCGCCTTAGAAGTCGTTAATATTAAGTTATGAAGAAAGGTTGAGAAGGTGTGGACTAACAACACTGGAGAGAAGGAGGAGCAGAGGAGATCTAATCGAAGCTTATAAGATTATCACTGGTAAGGAAGCACTGCAGTGGGAGACGTTCTTTGAATTAGCACCAAACAAGGCAACTCGGGGACACAGATATAAATTATTTAAGAAGCCGAAGGGAACAGTAGGGCAGAAATTCTTTAGTGCAAGAGTTGTAGATCTGTGGAATGGTTTAGACGATAGTACTATCTCAGTGGACACCATCACAGCATTTAAGAGGAAACTAGGGAAATTGGGCTATTAAGCATTCCAGGTTAATTTGCAGTGGTTCTAACACAGACTACACGTCTTCTGAACCACTTAAAACCCTTGTTATGTTATGTTATGTTATGTTATGTTATGTTATGTTATTCATTAGTTTCGATTGGATAGTTATATTTATAGCCTACATACATGCATATTATACGCTACATATGAAATTAATGCAAAAATACATGCATACATACACACATACATATATCCATGTATTCATATATACATGCATAATTCACAAATACATTGAGAGACAAGACGCAGTAGGACAAAAAAAGACAGATATGGCCACAGAGCAATACAGAGAGATATACAGCGGACAGAGATCGAGAGAAAAACAGAGAGAGGGAGATAGAGACAGAGAGAGACAGAGACAGAAAGACAGAGGAAGAGACAGAGACAGACAGAGAGACAGACAGAGGGTCAGAGACATACATAAAGATACAGAGACAGACAGAGACAGAAAGACAGAGACAGAGAAAGACATAGACAGAAGAGAGACAGAGAGAGGCAGAGATACACTGAGAGAGACAGAGACAGACACAGAGAGAGACAGAAAGACAGAGAGAAAGTGAGTGACCATAAGAGTCAAACTTTCCATATTTTCTCTCTGCATAGACTGAAAGCCTAAGTCTTAATTCGTTAAACATTGCTAATCTCAGGTCTGTCGTCTGCTAGCTTCGTTTTGCGTCACGCATGTTTGATCTCGATCAGGTAACATCTGAACAACTTCACGCATCACTTAAGTTGCTGTAAATAGCAATTGTGTGATTTTCGGTCGTAATTCTGAGATATGAAGGCAACGTTTTCGAAAGAATTCAAGGGATGGAGTCCAACGGATTTGTGTTCGTTGACTGTACAGATTTTTGGAGATCATTCTGCTATTCTATCGTCTGCCCGCTATGCAATGATTGACTTAATGTTCTGTTTGCGTCCTTAACTTATTGTGTTATAGCACTTTAATAAATTAGCACTTTGTTCAGCAGACATTTTCAAACTCTTAAAATGCATTTATTTAGGACAGTTAGATCAGTGGTTTTCAACTATTTTGTACCGACGGAACCTTACGTAAAGCACTCATTTGCTCAAGGAACCCAGCGCGTTTCACCCTCCAATTTTTCTATAAATAGGCTAAAATGCAACAACACAATCACGTAAAAATATTAACTATTTTAACATAGAATTGTCTAGCAAGAATGACTGAAAGCTGTGAAGAATTCTGTTCATTGCTCACCTGTTTGGGAATTAAGTTGGTGTTTGTAAATTTTGTACTGAACTGCGGCGGAACCTCTGGCCGGCGCTTCCCAGCCAGCACACCGACATCGGGCCAATGTTTGCCCAATGTCACAAAAACCACTAACGTTGGCCCTATGTTGTCCCTATGTCGAATGCAATATTGGCGTAATGTAGGGTGTACGACGTGTATTCCACGTATACTTTTTCATAGCCATAGAACATGTATTTTAACTTAATTCCGTTTTCACCTATTAAAGAGTGCCAGGAACAAAGAATTCTGCACATGTGAACACTTAGATATAATAAAATTTCCGATATTTATCAAGTTTCTTACATACGTGGGACCAATGCTGGGCCAACGTCGCATCTATTCATACTCACAGAATGTGTATTTTAACTCAATACCGATTTTATCTGTTGAAGCGTGCCATGGACAAAGAATTCTACATTATATTGACATTTATATATGAGAAACTTTCCGATATTTCTGATGCATGTCACATACGTCGGACCAATGTTGCGCCAACATACAGAATACCAACATTGGGCTAACGTTGACCCAATGTCAAAAAATCACTAACGTTGGCCCTATGTTGTCCCTATGTCGAATGCAATATTGGCACATTGTAAGGTTTACAACGTGTATCCCACGTATACTTTTTGTATCGGTAGAATAGGTATTTTCTCTTAATTCAGTTTTTTGTCTATTTAAGGATGCCAGGAGCAGAGAATTCGGCATATGTAAACATTTATATATCATAAAATTTTCAATATTTCTGACGCATGTCATATACGTCGGACCAATGCTCAACCAACGTCACACGTCATACAGAATAGCAACATAGGGCCTACGTTGACCCAATGTCAAAAAATCACTAGCGTTGGCCCTATGTTGTCCCTATGTCGAATGCAATATTGGCGTAATGTAGGGTGTACGACGTGTATTCCACGTATACTTTTTCATAGCCATAGAACATGTATTTTAACTTTATTCCGTTTTCACCTATTAAAGAGTGCCAGGAACAAAGAATTCTGCACATGTGAAAACTTAGATATAATATAATTTCCGATATTTATCAAGTTTCTGACATACGTGGGACCAATGCTGGGCCAACGTCGCATCTATTCATACTCACAGAATGTGTATTTTAGCTCAATA
>OY744608.1:830408-880408 GCA_963556255.1 Allolobophora icterica | reverse complement strand
AATTGACACGACCGACTCGGATTTACTTGAAATTTTGCCCACTTGTTGGGCCACATAAGATATGTATAAACCTGCAACAAAAATTTTTTCGGTCAACTACATTCCGAGATACGGGTCGGCGAACTTTGACCCGACCCGCTCGACCTCGTACCTTTGGACGTCTGTATCTCAGCTTATATGAGAGCTAGGAAGGTGTTCTTGGTGTCATTATTCAGCTCTTTTGATGAACTATTTGGGCAAATTAATCATGACTGTTTAAAAGTTTAACATCGAAACCATATTCCACAAATTAGCACTTTAACCTTGACCTTGACCTTTTCGCAACTTTTTAAAATCTGAAAAAATTCACACTTATACATTGAAGTGTCTTGAACATCCTCAGAAAAAATCAGAATGGGATCTCTAACGGTTTTTTTTCTATAATTTTTTGTGTATACAGTTACGTGCAAACTTCAATATCGCTGTCTCCTTAAATTGATATCAAACATGTTCAACTTGCTACTTTTGTCTATAGTTCATTCTAGTTATTTTGAAGTGTCTTGAACATCCTCAGAAGACATCAGAATGGGATCTCTAATAATTTTTTTACTACAAAACTTAGTCTAGGTGGAGGTATATGCCAATTTGTAGGAAATCTGTTTTCTGGCAACACTGCTTGACACATAACATATAAATTTCTAAGTCTTAAGACAATATAGTTTATGAACTATACTCTTGAATAAGTAGAAGAATAGAAGGAAGGATATATGAATAAAAAAGAACATGGATTAAGATCACATGTATTCATTAATAACAAGTCTTGTTGTCAAGACCTTAAACCTCAAGACCAAGACCTTGAACCTCAAGACCAAGACCAAGACCTTGAGCCTCAAGACCAAGACTTTGAACCTCGAGACCAAGACCAAGACCTTGAACCTCAAGACCAAGACCAAGACCCAAAAAATCGCAATCAGGTCAAGACTTCTAATATTGTCAAGTCGGAATATTCGCTATTTTAATGAAAACATGAGTCTTTTATTTTATTAAAGCAAATTAACTTTAAATGCAAACTGCAGAGAAGTCCTTCATGCAAATTATTATTCCAAATGCCTTTTGTATTTTATAAAAACCAATTCGCTCAGAATTTTCTGACCAAGACGTGCCTGGTGGGCCTCATAAAAATTCCGCCATGTGAAAAAATGTGTTCTACAGGTGCTGAAGTCGCTGACAGACACACACAACACACAGAAGCTTTTCAAGCACTGGATGTAAATGTACAGATAGCGAGTCCTTTTGAAATCTTCCCATGGTTTATCTGATACAGAATAACTGTTGCTGCTGTCAGTGGGTTTTCCTGACCAACAAGAATTTCAAGAACTAATTGAAAATTTTCATCAGAAATGTAGGCAAATGACACAAACACCACCACTTTCTTAATAACATTTGTCTTATCCATGCTTTTCCAAATCAATTTAACAACTATTATCACAGTTCTCAGGAGGAGAGCTTTCTAATTTTACCATAAAAATTTCCAAGTTGGTAGCAGTTTATCAGAGAAAAGATGTCTGAAGGTAAGCTACAGGACTTCAGACATCTTTTCTCTGATAAACTGCTACCAACTTGGAAATTTTGAAGTTGTACACAAAGAAATTCCTAAGAATAACTTAAAACTATGTGTGAACAAAAGAACATGCATTAAGAGCATTGGACACACACATATATATATATATATATATATATATATAGCAAAGAGTACATATCGTGAAGGAGCACTAGTTATAAATTTTCTGAATTTATGAATACATGTGATCTTAATCCATGTTCTTTTTTATTCATATATCTTTCCTTCTACTTATTCAAGAGTATAGTTCATAAATTATATTGTCTTAAGACTTAGAAATTTATATGTTATGTGTCAAGCAGTGTTGCCAGAATGATTTTAAAAAAGTTGCGAAAAGGTCAAGGTCAAGGTTAAAGTGCTAATTTGTGGAATATGGTTTCGATGTTAAACTTTTAAACAGTCATGATTAATTTGCCCAAATAGTTCATCAAAAGAGCTGAATAATGACACCAAGAACACCTTCCTAGCTCTGATATAAGCTGAGATACAGACGTCCAAGGTACGAGGTCAAGCGGGTCGGGTCAAAGTTCGCCGACCCGTATCTCGGAATGTAGTTGACCGAAAATTTTTGTTTTGCAGGTTTATACATATCTTATGTGGCCCAACAAGTGGGCAAAATTTCAAGTAAATGCGAGTCGGTCGTGTCAATCACTTTGGTTGAACTGACATGGAATCACCCTAAACTGTTTTCGGGAAATCGGACTTTTGTGTATTTTCAGCGTTTTCGGGGATTCGGGATTCGGGTTGACCCCAATCCGACAACCGTTAGGAGATAAAGAAGTCCAATTTCGCAAGGGTGTATTAACAGTTTTCTTTAAACTGTGGGCAAACTTGCGCTATCGGGGTATCGAATGTTATTGACTGACCCAAATTCAAGGAACTTTGTATTACAGGGATCAACGACCAGAACTTCATATCACGGGCGGTAAATGTTAATTAATTATTTTCAGGATTTCAAAAAAATGAATGGCGTAAATAATTATTTCATCCAGTTTCTCGTTTGAACTATGTTTCTAGTTTAGTTTTAATATTACACGTTTTAATCGTTCATCATCCAGCTTCCAGTTTTAGCTCATTTTCATCGCACATCCAGCTTCTATTTTAAGTTTTAATATGACACATTTTCATTGCTGATACAGCTTCTAGTTTGAGGTCTATTTTCTTCGCACATCCAGCTTCAGCATAGAGATGGCCAGATGCAAGATGCTTAGAAAAGAGAGAGAGTGAATGCCAGAGGTAAAAAGAATGTAAAGGCTAGGACCAAGAACAGAACCCTGGGGAACACCATAGTTAATCCCAACCCAGGGCGTTCTTGAGGTACTCAGGATCACCCTTTGCGTTCGGTCAGTAAGGTAGGATTGGAACCAGCATAGAGGGGGACCAGATAAACCACATGAGATTTGAAGACAGCGAAGAAGATCTCATGATCGACCATGTCAAATTATAATTACAATTATTATTATTAAAGCAGTTTTATATAGCGCCCCTTCAAGACGCCTACTCAGGAGCATTCCCAGCCCAACCATGGTCGAACAACGCAGTTTTGAGGACAGTAAGAAATGAGGTGAAATGAGTAGTCAGTATTTGGCAGAGTGTTGTAGGGAGCCCATTTCAGGTAATGGGCTAGCCATAGAGAAGGCACGGCGCTGCCGTACGCTGTCCACACGCATGGAACAATACGTTCAGCTGAGCGGAGAGAGCAATGGCGCTGCGAACATGAGGTGGGACAGCAGAGCTCCCTCAAGTATGGAGGGGCCAAGCCCTCAAAGCATGTGGTGGATAAACCAGAAGAAACGGCAAGCTTTAGGAAATTGAGTGGTACTTGGTGAAATGTACTGGAGTGTTTAGATTTTGTGTTCTAGTGTTTTATGTTTCAAACAGGTCCATGATGAGCTGTCTGCAGCAGACGGCATGTTGACCACAGCACCAACTTTGAGAAGTAGCTCAACAAAGGCATGTTACAATTCTTTCTTGCTTAATTTTACTTGCTTAAAGTTTGTATGTATGTGTAATCTAGTTCATCACCTTTACATGTCACACCTCACTTGATCAGGACCTTTTTGACTGCTGTTTTATAAAATTTTGTTTACAGTTACAACAAGGCTTAAAATTGTAAGTAACTCTGCCTCGTAAAAATTCTTTCATCCAATTCTGCACCACAGGATTTGTTGTAAGTCGGGACTCATAGTTTACTAGGTATTTCTGTTGGACCAAGATTTTTGAACGTTTTTCCCTGTATCTGTTCATTCTGCTCAGTTGCATATGTCATTTGGTTCTCAGGTTAAGACTTCCTCGTCAGTTCTTCTTGATGCCAGCCATGTGGCGGCACTGGGTACGAATAAATGATCTCCAGTGTCCTCGATCATTAGCCAAGTCCATTGCCCCCTTAATGTTAGTCCAAGCGTGTTATGTCCTCATTTATATTATCTACCCAGCTTAGTCTTGTTTCGTTTTCTTTCGAATCTTGCATGTAGTGTGGGTTTTGTCAACTGGCATTCTCTCTACATGTCCAAACCATCGGAGTCTTCATTGAACGACTTTGCATAGTAGAGTTGTTTGGATACCTAATGATTGTCTTATGTCATTGTTTCTTATCTTCTGTAGTCTTGAAATCCCTTTGGTCTGCAGGACTCATTTCTGCTGTTAGAATTCTTCTCTCTTCTTGTTTTAGCATTGCCCAACATTCTGATCTGTATAGGAAAATCAGTTGTATCATCGTCTCTTATATTTTTTTCTTGTTTTTTGTTGTTGTTAATTCTCTGCTTCTCCATATCCTGTTCATTATTCCAAATGCTTGTGAAGCACATCTAATTCTCTTTTAAGTAGACGATAGCCTCTTGTATTGTGATAGTTATTAGTGTCTCTTTGGTCTTTTCAATCACCAGATGGGGCCCACCTTCAGCCCATGAAGGCTAGTTGATGAGCTGCCCACTTGGGCCTGACATGGAGCCAGTGGCCAGATTGACATCGAGCCCATCTGGGCTGTCTAGATGGGCCCCACTAAGTTGCCCATATGGGGCCCACACGGGGCAGAATTGGGCATGCTGGCTGGGATGTCACGCTGTGGATCAGTTAACTCCAGCTAAAGTCTATAGGAGCTAATTGTCAATGTGAGGTGTGAACGGTACAGTAAGCAAAGCAAATTCAGTCTCAATTGATTTAAAATCCGCAAATCGTCTGGAAAATTTGTCTGTCAAGCGTGAAGTCTGAAAGCTATATTCTTCCGCAGACTCTACTGTGACAGTTTGCAAGTGGAGGGTAGGAAATTGCTCGTAGTTTTGTTCTTTTATCTGCTTTGAAAGCAACATTAGCTTTACTTGAACGAATTTCACCTCTGCGTAAACAGATCATGCAGGGAAGTATCTGCAGGGAAGTGGGGCAGATCGGCAGAATTAATGCATAGAGTTATTATTAAAGACGAGACCGGAATAGCAAGCAAGAGAACAGAGTCACTTGAGTAAAACAAAGAAAACTTTTCGTGGCCTGAATTTTTTTAATTTTCTGAAGAATTGTGGGGGCCGGATAAAAAGTGTTGGCGGGCCGGATCCGGCCTGCGGGCCGTAGTTTGCCCAGCTCTGCTCTATCATGATGTTGCTAAATTAATGCTGTCTTTTCAGTCCCGTAGTTTACGTTGCTAAATTATTACAGGTCTTCTGTAGTCTGTATGCATGTATGTATGCATGTATGTATGTATGCATGCATGCATGTATGTATGTATGTTGTATGTATCTATATTGAGGTAGAACTTTAAATACGTTTAATGTACATGCGAAAATAATTTAGCAACGTCAATTATGGATGTACTTTACAGAAATAATTTAGCAACGTAAACTTTGGATTTCCAACCACTATCAATATAGCAATGTAAACTACGGATATACCCATATTTTAGCAGTCGTAACAGATTGATCAATGTTTTTAGATTAATTATCTCTAGTTCAATTCTTTATGCTAGCCTGGAGAAATAAAAAAGTTTTATAAAAATAAATCGGAGAAAATAATTAAAATGTAATTATTTAATTGGGGCACAATTTATGATATTTGCATATTTCTCACGGTGCGAAATAGGCAAATATCACAAAAGCACCAAGCGTTTTTGCACAGCGTTTTTTGTTTCAAATCGAAGGGGTTCAAGGGGCCCACCATTGAAGCTCTGCACAAGGGCCCCCAAAACCTTTCTACGCCACTGATGGTGTTCTTATTAATAGTAGTATTGATAGCAGGGTGGTGGTGGTAGCAGTGATAGGTAATAAGTTACAATTATGTTACAATGATACAATGCACCACTGATGAGCTTTTTTCTTAAAGTGGTGCTTTATGAGTGTCGGATTACAAATACACAAGAGCGTGCCCTTTGTTGCTCGTGACTCTTCTGTCACTCCATATTCAGCCCTTCACATAGTATATTACAGATTACTTAGTTAATATGTTGCTGACAATTTGTTTCAGGACCTGTGTGCTGAAACAGACTGCTGTCAAATGTCACAGTGCTGGAGCTGAAATGACAGTTGAACTTTGGTTATGCTACGCATAGGTCGAAGTGGAGACTGGCATAGGATGAATATGATGTGGCGAAAGATTAGTTTACTGCCGAGGAAGAGCCATTGTGAAGACCTACTTTGCATTTCATAGAAATCTTATTAGTTAACGTATCTGTATGGCATTAATAATTATAATAAGACGATTTATATAGCGCCGTAGTACAGCTGAGGCCGAAGAAAGCTGTTAATGCAAGTCAGACCATCAGCCTGAAGTATTCGACAGAGCCAATAGTGGCTCAAGGTAGTTCTGTGTTGGTCTCATCGTAGATTGTTAGTTATAGACAATTCATATTACACGTTTTGTGCTGTACATCAATAAAGCATGAAATATTGATGAGCCAATGCTACATATTTAATTTTCTGTGCTTTGCGAAAAGTCATGTATATATTCTGACAAGTGTTACATGGTGATAATTTCAATACTTGTTATGATTAAGTCAGACATTTCAACTATTTTTAATTTATTGTGACTGCACGCAGGCCCTTAGCCAGCCAGCCGTCCTTTGGACGCCTGAAAATCATTTTGGATGGGCATAAATTGTGCATGGACGCCATGTCCTAAATGTGATATAATGTATATAATCCATTCCCCTTCATCTGTGTAACGATGTTCCTTTTCCCACACAAGATACTCATGTAATTAAGCGCCAATTAGATGAGCTTGTTTCATGGTAATTGGTAACTGATTTGACTATATAAATACAATACACATGTAATTAAGTACCGATTAGATGAGGATGTTTCAGGGTAATTTGACTATATAAATACCTTGACCTTATGAATAATTATAGGGGCTTGGATTGATAACAAGGGAATTAAAAGTTACAATCTGAAGTTAATAGATTGTTGTTTGTATCATTGTATGTAAACAAAACTGTTAAATTGTGATCAAAACCCAAAAGGCATTCACTGTAGGGACATTGCAGACTTTTGCAGTCGGACTCGTAAGGTCGAGGCATCGGGGGACTTCGAATGCTTTTGGACACCCTACTCTTTATTTCTGGCTAAGGGCCTGACTGCACGTTATGAATCTGTCTGTGAATTTTATTAGTGTCTTATAACAAGTTCTGTGACGAATGTAGCCAACATTTGAAGCTGTCTATTTGATCTTGTACAACTAGACAGTTTGTTCTTACTGATTCACTGAAGTGATTAATGATAAAATTCAAGAATTGCACAGTTCTCTTCAGAATATGTACAGTTTTTAATAACGATTTATAAGTATCGTTTTGTACTGTGATAAATGTGAATATCGACTAAGTGTACTATTAATCTGTAACATAAGGTCATTTTACAGGATATTGATTATGTTTATGCATAGGCGTAATTTGTGGGGGGTACGAGGGGTACCCGTACCCCCACTTTTTGGACTGGGGGGTACTGTACCCCCCACTTTTTAAACAATGCCAATCAATATTTTATTATTGTGCCTTCCCAGAGAACGCAATCTCCGTCAAAAGTATGAAAGTGCTATAGATACACAGGTAAATCGAGAGCCAAAATTAATGAAAATACTGGCAGGGAAAATGTTCAAAATGGTTATCATGCGAAAAACGAAAGTGGAGAAGAAATTGGTACCCCCCACTTTTCAGACCAAGGCATTGGTACCCCCCACTTTTTAGGCCAAAGTTACGCCTCTGTGTTTATGATTCAGTTCTGTGAAGAATGCAGCCTACTTTTGAAGCTGTCTATTTGATTGTGTACAAGTTACAACTAAACGATTTGTTCTTACTGATTCACTGAAGTGATTAATAATAAAATTCAAGGATTGCACAGTCTTCTCTTCAGAATATGTATAGTTTTTAATAACGATTTATAAGTATCGTTTTGTACTGTGATAAATGTGATTATCGACTAAGTGTACTATTAATCTGTAACATAAGGTCATTTTACAGGATATTGATTATGTTTATGATTCAGTTCTGTGAAGAATGTAGCCTACTTTTTGAAGCTATTTGATTGTGTACAAGTTACAACTAAACGATTTGTTCTTACTGATTCACTGAAGTGATTAATGATGAAATTCAAGGATTGCACAGTCTTCAGAATATGTACAGTTTTAATAACAATTAATAAGCATCGTTATGTACTGTGATAAATGTGAATATCAACTAAGTGTACTATTAATCTGTAACATAAGGTCATTTTACAGGATATTGATTGTGTTTATGATTCAGTTCTGTGAAGAACGTAACCCACTTTTTGAAGCTGTCTATTTGATTGTGTACAAGTTACAACTAAACGATTTGTTCTTACTGATTCACTGAAGTGATTAATGATAAAATTCAAGGATTGCACAGTCTTCTCTTCAGAATACTGTATGTATAGTTTTTAATAACGATTTATAAGTATCGTTTTGTACTGTGATAAATGTGAATATCAACTAAGTGTACTATTAATCTGTAATGTAAGGTCAGCTTTACGGGATATTGATTGTGTTTATGATTCAGTTCTGTGAAGAATGTAGCTTACTTTTGAAGCTATTTGATTGTGTACAAGTTACAACTAAACGATTTGTTCTTGCTGATTGACGGAAGTGATTAAAGATAAAATTCAAGGATTGCACAGTCTTCTCTTCAGAATATTATGTTTAGTTTTTAATAGCGATTTATAAGTATTTTTATGTACTGTGATAAATGTGAATATCAACTAAGTGTACTCTTAGTCTGTAACAGAAAGTCAGTTTTGCCAATCAGCTGGTGGAAATGGAGGGAAATGAGAATGAGAGGATGTCCTATAGATGGATGCTGTTGGACTGGATGATATTGAGTGGATACAGTAAACTGTAGGAAGACCAGCATCGAGAGGAGTGGCGCCACTGGACGTTTGAACCTGACCGGGGCAGAGAACTTGGAAAGCAGTCGGTAAAGGCTGCACAACCATTCGCCGATGGTAACCACTGCTAAGGGCCAACATTGACCCAATGTATAGAAGTTGGTAAACGAGTGGTTCGGCGTTGGCAATCGGTGGTAAATTGAAGGGTAAAGCTACATTGGGCCGTTGTTATTGGGCGAACGTTGGACCGGATTTCAAAAGAACATTGGGCCAATATCGTATGTACGACCATTCACCAATGGTAACCACGACGTCGGGCCAACAGTAACCCAATGTCGTATATAAGTCGGTAAAACAGCGGGTCGACGTTGGCAATCGGTTTAAAATTGGATGGTCAAGCTACGTTGGGCCGATGTTATTGGGCGAACGTTGGACCGGATTTCAAAAGAACATAGGGCCGATATCGTATGTACGACCATTCGCCAATGGTAACCACGACGTCGGGCCATCATTGACCCAATGTCGTATATAAGGTGGTAAAACAGCGGGTTGACGTTGGCAATCGGTTTTAAATTGGAGGGTCAAGCTACGTTGGGCCGATGTTATTGGGCGAACGTTGGACCGGATTTCAAAAGAACATTGGGCCGATATCGTATGTACGACCATTCGCCAATGGTAACCACGACGTCGGGCCAACATTGACCCCTTGTTGTATATAAGTCGGTAAAACAGCGGGTCGACGTTGGCAATCGGTTTTAAATTGGAGGGTCAAGCTACGTTGGGCCGATGTTATTGGGCGAACGTTGGACCGGATTTCAAAAGAACATTGGGCCGATATCGTATGTACGACCATTCGCCAATGGTAACCACGACGTCGGGCCAACATTGACCCCTTGTTGTATATAAGTCGGTAAAACAGCGGGTCGACGTTGGCAATCGGTTTTAAATTGGAGGGTCAAGCTACGTTGGGCCGATGTTATTGGGCGAACGTTGGACCGAATTTCAAAAACACATTGGGCCGACATCGGATGTACGACCATTCGCCGATGGTAATCACGACGTTGGGCCAATGTTATTGGTCGAACATTGGGCCTGGTTTCAAAAAAACCGTTAGCCGATGTCGGGTGTACTAACATCGGGCCAACATTGACCCAATGTGTGTGTGCTGGCTGGGTTATAAGGGTTCCGATGAACCCTGGTTGAAAACCACTGAGTTAGGCAGCGCCTTTGTGAGATAGGCCTACTTAAAACGCGCCTTGTTATGTCTTGATACATGTACATTGTAGACAATAGGCCTACATCGGCCTACATGCTTTAGGCTGAGTTTTGTTTGTTTTCTTTTGTTGTTTCTGTTGCTAACGCAATTTCATATTATGATTACTGTCACAGGAATTGATATATATCTGATTGCATAATATGTTTTGTGGCTCCCATGTAGAACTCGGGAGTAAATTTTCAATCTATAGTACTCGCGAGTAAATTGTTTAATTGCAACCTATAGTAACTCGCTTGACGTTGTTGTTGCTGTTTTCAACAGACTGTGCCTTATTATCGTCAAGCAATAAGAGTAAATCACGTTTAATCAGAAACGTTGTCTAAATTGTATTTTTTAGACAATTAAAGCAAACGAAGTTACTGTGAATCGATTAAAGTGGTGTTCTGTTTTTTGTTTTCTTTCTATATATTGCACAATTAAGACATTGCAAAACCATTTTCTGTCTTTTAAAACGGCGCACGTTGTATAGGCCTAGTAGGCCTACATGTCCCTAAAATCGGGTCGGTGGATGGGATTAAGGGGGCTAGAGGTCTGCGTGACCTCACGATACTGTTGTAGTCATGGCTAGCTGTGCGTAAGTAAGAGGGGAAGCGATGAATCAAGCCCAGTTCTACGGTCAGCATAGAGCCATAAGCACCCACCGCAATAGGGCCTACCTCGTTGTCTTCCGATATCAACTGGCTGTTCGGTAGGCCCTACTTTTGGACCATATAGCACTATCCGATTTCTCCCAGGAAAGCTCATTGTCTTTCGTTTCCTTAAGATAAGCAACACTTTAATTCAAATTCAACCCGCCAGGAAATTAAATTGGCATTTGGCAGAGCGGAAGAGACAGAGTCGGTCTCGAGACAGAGCTTCAATTAAAGTGTTAATGACGACCGTGACATGTATGTTCGTCACGGTATTCGTTAGGGATTCTTCAATACTTCCGCACAATACAACAAAGACAAATTTTCATCCAAACTCTGAGAACGATGTATGAAAGATAGGAGCCTCACATGACAGTCTAATAGATGTAAAGAGGTGCGTCTTAAAGTTCGTTTGAAAATATCTCTTCAGCTGCCACCTGTTGACGAAACATTACGTATGTTTAATGGTAGACTGCTCCTGGAAGATGGTAAAAAGCACGAGACAGCACGATATGTCATCGTATCGTTGCTTGGACGCGCGGCACCAGAAGGTCTCCACAGGACGATGAACGCATGATTGCAGACTAAGAATCTGGTGGAAGGGCTCTCTCTGATAATTATAGTCAGATGGCGAACCGACTGTCGACGCTATGTAGGCCTATACCGTTAAGACGATTTTTATGATTATCCTCTCCTCGATTCATCTTCGGCCTACGAACTCATATGTCTCCACTGGATGACGATCGCTGGACTGATACGACCCATGTAGCGCTCGTGAATATGATTGTTCCCTGCGCTAAGCTTCAGAGTATAGCGCTTTTTAAATGTTGAGTTTACGATTACAATTACTCGACGGGAAGCCAATGCCACATATTATGATCCAACCGATGGCACCTACCTACCAATAGCGTCTGTTGCATAGTGCGACCGTACGTTACCTCCCGGAATAACGTACGCGTACCGTACGTATACGTTATCGAAAAAAATAACGTACGCGTACCGTACGCGTACGTTAAAAATGCCACAAATTTATCTGATCATTCACAAAGAACATCAATATAACTATTATAGTCTTACAAGGTAGGCCTACGCGTTCCGTACGCGTACGTCAAAAATGATCAGTTTATCTCTACAGTATTAGGCCTAATCTCCCCGTACGCAGGCCTAGGGCCTAGTTAATTACGAACGGTACCGAAATTTAGTATCACCAATAAAATGACACTGGCACTGACCATCCTATTAAGTGTGCCGTAAAATCTTTATATTCTTCACACTAGGTGGGCCTATACATTAGACAGAATGTTAGCAATTTGGAATTTAAAAGTTTGAAAGTAGAGTTCATTGATCGAACAGCCACAGATGACTGATTTAATGGTTAAAATTGTTTACGACCGTCAATCACCAATTATTATTGACTTTTCTTGTGCATAATGTTAGGTATTTTATTTTCGTCATGAACTGACGTGAACGTACGGTAACGTACGGCATAATAACGTACGCGTACCGTAGGCTATGTACGTTATAGAAAAATTAATAATAACGTACGACGTACCGTACGTACGGTCGCACCTTGGTCTGTTGTGTTCTCGTCTTCTACTGAATCAATTCACATTCTTTCCTTATCAACTTTTGTATATTTTAAAAACGTTTGTCAGAAGTGGGATTTGAACCCACGCCCGGAGAACCGGACTGCGACCTGAACGCAGCGCCTTAGACCGCTCGGCCATCCTGACTAACGGTTGTCTCTAGCAATGGTTGTCTAATCGTAAGGGTAAATCAATGGCTTTAAAAGAATTGTCTAGTTATATTTGGCTCGGATCTTCAATCCGAGAAATTGCCTTTCTGCCTAACGATGACTTCAAAACTCAGACCTCGTTCTAGGCAAATCCACCTTTGAATAGGCCTACAGGTCGTTCAAAAAGTCAATGGCAGTCAACTGATTGTTTTAAAAGATAGGTCTTGAGCTGTGATTTAAAATATGTCTCCAGAGATGGCGCTTCTTCACATCGTCGGGAAGATTGTTCCATGCACTGGGTCCCGCGATCGATAGGCCTAGAGAAGACACAGTCGTCAAACCTCGTAGAAGAACGTAGACTTAATTGTTAGGCCTAGGCTATAGCAGATTTTGTATGAGAACCCTAGCCGAAATCTGTTCCGGGTTGTAATGTAAATGTAAATCTCCGAAATTTCTCAGTGCCACACAAAAGCCACGTCAGGGAGACCAGCTTAATCACCGGCGCTATATCAAATCAAGTCCGCAATAGCCATGTCCGCCTTGTCCGTTCCGGTGCCAGGTCAGAGTCCGGGGAGGTCAAGCCGAGGAGATAGCAGGGTGCTACGGTGGTAGGCCTAATCGGTGATGATGACGATTGTGTGGTGGCGCAGGAATGGAATCAGGATAGGATATCTTGAAGAGTTCGGTTGTCTGCCACCCGAATGCAGAAGTCTAGCACAAGATCATTCATTGTTTTGTAAGTTATGAAACCCAGTTACCGGAACTATTTCCTGCAGAATAGGAAGTCGGATCTAGCTCAGTTCCGTCCTAGGCACGAAAGTCAAAAGGTCATTATTCTGTTATCGCCCCTCTAGCTCCGTTCCCACATCGTCCATTAGCCTACAACAGACTAATGTTCGCACCCCTTTGCATACAAAAAATCATTATTGACCGACGGACAGACTGAAACCACGCAGTAATAGAGAAACTATTTCTCTCAGTTTACGTAACTATCATAATTAGGCCTATCACGTACAAAAATAACATTAATCGTATCATTTAGTTTATTTAACTCGTTATCGCTCAGTTGTTGGTCGGTGTTATGGGACGCAGTGAAGCAGACGAAAACGAGATCTGTGCGAGATATGCTCTGGTGATGGGTTTCTGAGTTCCGGTTTGTTTCTCTGATGTATCTCGTAAAGGAAAAGCTTTTCAAAGATTCGAAGATCGTTACAAACTGTTCTATTACGCAAGTTGTCGGCTTAGTTTAGTATTCTATAGCCTTATGGCCGCATCGAAATGTCAACAGGAAGGTTGGTTCGCCTTTTACTTACCGGTGCTTGTAATTGGCAACAACTGCGATTGCTCGCTCGACCGCAGTTTTTGTAGATGGAGTTTAACATTTTGTTAAAAGTTTACTAACTTGAGTTACGATGCTTCTTAGGGCTAGAGGTCGAATTGTTTGCGTCCCTCGTCAACAGCAGTGTTTTTTTTCGACGTAGGTTACCGATGAATAAAAGGCCTTGAGTATAATAAGCAGTTGAAATGCAGGCAGCATACTGCGGCCGGTTATGTTTTTGAACTGCGGTTGTAAGCGTATTGGCAGGACTAGGAAGCGATTTGTTTTATGTCACATGAAATTATCATTGCGTTAAAGAAGCATGTGAACTGTGTTTTGCACTAAGTCGGGAGTTGTGTGAATGGTATGGGTCGGGAGTTTGGGCTATCTTCCTGTTGAGTATAATTGTTGCTGCCACTTATGTTCTTCTAGTTCATTGTCACATTTTTGTGTTGTCTAATTAAATGTAGAAGAATATGAATGCTTACTTAAGGCATTGAATATGGACATTTTGGAATTAGTAATAATTGTGTAATAATTGATTAAAATTGTGTTAATTTTTGAGGTAGTAGAAACAAGATAGCTGAGAACGAATCAGTTGTGAATCATGGATACTATCAGCGCATCATTTGTTTTTGTCACAGTAAATGTCTTAAATTTGTAGTTTGTTGTGCAAGAAGCAGTGGTTTTTGTCACCCACTTTGTCTTAGACGTAAATTATTGTTGTTACTGCATTTATTTAGCACCAATATCTAATGGCTAAGCATCAATTGATTGCTCTGAGCAATAGCACATGAAGGACTTGCTCAAGGTCCATAGACAGTGACTGTCTCAGTGGAGTCTCGAACCCATACTCGTAGCATTATAAGGTGAGCGCTCTAACCAAACAGCTGCTGTGCCGCACAATAACGTGTGTGTGTATGTGCTAGACGTTAAGTTCGTCATAAAAGTGATGCCTGCACCAGTCTAATTGTTGTTAAATTCATTAGCACTTTAACGACGAGCGGCATTGGTTTCCCCTGGAGTCACTTTACACTCTCGTCGTTGAAGGGTTAAGAACAAAAGTTAATGAACAAGTGAATAATAAATGTCAAAAATGACATGCTAGAGAAACATGTGACCATCTACGTCACACCATATGTCTAAGGCTAAGGCCAAGATGGCCACCTACCTGCCCATCTTGTGGTGTGCCATGCAAAGTTTTGGTTTTCTCGAGTCTTCCCTTGCTGGGCGAAAACAGTGGCCTCCCCATATCCCATAATAATGGGTTTGTGTGTCATTTCCCCACACTCAGCAGACCGATGTGCTGTGTAGGCTTTATTCTGTTTAATTTTCTATCATTTTGCTCCAGACGTATTACGTTTAAATTTCTAATTTCAGATCCACAGGCATTTTTAGATGTGTGATCATAATTGCGATGTGTATAACTTAGTAACTGTGCATAATTTTCAAAGGTGTCTATTTTAAACTGTGGCATTTTTGATTGTTTAACAGCACAATGAAAAAACTGAACGATACAGATTTGGCACGGGGGCCTGAAGAAGTCTTCACGATAATAAGCAAGATCGGTCGTGGGTAAGAATTGAACCAATTACATATCTATCTCACTAATTTATGATGGGTGACACTTAAGGTAAAAGAAGTTATTAATTACAATTACAATTATGTATGTCTGTAATGTATATGTATCTCTGATATGTATATGTATGTTTGTATTTTTCTTTGCGCTTCATAATAGCACCTGTTAAGTCCCTCCAAAGGTGTTTTTAACAATGTTTCTGGTGGTTGTTTGTAGATCGTATGGAAGCGTCTTCAAAGCTCTGCACAAAGAGACGGGCAATGTGCTTGCCATAAAGCAGGTCCCGGTCGACACAGACCTCCAGGAAATCATCAAGGAGATTTCCATTATGCAACAATGTGACAGTCCCTTTATCGTCAAATACTACGGAAGCTACTTCAAAAACTCAGACCTCTGGGTCAGCTATTCACCTATCTCCTCAGATGCTGACGTGCTATTCACGCTAAACTGAAAACTTCTCTCTTTCTGGGATTTGCGCTGTCATGTACAGCTGTGAAAGTTGACAACTTCAAATGCCAAATTAGTAGTTGATGGTTTTTATAGGGAATTGTATTTAAAAACTTGCCATGGTTGGTCAGAGCATCTAGTAATTGTAATCTGTGTATATATATTTAGTGTTACGTGTTTCTTTTGCTTGATTTAATAAAAAAAATCTTTACTGTCCACCTTTCAGCTTGTTTTTTAAGTTCAGCTTTTAATTAATACTGTTGGTTGCTAATTAAAATTTTTAACATTATATTGCCAACTAAACTTGTTAGCATTGCTATGTCAATCAGCAAAATGGCTAAATAAAAATGATGGTGTTGTTATATATAGATTTTTATCCTTGCTAACTAACATTAGTAAGGCTGTTGATTGTAATTAGCCAAACTGTTGGCTGTATATAATGAGTAGAATTTGGTGTGATTGTTTTTACTTGGAAACAGATTGTGATGGAGTATTGCGGAGGTGGTTCCGTCTCGGACATCATTCGAATACGACGCAAAACTGTAAGCTCTGATTTTTTCTTTCTTGCAATGTTACTAGTATGTCACTGTAGAAAACAAGGAAGAGAAACTAAGGAGAGGAAGCTTCCTGATTTGTCTAAGCAATGTTCATAAACAAAAATAGTTGATCAGTGAGCCAAACGATGCTCAGATAATGAGAAAATTTGCCAGTTGTGGGCACCCACTCACACGTAGAGCCTGAAGAACAGATTCCCATCCAGAGTAAAAGGCTGACACCTTGACAGGCTTGTGTTTTCCTGCCTTTTAAGATCCTCGGGCAAGGTAAGGTACGTTAGATCTTAAACTGTGAATGTGGTACCAGTTGCTATAAAGTTGTTTAAAGGTTTTTAAATGTTGACATTGAAGTACTTCTGATTAATAAGATGTATCCTGTGTTAAGAATTATCAGAGAAAATGCACGGGCTTGTATAATAGGGCAATGAACTGGTGCTATATGAACTAACTGAGAGGGGTTTGGATTGATTGGTTAATTGATTCATTGTCTCATTGATTTTAAATGAATTCTGTTGCAATTGAACGACAATTGATTGTATTGATTGATTGATTGAAATGTGTTCTCTTGCAGCTAACAGAAGACACCATAGCAACGGTTATTTTTTATACGCTTAAAGGTCTCGAGTATCTCCACGAACGGAGGAAAATTCACAGAGACATTAAAGCCGGCAATATCCTTCTAAATAACGACGGCCACGCCAAACTCGCCGACTTTGGCGTCGCTGGTCAGCTAACGGTAAATTGGTTGACTTCTGTTGTTAATAACGAGTAGTAAATATAAGTATGCATAACTGGTAATTGTTACAGATTTGTTTACTTGTGTTTACTGAAACTTTACATTAGCTCTTAAATGGGGTTTGAATAATCTGAAATGAGCGACTGTTAGCCTTGCTATTTTGGTCCTATGAGAGTTATGTTTGTGGTGTCAGTTGAAGGTTTGTCAAAAGGTTGGTAGAGTGAATTAAGAAAGTTAGGTTTTCTGCCAGATATTCAGAAAACTGTTATGAAGATAGTACTCTTAAGAGTATGCCATTGGTGGAAAGATCAGCCAATGAGGTAGAGTGCAGGCCATCAGTTCTCAAGTATAGAAGGTAAGAAAATGAGGTGACACTGCTCTTCTGTTTTTTCTCTGAAGATGATATTAGTGTTAATGTGCGTTCTCGTAGGACACCATGGCCAAACGTAACACTGTTATCGGAACACCGTACTGGATGGCGCCAGAAGTCATCCAAGAGATCGGCTACGACTGTGCGGCTGATATCTGGAGCTTAGGTGGGTCACTCACTCGGCCTTTCTCCATCACTGCATCAGTCAACCATTTGGCCCGTCCCCCATCGCCCCATAAGTCACCAACATGGCCTTTCCTCTTGCTCCCCCATCAATGGTTCCCAACTGAAGTTGGTTACCGTGAGTTTTTTTTTGGTCACTAATACATGCTTCATACAGCAGTGGTATTTCTGTCAACAAAAACTGAAATTAGAAGTAAAAATACATGTATAGATGGTACTATTTTTCTCGTCATTTTTTAAGCAGAATTAAGGATGCTTTAGGTTATATAGATTATTTTTAAATTGTGGGTTTATTACTTGGGGTAATGATCATCCCTCAGGATAGAAAATTGTCCAAAGACTATTAGCAATATCTGGAACGGCTAATTACAAACAGCCATTGCGGAATAGATTTGATTATTTGTGATTAGATTTGTAGAGTTTTCACATGTCGTTATTTCCCTGTACATTTCATTCATTCATCTATATAGTAATGCTGTGTAGCACCAAAACTAGCAGCACAGCTAGCACAAGACCAGTTTTGTGGTTGTTAGCTGTGGTTTCTCCATATCTAGTATGTGTTGTTGTGTTGTCTAAGAGGTATAATTGCCATGGTATCTATTATGGTTTATGGTTGTCTAAGAGGTATAACTGCTAGCATCTGTAGTATCTACAAGTATCTCATAGTATCTTGTATATCAGTTGTAGTATCTCGTATATCAGTTGCTGTGTTGTGTAACAGGTATAACTGCCTTAGAAATGGCTGAAGGGAAGCCTCCGTATGGTGACATCCATCCAATGAGGGTTAGTTAATGTTCGTGCATGAAGAGGCATATGGTATGACGACATAAATTGATCCAGTGGATCGGTTCATGGTTCGATGAAATTTCTTCTTAATATTTTATGGATGTATGTATTTGTAAGTTGGAAGAATGACAATGGAGCATGACAATGACCATTGTCATCGTGTTAATGTTGATTGAGATCTCAGTGTTCTTATGCCACTCCTTTGTGCGGCTCTTAGAAGGTCTTCTACGAATAGCCAGATGCGCACATATCGTGTCATCAGGGACTTCTCTGCTGTTACAGTCACAAAAGCAAAGTGTCAGTGGATGGTTGTTTTGTTGTCTTAATTAGTTATTTCTATTGTGTTGGTGTCTAACGCACAAGGTATCGGACAATGGCGCTCCAAAACCAAGCCATGATCACCTGGGTCAATATCGAGAAGAACAGTCCACTACGACTGTGTTGCTTTCAGTAGAGCAGAGTACTGTAAAAACTCCAGTTACATACATAGACTCATTTATATAGTTCCTCTTTGCTCTCATCACAGTTGTTTTTTAACATGGATGTCTGCCAGATCTGAAGAGATTGATTCTGATGGGTTGAAATGTTGCGCTTAGCTGTTGAGCAACGTCACCATCGCGCTGTCATGTGTGGATGAGTTGTTGGTGTTATCTCTCGTCCTCTTCTGCATTGATATTAAAAGCACCTCGTTCCAGATTTATGAATTTAGTGAGCAAGTGTTGGAAGTTCTGCTAGTTAAATTCTATTTTTAAAAATAATCTGGAATTTCTTGATATTTTTTGTATGTATGTATATATTTGTAAGTTGGAAGAATGGCGTTGTGTGTGTGTATTTCAGGCGATCTTTATGATCCCCACTCGACCTCCGCCATCGTTTCGTGATCCTGACAAATGGAGCCCAGATTTTATAGACTTTGTTTCCAAATGTCTCATAAAGAATCCGGAGCAGAGAGCGACCGCAAAAGAACTTCTAGAGGTACCTTCTCTCTCTGTCTCTCTCTGTGTTTGTGTCTTTGTCTGTGTTTGTCTATCTCTATTTTCTCTCTAACTCTTTCATGGTATTTTCAAGCCGCGTCCGCAAACCGATTGTTTGCATCTGAGCGAATGTGTTAATGACACATTACAGCATTTGACAACATTTAAAATTTAAACAACTTTTAACACCTTTTAACAATATTTAACATTTAAACACTATTTAACAACATTTAACAGCATTTAACATTTAACTACATTTAACTTAAATAACATTTAATACCATTTAGCATATAGCAACATTTCAATGCCATTTAACATTTAACTCCATTTATCATTTAACAATATTTGACATTAACAACATTTAATATTAACATTTAGGCTGGCATAGAGAGCCACTCTAGTTTTTTCTAGAGTGATGCTAAATTGATTTTAATTGTTAATTAATTAATATTGCTGACAGATACAATTAAACGTTTAAGTAGACAACTTATAGACGTGGTTGAGTTTGTCATTATATGTGCAATGTTCTGTGCATTCGATTGTTTGAACTCATTTGTTTGTTATTGCGATTTTCAGCACGAATTCATAGTTAAATCGAGGCCTGCATCGATACTACAAGAGATGATTCGAGAGGCGAGGGAGATCCAAGAGGAATCATTGGCTGCTGGAGCTGAATCCAGTCAGGATAATAAGGTAACATACCATCTGCAAAATGGGCCACGATCGTCTTTGAGGGAGCATCAGAATAGAATTCTGTTCATAATTTGTCTTTGTTGGCATGTGGGGTTGTTCTGCACAGTCGCTTCTCTGTCGTTTCATTCTCAGCGTTAAAATTTACCTTTTTCAAATTGCTTAGCCCTGTATTTGCGGACTGATTATCTGGATAATGACCTGATATATGGCTTGGGTTTGGGGCGCCATTGGTTGGTGTGAATTAGACACAGGCGCAGTAGAAGTTCCTAACTAGTAATAATGTTCAATTTAAATGATATTTTAAAAACATGAGGACTTCTGTGATAAACGCGGCGTGGAAACTCTGCGTAGTACGAGTAATGTAAATGCATTTGCATATTGTGTTAAGTTGGGGAAGAGACAAACCTTGACAGTAATAACTTGTAATGTATAAGCAGAGGGTATGTCGTAAGAAATTTACTTTTTTGGTTTTCTGGCATGTTCGTTGAGCAAATGGTAAAGCCTGTAGGCCAGGTCTACACAACTCGACTTGCCTGTAACTAGTAGGGATACTGACCTGAGAATCTGTTTTCGCCCCAGAACATCCACACATGCGATTCGGATTTTACTTAGTGCATAATAATTACACTAAATAATAATTAGAATATGTTTACTAGGTCATAATTGATATTTTTAACTGATGGTAATGATAGTGATGTCAAGTGTTGCGGTGAATGGAAGGGGTTTCTGCATTTATGTGTATGTATTTGGGTGTTGCATTTATAGTGTTGTTTAAGTGTCTTGAAGGTTTCATTGTGTTGATGGTCTGTGGATGTTGTGCATTGTGAACAGGAGACCAAAGACGGTGGAACAATACGTGGAACAGACGAAGCAGGAACGCTAGTGCCAAACACAGGTAACAAAGAAAGTGCTTTTAGACATTACTAATGGATGGTCACAGATAAGCACTGGTAGAGGAATGGTTTTCTCCAGTGAAATTATTGAACTTCTGCGACCTGCGTAGACAACACGAAAACGACATTCCTCTACCAGCACTGCTTGATGGCCATCAGCTCATCAATGCAATCACCTTCCACATTTGAGTAAGTAAGTAGTAAGTAATCTTTTATTAGCACGAAACAAACGCTCATACTTTACAACAACAATACATACATTGGCAAAGTGTAGCAAAATATACATATGTAATTTCATTTATTATGAATCAAAGTTGACAAATCGCAACTTCTTACAGAAAGAGTATGCTACAGTAAAAAAACATTAGTCTAGATTAGTCTACGAAAGGTAGAATACTATTTAGTTCCTGGAACATGTCAGAACAAAACTCTAGGTATAAATAGCGATTGTCCTTGCATGGAAGTTCAATATCAGTGCTATTTTTTTGCTTTCACACCAAGCACAACTTCAACAAAGTTTAACCATCCGAGATAAAATTATATCCCTAAGTTTTGTAATCCTGAAGGATTGTTTGTACATCACTGTAACATCAGGTTTTAAAAAAATGAAACATTCTTTACCATTTTATATCGGATCTTGTGTTAAAGGGTTACTTGTGTATTACTTGCGAGGCAGCTAGACAACTGGGGCGTGGGTTTGAGAGATGTCTTTGTTTTTGTTTAGATACCCTGGTGGATAAGAATGACACAATGATTGTAAATAGTGATACGAGCTCGACGATGATCGTCAACTGCGACTCGGCGTCACTGCTTGCTAACGATCTTGGTACAATGATCATAAACAATACAGATGATGAGTCGACAATGAGGAGTAAGCATTTTGAGTCTTTCGTTGCTCTCTTGTCTCAATTGGTTGTCTTGTTCAGGGGGGTTTCCTGTGATTGTGGAGGCTATTGTCTCCTCCATTCTTTCTCACTGATCTTTAGGCATTGCTATTCGCAATTAAATCTTGGTTACTCTGAATCTCTTATTTACACTGAATCTCATATTTACACTGAATCTCATATTTACACTGAATCTCTTATTTACTCTTAGCCTTTTCGATTAATACAAATTGCCATTAATGCAAACTGCCATTTATTCAAATTGCCATTAGTGCAAATTGCAATTGATACAAATTGTAATTAATAAAAATTATTTAATGTTTAAATTCAAATTAAATTTAATAAAGCTTGCTATTAATAGAAATTGCGGTTACAAGTTTCCATTAATGCCATTCGTACAAATAGCCTGTTTGCTGTTGCTGTTGTATAGGAGTTGGAACAGACAAGACAGATGGAGGAGGTCCTCCGAATTGGCCGTCCTACCTTGAGCACCTGCGTGAGACGGAGAACAAACAGGCGTCTCCCGGTGCCAAGGACCAAGCCGCCAAGAAGCCAGTGACGCCTCTGACTCCGCAATCACATCAGGCGACGCCGCAGTCCAACTTCGGAGGAGGGGGAGGTCTACAGTCCTTTCAAAAGTCCTTCCTGGACGGAGACTTTGAATTTGTGAGTGGACAGATTCGTTTTCATCGTGTTGGATTAGGTGTTCCGTGTGGTCACAGTGGTTAGCATGCTTGGATGTCATGCCCAGCAGTTGGGGGTTCGAATCCATTCCAGGACGTTCGGGTTGGGCTCCATTACCGCCATCTACTGAGATTTGCTGTTTAATGAATAAACTGACGATACAATTTTGGTGTGAAGATCCGTTGGTGAGGGAGAGAACTGGCAACCCACACTTGCATCTGTTTTTGAAGTTGTGTCGATTGATGTATTTGATCGTTTGCAGAGACTAAGCACAAATGATGTCAGAGTTTCAGAAGAACGTCGATTTCATGTGTAGCTGAATGTTAGAACTTTGTAGTATGTATATTTCATTGTGTCTATATCTTTGTATTATATTTTTTACCTCATTATCTTCCTCCCTTTGCAGGACAAGTTTATAGCCAGTTGGTTAGATTGCTTGCCTTGTAATGCATGGAGTTCGGGTTCGATACTCCTCCCCGAGATGGAAACTGTGTAGGGACCTTCACTCACAGTTGCTCAGCGCCATCAATTGATGCTTGGTCATTAGCTAGTGTCACTTAGTAAATGCATAATAATAATTGTATTGTTGTGTTGTATTATTGTTGTGTTTATGTATTGTTTGTACGTGTGTCGTATTGTATGGTTAAGTAGTTTCTCCATTTCCTGTGTTGCAGTTGCACAGTCTGTCGTACGAGGAGCTGCAGACCCGCATTTCAAGTCTCGATCCAGAGATGGAGCGAGAGATCGACGATCTAAAGAAGCGCTACCAGGCGAAGCGCCAGCCGATCTTAGATGCTATTGCCGCCAAGAAGAAACGCCAGCAGAACTTCTGAGCCAGTTTTCTTCTTCGTCCCTGCCCCTCTGTTTATAAGACTCTTGACTGGCAGAAAACAAATCAGTCAGCAGAATAGTTTACACAATCATCTTACGTTAATCCTTCAGAGGACTTTTGTCCTCTGTCACTTCTTCAGATGACTTCTGTCCTTCGCATTTTGTAGTTCCTTTTTCCTGTTTTTGAGTCTCTCTTGTCGGGTGGAGGAGGATCTTCTCTTTCAACTTTTGAAATCGGATAATTCTGTTGGTTTAACGAAATTTCTAGATTCAACTCCTCGGATGCCCTGCAGTTTCTTTTTCTCAAGAACAATTGACATGAATATTTGGATTCATGGACACAGTGAAAATATGTTACGGGTTATCACTGCTTATGGTATTCAACCTCTAGTATTCACCAGGACACTTGCTACAAAATTCCCTTTGGAAGCTGTGGGGTCCTGAAGTGAACTTGATGCCTTGTACCCTTACTTATTGTTTTATGGAAAATTAGCTCCAGGTGTTATTCTTGCTTGTCATCAAATCGATCATACCTGAATTCTGTGACTGACCTTCATCCGAAGGGTCGATGATTTTATTGACTCTGATCAAACCGCAATACTCTCGTTTGTGGCAAAGACGTTCTATTAGTGACATTGAATTGCGGGTTCTGACTTAACCGGATTGTTTGATTGCTTGTTGATTTGTTTTGGTGAAATGAGAAGATGTAGGTAACAAACTTTTACAAGCATCTATTAAATGCGTCGGAATGAAGGATGGTCGCAAGGTTGAAAGGTTTTTCGAACGGGTTCCAAACGCAACCACCCTAATCCACTGATGTGACATCTTTTTTAACCTCCAAACCTGCGTTCATGCCTGTTTAATGACTCTAAAGGATGAAAGGCTGGGATTGGCATTAGATGGTTTCGTATTCCACAGCCAGTACCAGCAGGGCATGGCGTTGCCTGAATTTCACTGTGGACCCACTGTTGTATTGAGAGCACCAAGCTTCCACTTGCGAATGTCATTTACGCGGATCTTCAGATGTCACTGGTGAAACTTTGATGGATAGAAGTTGCACGAGTTATTCTGAATTTTGCGTTTTTCAAATGAATTTTGTTCAGCTCTTAAATCATCACAAACTGGGAACTACTGATCGGTTTTTTGAATTGACAATATACAAACGTCTTAGTATAATGAATATAATACAGAAGGGAGCATCATACAGTTTGCGGAAATCGGAACTTGATCCATCGATAGTCAGACGTAGAAGCACGGCCGAGGTCATGTCATTGCATAATAACTTGTTTAAAAGATGAGATCACCTTTTGTGAATCAGTTTGATTCTGAGATGATGCATCACTTTATTCTGAATTAGCTTAAACGATTGTAGAGAATTTGAAGGATTAGCCAACAAAGTTAACGTTTTCTTGATTGGATCGCAGGTCATTCATTGTGTTTGCAAATGATGATCAATTCAAAATCAGTAACTTTATTCAACTTTCGTACTGTCATTTCATCATGGTATACTGGAGCTTTCACTGAGCATCCTTGTAACACCAGTTCCTACAAAACAGTTCCTGCCACTTGGATCCCAATTTTTTATTCTGCTTTGGAAAGGATCTTATTGTAGACATACCTCGCCTTAACGTGGTACTTGGTAGCATATCCTGATACAGTGTGAAAAAGAGTTTAAGAGTTTACACTGTGAAATAAATCATTTTAAATCAAATTCTAGTTTTATTTGTAATTGCCATTTGATCAATTTCAGCTGAAGAATATGTGCTGTACTCTTTTTAGGACGTGTTTCAATGAAGGGAATTGATTTTTGTGCTCTTGTGGAATTTTTTACACTTGCGTTGATGATCATGACTTCCTGATTAGTTAACTAAGTCACTGATTGACTGGTTGATTAGGTAACTGGATGATTGACTGGCTGATTAATTGACTGACAGTGCAACATCCTGACTGAACTGTAAATTGAGGTTTTTTGGTCCAATTCAGCTGACTAATTCTTTACGAATCCATCCTTACATGTGGCTCTTGAAGCATGTAATTTATGCAGACACTTTGTGACTTTTGAAAGTTAACAGTATTTGGTTTGTTTTTGCTCGTTTCTAACGATTTTCAAGTGGCTTGTTCTTGGTACTAATATATGTAAATTAGAAATGGTTGTCGACTTGAAGTTTGGTTGATGGTAATAGTTACTATTAGTCGGTGCTTTTTTCTAGAAAAAAATGGATGGAACTAAACAATTATGGAAGGGTAAATAGAGGGTGAAGCCCGAGAAAAAACGGGAGTGGGGTTTGGGAGGGGTCTCGGTGAGTCCTCCCCAAGAAATTTGTTCATGGTGCATTAAATTAAAAATAACTAAATTATTTCTTTATTAAAATTAGGGGCCATCCATTTAGTACGGACGCATGGAGGGTGAGGGAGTGTTAAACCAAATGCGTATGCTTGCGGATGGGGTCTACTGATAATGTACGTTCGCACAGGAAACTGGGGGACCTATAATTTGTCTATATTGGCCTTAAAATTGATTGGCCTTCAATGACCCACAGTTCAGTTCTTGCAGCTATCAGACAATACTACTGGGAGAAGTAGGACTGTGGGAGAGGAGTCGCTTGTTGCCACCCTACCTCTGACTGCTATTATTAAACTATCAGGCAACTAAGCAGCGAGCCAGACAGCCTGGCGGCTTGTCCCATGGATCAAATAGAGACCGTTCTATGGGAGGGGGTGCGTCAAGGGTACGTACGCAGGTGGGGGTTAAAAAAGTACACGCGCGTACAGGAGGGGTTCAATTTTGTCCAGACTCTGCGTACGTACTAAATGGATGGCCCCTAACTAAGTTATTTTTAATAGCTGGAACTGCCAGAACGCCTTTCCAGAGCGTTCTGGCTAAAAAAAGCACTGCTATTAGTAATTTTGATAAGACACTTGTTTCATGCTAATTTATGAATTCACCACAAAAGTACAGGTAACTGGAGAAAGAAAAGCCTTCACTAGTTTGTGAGCTTATGAGGTAAGAGAAAGAGAGGAGTGTGGTCTCAAAGCTGGTGGTAGTGAATTCCATATGGGAGGAACAGCGTGTGAGAAGGCGTGGAAACTGCACATATTTTTTGGTGAGTTAGAATGAACGGAAGAAATGCGCGTAGTCTACTGAATGGTTAGCCTACTGGATTGTCAGCCGAGAGGTCAGGGTTCAAACCCCGCCAGGGATGAACGTTGTTTCAAGATTTCTGCCTCATCTGCGTCCCCTAGCGAACGCAGCTATAATGAGTACAATGACCGTACACTGTCAGTTGGTAGATGAGACGGCGAGGACTGGGCAGAAGTCACTGGCACCATACCCAAGGCTAGCCTACCACAGGGAGTGGTCTTCTAGAATAAATAGTTCGCTAAAGGGAGCTGATCTTACTTAAGTCGCTATTGTTATATGTATTGTTATACATATAATAATATTGTTGGGTTACTGTTCTCAAATGGCATCAAGCATAGTCTGTTAACATTGGCCCAAGGCTTACTTAACCGTTTCCTTTTAAGAATCGCCCTGAAGTGAAAATGCACCAAATCGATGGGTTGACAACCCATACGAGTTCCCCAACGCCCATTTTACGAATAAAGGAAATGGCTGTAGCTACCCTATTCGCCAGCTGGCCTCACAAGATTGTAAGTCGACGCAGAAATTTGTTACCTATATCTTTTCGGACAGCGCCATGGAAAATCATTGTTCAACCATTGTTAAAAAATCATTGTTCGTTTTAATAAACACCTCTGCAGCAAATAGGAAACCCAGTCCGGTAAGCTTTTGAGCATCTCAGGTAGGGCGATGGGTAACACAAAGCGTGTCCTCTTAGGAGAGTACCTGCCTCACGAGAGCTGACAAAGTCCGTATGGTTCGGAAACTGCGATTTCTGGGAGAGTTTCATATATTCATGAACGATATATACTTATCTGCTTTTACGTAGATGTCGCTATATAGTTATAATTATGATGTACACAAGTATTCATAAAGGCCGTTGTTTTGCTACGGATTCTCATATTTATAACATATGCTTGTATGTATCGATGGTATGGTCTGTCTGTCTGTCTGTATGTCTGTCTGTCTGTCTGTCTGTGTCTCTGTCTGTCTGTCTGTGTCTGTGTGTCTGTGTGTCTGTCTGTGTGTCTGTCTGTGTGTCTGTCTGTCTGTCTGTCTGTCTGTCTCTCTCTCTCTCTCTCTCTCTCTCTCTCTCTCTCTCTCTCTCTCTCTCTCTCTCTCTCTCTCTCTCTCTCTCTGATTTTTCTAGAGCTACATACGTTCATGTAGAACGTTCGCGAAGAAGAACAAGTGTTGGAGTTCACAGTCGAGATTGAGAAGAGAAGGAAAGATTTGATTGATGATTCATCTTCATGTTTCGTCGATGGAGCGAGAGAACATCTTCAAAGGTTCCTTAAAACACGATCAACGCACTGATCAAGTTCATCAAGCATAACGAACAGACTATGAATTTCCCACGAAATGCAAAGTCTCTCTCTTCTCTCTCTGTTTCTGTCAGTCTGTGTCTGTGTGTCTGTGTGTCTATCTGTCTATCTCCGTCTCTCTCTCTCTCTTCGACCGTTCTTTCGTCAGTGTCCCTTCCTCATCTGTCGCTCTATTTGTCTGTTTGATCTTGTAAGTTTGTCTTCCTGGACGCACGTTCATCTGCCTGCTTGCTCTTGTGTCTCGCTAATCTTCCTCTTGTAAGTCTGTTTAGTTGTATCTGGACTTGTAGGCGTGTGTCTGTTTCCCCGTTTGTCAGTTTCTTTCTTTATGTATGTGTGTCTGCCTGCCTGTGTGTGTGTCTGAGCATTGGCGTCGTTCTACCTGCTTTTATTGGGTTGATGAGGACGTCCTTGTCTCCATGTCCTTCCTTAGAACTCATAGTCACGGCCTAACTGCATGCAGGGAGCAGAAGACACAGTCCACCAGGCAGGATTTTTCCTTCTTCAACCGGTTGGGAACACATGTTGCGGGGTACTAAAGCAATCTCATCATCTTCTTAATTATACTTTAGACCTCTGTCATGTTACAAGATTGGCATTGTTAATGAACACTCAAATGCACATCCTCAAAGACAACAGGCAGAGAACAGGGATATCAAGTCTTTCTGCTCAGCTTCATAGCCCAGTTCACTCAGCCAGTTGAACACACGGAATACAACAAGGTATACGTACATGTATGTCATCAATGGCAACAATATTGCATATGAATTCTTATGATGATGATAATAGCAATAATTGTAAAGAATAATAGTTATTTTTGTTGATATTATCGTTTTTAAAATCCATTATTTTGTAGTATCTTGAAAGTTCGTCTTTACGTCGAATAGACCATTTTCAGAGTCGCGTTTAACGGATAAAATTAAAACGAAGCGCAATAACACTGTGTAAGTTCAAACTTTCTTACAGATAAATTTCGGAGACCTCAGACAACGATAAAGCTAAACTTGTCTGATTTCAAAACGAAGGATTTTAAGTTGGAACGAAGAGAATAATGGCAGATGAAATAAACAGAATCTCCGCCTCAACAGTTGGTCTTACATTATCTCTGACTGAGAATTCACCTGCATCCGCTGAGCAGGACGTTCTTCTCCCTGATTCTGGACAAACACCGGCTAGTCCAAATTTCTTAACCAGCGAGACAGCATCAGCGTCACTGCCAGCAATTGATACAGCGCCTCTATCAACAAATGAAACGTTACCTGTAACGTCTTTATCGGACGAACAAGAACCTCCTACTAGCGTTCTCGACATGGAAGGTTCTGGTGGAACGAAGACGCTGGTCGTCTTTGGGACCGACACTCTGACTGCTACAGACGAGACTGAGCTCCCAACAGCGTTCGGACCCAACCCCAGCCTCACCTCAGCAGCAGCTGCCCCTCATGGGAACGTAACCACAATGGGACTTCATCATAAGCGACACCAATATCAGCAACCGGTTGCCTCCCATCGTTCGTTTGCAGTCCTCGGCAAGACGATGGTTGGACTGGGTCGCAGTGGGAAGGCCCGGGCGGCGCAGAAGGTGGTCGCCGACCTACGCACGGTTGACTCAACCCTCGTCTATAAGGTCCTCCGCCCGTTCTTCTGGGCCATGAGAGTCTCTGGCATCTTCTTCATCCGACCACGAGGAGCGCCAGATGCCAGAACCGGTTGCTGCAGCAGGCGCTTCGGATGCTTTCACAAGATGCCGACGAAGTCAGAGACGTACAGCTGCATCGTTTGCGTTCTTCTCGGACTCAACCTCGTCCGATCGTTCTCCGCGTTTGACTCCAAGACCGAGTTCAACCACACGTTCTCCTTCAAGCTAACCTGGATGGCGCTCTGGTTCGAGGGCTTCAGCCGCACCCTGCTGTCCCTCATCTTTTGGCATCGACGCAAGGGCGGCTTCCAGGATTTCCTCATCAATCTCGACTCCCTCTTCTTCACCGATGGAATCATTCCCTACGAAAACGCCCTCTCAAAGATGATGACCATCTTCCTCATCGTTACCTCCGTCCTCCTCTCCATCACAATCGCTCTCTTTGGCTACGGTATCTTCTCCGAGAATCCAGATCTACTCGGCGTCTACGACGTGGCCTTGACCCCGTACAAACCCGAACCAGAAGGTCCAGTAGCGTTGGACGTATTCGTGCGCGTCTCGATTCTGATCCTGTTCACGTGGAATGTCGTCGTCTGCTTTCTCTTTATCGGGTTCTTCGTTATCGTCTGCTACCTGCTGTACAAGGAGTTCGAGTACCTATGTCGAACCTTCAAGCTGAAGATCACCGAAGACGGAAGATTCACCGATGACCTTGAACGATTCAGGGTCACGCATCAGAGCAGGTCACAACGAATCTATCACGTGATTAGCAGAACGCAGACGACATTTGGCAATTAGACGCGTTCTACTTAGTTTTAGAGTTTGTTTATGGTTTTCCAGCGAAGGCAAGGATTAGAGGATCGGGAATGAATTTTAGTGACACCTATTTAATAAACACTGTACTACTAACGCGTTTCCACCTTACATTGGCCTTCCTTAGCTAATCCTGCCTTTCCCTGATCTGACCCTGCATTGTCCTAACCAGTGATATTTTCGTTAACGTTAAGTAAAATTAGAACGGAAAATATTGATTTCCGTTAAGTATAACTGTAGGCCTAACGATAACTGAAATTATTTTAAGAACGAAAACTGAAATAGAACGGAAATTGAGGACATCTGAACTGAAATAGAAGTAAAACGAAAATTATTTTTCGAACGGAAATTAATGCAAATTTTTTTGTAATTTTCTGGCTACTTTTTGCGACCCAGTTTTATGTTGAACGGCGCACGTGTACTTTGTGACTCATGAAGCTCTACTATCTTTGGCACGTGCTTCCGGATACAGTTTCTTTAGACCATTTTTCACATAAGAACCTTGTTGTAATTTTAAAATAGTCCACATTGCGACAAGGCTTGCTGTTATTGAAGATCACTTGCAAAAGCAAATTTATCTCGACCACGAATACTTTGTCCAGTTTTCTAGTTGTGCGGAAGAAAGCCCATTATGGGATTTCTTAGATATTCCAAAGAAACAGATAAACCTGCGTGTAAAGTTTTGGACCATAAAACGGTGAAGGTAGCCTATGCGGAACTGCGCTTTTGGGTAAAAAATAATTCGAGCTATTTGATTTCGCATTTACAGCGACTTCATAAAGAAGCTTACACAGAATACCAAGATTGTTTCAAACATCGGCTCAAATATGGTGAAGGCAGTAAAATTACTGCAAAGTAAGTTTTAAACTGATCACATTGAAATTGATCAATATGTCATAGAGGTAGGGTTTCATTGAGGACGAGACAGCTTGGAACTTCAGGCATTGATATGTTCGTTAACGTTAAGTAAAATTAGAACGGAAAATAATGATTTCCGTTAAGTATAACTGTAACGATAACTGAAATTATTTTAAGAACGAGAACTGAAATAGAACGGAAATTGAGGACATCTGAACTGAAATAGAAGTAAAACGAAAATTATTATCTGAAGTAAAATATCACTGGTCCTAACTCTCCTTATCTTACCTTATTTTGCCAATCTAACCTTATTTGCCCGATCTGACCTTGCTTAATAGTATACCTTGCCCTCTAATACCAAATCTGGTCCATAGACTCTGAACATCCATCGACGGGAATCCGTTTGTTGGTTCCACGTGCTTGCGTGGGACCGCCAGTGGTGACTCTTCCAGCTTACTGTGTATTTCTTCTGCTAATTGATGTTATATTCTCGTTCATTTGCTGTCGCACAAGATAGCTTGAGCGGCGCAATATAAATGTCCGATTACGATTACGATTACGTCGCCTGATCTTGCAGGTGTAAGATGGTAGAGAACGTCGATCGACTGTTTAAGCACTTCATCGCCAACACCTACCTCGTCGAAATTCCTCTCTTCTGTCTTCTGCTCTACACACTTCTGCTGCCGGACCAGACGCCGGTTGCCAGGGCAACGGAGGCCTTCTGGATGACGTTCGTTGCTGGGCAGACAATCCTCGTCTCAATAGCATCCATCGCAGTCAACACTCAGGCCAGTCCATCCATCCGTCCATCCATCCGTCCATCCATCCATCAATCCATTCATCTCATCCATCCATCCATCACTCCATCCATCCATCAATCCATCCATCCATTCATCTCATCCATCCATCCATCACTCCATCCATCCATCAATCCATCCATCCATTCATCTCATCCATCCATCCATCACTCCATCCATCCATCAATCCATCCATCCATCCATTCATCTCATCCATCCATCCATCACTCCATCCATCCATCCATTCATCTCATCCATCCATCCATCACTCCATCCATCCATCCATTCATCTCATCCATCCATCCATCACTCCATCCATCCATCAATCCATCCATCCATCCATTCATCTCATCCATCCATCCATCACTCCATCCATCCATCCATTCATCTCATCCATCCATCTCATCCATCCATCACTCCATCCATCCATCAATCCATCCATCCATCCATCAATCCATCACTCCATCCATCCATCAATCCATCCATCCATCCATCCATCCATCCATTCGTCCATCATTCCATCCGTCCATCCTACCATCCATTCCTCCATCACTCCATTCATCACTCCATTCATTCCTCCATCTATCTCATCCATCCATATAATCCATCCATCCATTGAGTCCTATCACTTCGTCGAAATGAAATGACATGAATTAAACCCGAATGTTATTAAAGGTCAGACCAAGCGTTGGGTTACCATGGCGACTGAGGTCTAACTGAATCATTCCAAATGAGATGAATACATGTATGTATATATATATATATATATACCTCCACGCATATATATGTACATACATACGTATATGCACGCTTACATATATATACATATATATTCATATGTACATATTCAGTATACATAAATACTTACATACATGCATGCATATATACATACATGCATTCAGATACCAGTTGCAATATTGCAAGTGTAATTGCACTCTTGACGTTTAGTCAAGACCCGATTAGTCTCTTCTAAATAGCTCATTATATACAGCAGAAGATCTGATTGCTCGAGCAGACAGGAAGCTCTTCCAGAAATCACAATTCCTCGGCCATTGCGTTCATCATCGCATACCTCCTCCTCCGTGAGGACAAGTGCTTATTTCGCAAGAGAGGAATCCTGTCATGCTGACTTTTCTTAAATCTAAACTGTTTCAAAGTAATTTTGTTAATCGGTGTATCTTTAGTTATATTTAGTTGTGCATGTGTGAATTTATAATCTGCTCCTCTTATAGTTTATTTCTGTAGTCGTCGTATACAACGTAAATGCATGTGCACTTGTTAGATGTAAATGAAAGCTACTTACTTGCTAACTTAGTTGGACCCGTAGACAGCCAGCAAATCCTAAAGGGTTGAACTTAGCTTTCTTCTAAGTCTAGCCACAGTCGACTGTTCTTGTCTTTCAGGCGCATTCCATTCTCTCATTCATCTACAGCATCACTGCCAGCAACGCATCAACGGAAAGACAGCTCGAGGTGAGGATCGCTATAGTCAACGAAACAATACCAGGTCCATTGTCATTTTAGAAGATCCAGAACAGATCACGTACAACGTTGGCGCCGTCGTTCAAAAATACACTGAGAAGAAGAAAATTTCTTCGCATTTGACCGAGGAAATGTCAAATGTAATAGAAATCTCCGAAATTTATACATTCAACAACACGGGAAGAGGGAGAAATAGGAGCAGAGAGGAGTTTCCTCAGAAAGGATATTTTACCGAAGTAGCGCGCAGGTGTTCTAGGCCTAATATATCAACGCGTTGTTGATTGTAGATAAACATGTTTCTGAACAAACTGACTGGAACGTCCGTTGGTCTGACCGCCTGGGATATGTTTGACATCAACAAACCTGCGATGCTGACCGTAAGAGTCTCTGCTTTCGAAGCTGGTCTATTTACACAGAAGCCTTAAGAACAGATACAGCAACATCTCGCCTGAATGGTAACACACTGGCACGAAGAGCAGACAGAAGCGGGTTCGGAACCCTAGTCCCACCAAGATCGATTCAGCCTTCCACTCCCTAGATGGCAGCAGTAAAATGAGTAGCAGTTTCACTGCGCAGGTAACCTTGGGTTGACGCGGAAAGACCTGGCCACCTACCGCCGATGTATGGCAATGCCACCTAAGGGCTGATGGTGTAACACCGGGGAACAGCACCGGGCCCGACGCTCGAAATACTAGTGTGGGTAAAACCTGTACCTTTTTAAACAGATAAACAGACAGACAGACAATGCAACAGACAGACAGACAGACAGATAGACAGACAGGCGGATAGACAGACAGACGCGATTGTATTAATAATGAATATATTAACTGTTGAATTGTTTGTCGTTCATTTCAGATCATGGGCCTGCTTTTGTCATTCTTCTTCCTCCTGATGCAGTTTAACAATCCACTTCAGGTCATTCCCAGCGCCCAATGCGATTGTCCCATCGATCCTTCAACTGTCAACAACACTTTCAACATCACCAACCCAGGCAACGCCTCAGACGTCAGCCTCTTCTAGAGTAATTTGTCTACCTCTTCAATAATTCCTACCCTAATCTACCCGATCCGTCACCTTCCAAGCTTTTTTCTCGTCCTCAACAAAACCCACCTTAGCAGCCGATCTGTCTCCTCCCTCTGGTTTCTCTGGAAACCGAACTCGGACCTCCACTGGACAACGATCTCTGGACAACCCCTCTGATACGACGCAGCTCTCGTGGATAAGTTGGTGCCTTGCGCCTAGCTTTAAAGTATCGATTCAGAAATTTGTAGTTACAAACTGTCGAGCTATCTTATCCTGGTTCCTAGGCCTACAAGGTTCTTGAATGGCTCCTAAAATGGAGCTTTATAAAAGTCCGGATGCATAGACACGTAGGCGTTATTTGTGGGGTGGGGTATGATGGGTAGGCCTACCCGTACACCCACTTTTAGACTAGAGGGTACTGTACCCACACTTTTCATACCCATGGGAAACAATGCCCATTATTATTTTCTCGGTGGAAGGCCGCCATTGTAATTATTTAACAGTTGTGAAGGGGAAATGATGCGAAATCCCCCCCCTCCCATCTAGACCCAAGGTACGCCTCTGTACAGATGCGTACGTATAGGCCTACCATCCGTGCTTACCATCATCAACGATTTCCATCGTAACATTGTTTTGTCTCCCAGGTCGTTAGTAGAATAACCGTGAGCAAATCCTGATCGACAATCCGAGAGAGAATTGAACATATTACAATGTATTAAAATTTCAAATTAACTAACGTATAATTATGACCGCGTGAATTGGGTTTGGAGTGCGACTGCACCAATAACACTGTCCAATTCGCATCATATGACAAATTCACATTACCAGGGGCGTCTATCCGCCCCGCCCCCCCCCTAAGTCATTGGAGCAACTTCCCCTTTCCTCCTCTTCTTCCCTTCCCCTTCCTTCCCCCTCCTCTAAAATGGTGGCACACACACTGACAGATCTCCCCCCCCCATTTCTTGGATGGAACATTTGCTCCAAGGTTTCTATGGTGTAGACGCCCCTGCACATTACCCAACGAATTCACACCATATTGCCAATTCACATCACCCAACCAATTCACACCATATAGCCAATTCACATCACCCAACCAGTTCACAACATTTAGCCAATTAACATCACCCAACCAATTCACACGATTTAACTAGTGTGATTCTCCTTACAGATTTTATCTTAGTTACAGGTATACAGTTATAATTAATGGTTTTCCATTTTAGTTATAGCTATTGTTATAGTTAGTATTATTTTTTAGTTATATAGTTATATTTACTGAATTTTTATTTTGGTTAGTAGGCCTACTTAATTACAATAAGGCTAAGCGAAATTGCCTACAGCTGTGCATAATAATTTTTTATTTTTAAGACGCGTTACTCAAGTTGCTTAGAGCTTCGAAAGAAGCACTACGTTAACGTTATTTTCGTTATAGTTATAGTTGATGGTATTTTTCAGTTACAGCAATAGGCCTAGCTATCGTTAACGAAATCCTTTTATTTTCGTTAACGAACATTTTCGTTACCGCTATCGTTAACGAGAATCACACTGCATTTAACCAATTCACACCACTCAACCAATTCACACCATTTACAAATTCACACCACCAAACAATTCACATTATTTAACCAATTCACACCATCAAAAACATGACACTTCCACACCAATTCATACCACTCTAGCAATTCAGACTACCCAAACACTTCAAACCAACCAAATCGCACTATTTAACCAATTCACTTCACCTAAGAATTCACACTGCCCTACCAAGTCGAACCATCCAATCAGTTTACACCGCCCAGCCTTTCCCACCGCCCAAATCACCACGCACAAAATTCACACCGTTCAACCAATTCACACCGCCTAACAAAACTCACCCATCTAAACCAAATTCACACCGCCTAACAACAAACTCACCCCTCCCAACTAAATTCACACCGCCTGCCCTTCTGATTACAACCGATCGTCTGCAAACCTTTCCCGATTACAACTCTTGGCCAGTGTTTGCGCAACCGTTAAAATCCCAACGGACCAACCTCACTCCGTGCATATACTTACTAATAATTGCAACCTAACGGAAACCATTTCGCGTGACACCGCCTGCATACGCGTGGCGCCCCCTATACGATATGCAGTAACTCAGCGTGGCAATATTGATCGATTATTCGCAGCATTTTTCTTATTAAGCGTCCGTGGTCAGGACGATTTCCAATGCCATTTTTAATGACGGTTCTCTCGCTTTCCGAATACATTTGAATGAATTGGCGTCAACAACATTGTGTCCAATTCTACAGGATTTGGTCCACTTGTTCCACTGCACTCGATTCGTTGTGATTTTTAAAAGTTATTGCGCTCGTCTGGAAAACAGGAAACAGACCCCCTGCATATACGAGATAATTTTTTAGGGTAATTTCGCGGAAAACTTATAGTGTCTATATTTGGCGTGCATGCGGTGTTTACGTTCGCTTTCCAGCTGTGCGCGATTGCAGATGGATGATGAAGGATTTAATATGTAGGCCTGTATACTGCATTCCATTGGGACAGCGAACTCGCCTTTTTTTACCAGTTTTAAGACTTTCTAGTTCTAGTGTCTTGTTTCTAACTGACGCTATCTGCAGTAGAAATTACAGGCCTTTGATTGCGTCCTTGAAAAGGTTCATCAAGAACCTGTGGAGGAAGAACAGAATCAATATGTAGGGTTACATGAGAATCTCAACGTCTTTCAGTGGAACAGTTTACAGGCCTCGACGAGCCAGTGGCCTTGAAGTAAAAGTCATGCGATGGTCAAAATTGGTCATAGTAGGGTGATTATAACTCTGTTGGATTTCTACAACCCCGATGACCATATCTTGCACGGAGACCTCTTTATCCTTCACCGAAAACGAGATATTAATATTTGGGAAATAGAAGTCAAATGCCCTTGAAAATGAAGGTCATCCGATTGCAGTGGCGTCTACCAATGGTTGTGTTTGGAGAACGATCTCCATCGAACTTCAAAAGTGGGGGGGTTGACATATTTTAACCGAAAGTGGGGGGGTTGAATTTTTCATGATATCTCTTTTGTCCCTTGAGATAATATAGCCAAATCCATCAAAGCAAAAATATGTAATATCCCAAAAAGGTCCCAAAATTTTTTTCGCGCTTACGCGCGATAATCCCTTTGACTCTCTATGGGCATTCTCAGCCTATAGGTGAAGTCAGTTACAATTAGCAAACATTCTGTTAGGTCGTCCATTAATTCACTAATCTATATCTGTCTGAGAATGGCTGACTAATATGTTAATTTTACGACGCCATCATATCAAAAATGATTGGCGTCTCTCCCAGAATCTCAAAAAACACCAAAATGTGTATTTCAGGGGTCAAATTGGGGGGGTTGATTCTCCATTTACCATTGGGGGGTTAGACGCCACTGTCCGATTGTCATACAATGTTAGAAATCAACGGTAAGGGGTCATCCATAAAGGACGTCCGCAGTGAGGGGGAGGGAGGGGTCATTCAAATGCGGACAAGGGGGAGGGGGGTTACGACCAGTGCGGACGTCCGCATCTCAATTTCTAAATCTGATAGTTTTTTAAACACCTCCTTGTTTCAACCTTCCCTGAGAGACATATCGGACAGTGACGTGATTGCCTAAAACCTTGTGCTGTGTACTAGAACTTTAATACCCTCTGGGCTTGAAAACTAACAGGAATAACATAGTTGTTGATATATTGAGTTTCTTCTTGATTGCCTCAGGGAGGGAGGAAGTTTTGATCTGACAAGCTAATATTTCATCGTTCAAGACTGAGGGGGACAGGTATTGCAGAGCTATGTAAATGTACGCGTTTATGTATATATAGCGACCGTGTGGCCTCGATCCTGCTGATTTCTCAATGAATTGATTGGGCGAGATCCTTCAACACTGCTGCCCGTTTGAATGGTCAGTTGGTCACCGTGTACGGACCGTGCTAGGCCGAGATTAGGGGCCATCCATATATTACGTACACAAAAATCCGGGAAAATTGGACCCCCTCCCCCCCCTGTTCGCTAGCGTACTTTCTTCCACCACCCCCCCCCCCCTGAGTACGTACGTTTGACGCAACCCCCCCCCCGATGACCAGCTGCAGAAAGTGTCTCCAGGCAGCCTGTCTGCACTTTAGGCCAGATTATTGAAGGGCCAATATAGACAAATTATAGGTGTCTTCACAGCACAGAATAACTGCACATGGCTTTTATATAATGTAATAAAATGCCATGGGACGACTATAGGATAATACAGAGTTATAAATAGGCTAATGTGGACCTCATAATTAGAAATTTATTTTGGGTACGTACACATTTTGTTACCCCCCTCCCCCCCCGTTCGCACCCGTACGCAAAATCGCCAAAATCCGACCCCCTCCCCCCCCTAAGTGCGTACGTAATATGTGGATGGCCCCTTAATATCTGTATAATAAGCCACGGTGTAATCTATTGCTAAACCGCCGTTAAACCGGCATTCGCATGCGTCTTAAGCAGAGGCACACGGGACGCAGCCAGCGCTCTATTAAACAGCGTAGCTGACTGGGCCAGTATTAAAGCCGAAGTGCACAATAGGCCCCTAATATTTGATGCAGGGCTTAGAGACAGACAGACAGACAGACATACAGACAGAGAGAGAGGGGGGGGTTCTTGAGATCATTGGCTACACCAGTGGACTGGGCTGTATCCAAGCATCATGGCACCTCATGCACAGCCCTGGACGATCATTTGTGTTACGTAATCTATGCCTTAGTACCGGTACAGTATTGTATTGCAAGTAAGACAACAGAACAATTATTGCATCGCAAACACAAGTAACATTTCGAGTAGCAAGGAGTATATCGCTAACCAGCATCAACATTAGCAGATTTTAAGGCCTGATTATAACAGTTAAAATGGATGCACGGTATAAACTTCACTGCGTTCATTGGCTTTGCGTGCGGACGTCCGCAAAGGGGGAGAGGGAGGGTAAGGTCAAATGCGGACAAGGGGGGAGGGAGGGGTCCAAAGTTGGTCATATTTTGCGGACGTCTTTTATGGATGACCCGTAAGTTAAATGTCTATGATTCAGCAAAACGAAACTCAGAATCGCTCAGAGAAATTAGATGTTGGTTTAATTAGCTGTAACTTCGTACAATATCAATTACTAGTTCAATAGAAACTTTGTAGAGAATGGCCGTCAAGATTTTTCAAAATTTCTCTATTTTTTGGACATAATAGCCAAGATACACACACACACACACACACACACACACACACACACACACACACACACACACACACACACACACACACACACACACACACACACACACACACACACACACACACACACACACACACACACACACACACACTATATATATATATATATATATATATTATATATATATATAATACATATACATAGTATATTATGCATGATGAAGTCTTCAAGCGTCGAAGATTTTGTGGCTTCTTTCGTGCATTAACAACCCTTCGTGGAGTACGGCTCAGCTGCAGCACATGTGCATATAATATTATGTAGGGTTTCATTTCTCCCAACCTACATATGATTTTCTTAGCTGCGTGCAACAGAGTGTAAGACGTCGTTGTGATATATATATATATATATATGTGTATATATATATATATATATTAGGGTGTCTCTTAGCATAGTGTAAAAAATTTTTTTTTTGATTTTTCTCCTTCTCACCCTCCCAAGTTGTTAGGTTCATAGAAATAAAATTCTACAAAAAATTTCATTAAAATTTGATAATATTTAGAGGTGGCCCTCGAGCTTTAAAGTTTAGAAAATTAATGATACTTCGTACAATGGGAAATGTAATGTTGCATAATAATTAATCATCAGTTGTAGTACTAGTTAATCAATTTGTATTGTTTATGAAACAGAATTTCTACTTTCTGCGTGTATATTTATGTTAAAATTAATATCTAATGTCCAGAAACATACTCTCATTCGTTCCTGAATGAGGGTCATGCCTCACTCGGCCATGTCATTGACGACAGTGCCAACCCGTTGATGATGTGCAGAGCCTATGGAATGTTTCGTTTCCTCTTCATCCTATTCAGACGGGCCCAGTGCAAGGAAAGTCTGAGGAAGGCCAAGCATGGAAAAAGAGTCGTTTTATGTTTATCATGCAGAACTGCTCCAGGGTCATGGTGCACTTTTGGTCGCTTTGGTGGATGATCCGGGGCTGGATCCTCCATGGTGGCTAACATCAGTCTCTTCATCTCCACAGACACTCTTGAATCAAAAAGAGTCAGTCCGACCAGCTCCTCAGAAAGGTACCATAGATGAAGTCCAAGTTCTTTCCTTTTGTGCTGGAAATGGCTTCATGTGAGTATTTTTAGAGTTCAGCCATTAGTTGGAAGTCGCTCAGAGGTACTTCAACCCCGATTGGGGCAGTAATCCAGGCCTAGAGGTGAATGATAACTGCAAAAGTTGCCAGATCACGAATTCCTCTCTTCTCTGAAGCAGTCATCTGGAACTGGTCATGAAACAGCCAGATCTTAATTGCATATCATAACCTTGACCATCCAATTTGCACGATGCGTAGCGCCTGGCACCTGGTAAAGAACACCTCGTGCAGGAATTCCAGTTCATGATATATAGTCATCTCGTGGTTGCTTTACTTCCACGTTTACTTGAGCAAAGTTAAGAATATCATCTCGGGTTGATGCTCGCCTCTTTGGGGCTGTCGTGATGTAACCGGGCCATGTCCTGCACCAACTACTACCTCCAACCAAACCTACCTACTACCTCTGTCCCCGTGCCCGTAACTGCATTATTCCCCCAGCCGACAGCCTGATATGTAAAAAATGTATTGTTAGGATGTTATATACTTTTAACTGGGATGTCTGTACAACAAAGTGCGATTAGCAATTGGTTAATAAAGAATATACTTACTTACTTACTTACCATGTTGACTTTATGTAGGACAATGCTATGAATAAGGTAATTGATTGCAAAATAAGCAATGGCTTTTACCCTAATCCACAAATCATGCAGGTGGTGTAATTCAGTAATTTTCCACTTACTTGCCGCGAAAGTGCATTTATTACAAATTTTTTGAAACATTTTAAATTTGAATTTTCGAATTTGTTGCCTGCAACTTGTTTACAAATTGAACAGGAGCTAAGAGTCTGCTCCTCTGCTTCTATGGATTGAATTTGGCAAATTAATAAGGCAATCTGTCCTCCTTTTAACAATGAGAACTATATAGCATGGTTGTAACCAATAGGCCTACAATGCTAAAACTTTGACATCAAAGGGCCACCTCTAAATATTATCCGATTTCCACCAAATTTTTTTGTAAATTTTTTATCCATGAACCTAACAACTTGAAGGGGTGAGATATTGAAATTTTCAACTTTCATTTTTAAGAGACACCCTAATATATATACATATATCATGTTCGTTTTCCTTTTTCTGGATGTTTTTTCCTCTTTTCCGTGTTTTTTCGGTCGATCAATGGCCATCAATCTCAACCGAGTCATTCTCTGATCAGGAATCCTCTCTCTGCTGCAGGGCAGATGGTCTGTGCGGGGGGGTTGGCGTGCCTTCGCGTCGAGTGCTGATCCACGGGGTATATAGAGAAATCCTTTGATTAAGAGATGTAGAGCTTCTTTTGGTCGGAACTCGACAGGATACTTAAGTCCAATCCATCGTTCTTTAGCTGCAGCGACTTCAGTGTGAGATTCCTTAGACGAGGAGGTCGTATAGAATGCAGGAAGACAAATGAGGATCGTAATTGCATAAGATACAGTTAGAGAACGAGACGGAACGTGTAAGAGATAGGCTACTGCGTATAAAAAACGAGGAGATGGAATTGCATAGTGGAAAGGGTTGTGGTGTTAAATAGTCGAGAAACGATGTAGAGTAGAAGGACCGGCGGATAGATAATATCGAATATTTCTCTGGCGAATCTTTCTCGACTATACTCTCTCCTATAGACGCTGTCTTGAAACAAGGAACATAAAAGACGTTGCGTTCACGTTGCAATGTCCCATGTAATGGCATCGGTTCAAATGTCTCTTTTTAACTAACGAGTTAGTTAAGTAAGTACCCTGTCGAGTTCCGACCACTGTTTCATTTGAAAGTGTGTTCGGCTCCTACAATCTCCCAGAAATAAAGCCGGGAATATGATTGCAAATACTGCAGTGAAAACGAATGTTACAGTGAGCGGTCCAAAACACGACGATTTAATGCCACGGTTCTACGAGATTTGATTCGAATCAGAATTCTGTGCTATAGCCAAACATTTGCTTCCAATCAGAATTCTGTTCAAATCGGGTTATCCCTCAAAAACATGTTATTCGTCAATCTTCGCATTGCGATTTTTCCAATTTCCACGACATTTCGTGCAGATCTGCGCGTCTTCCTATATATCCCGATGAATCCCGCGCGTGACTAATAGGCAATACCAGGCATTTAATGAGCTTCTGTGAGTAGCTTAGTAATACCACCCTGTGAGGTGGCACGAAAGGACTTCTGCTCGGATAACCCCAACTGTAAGAAGTCCTTCAACAAGTTAATCAGCGCTCCTGTTAGCGTGGTGAATTAGCTGCATGGTCTCCCTGACTTGGCTTTTGTGTGGCGCTGAGAAATTTCGGAGATTTACAGTTACATTACATCCAACCATCTTCCGATTCTGTCTGCACCTTATAACCAACAGCGTTGTCATGGACACGCTCGGGGTAAAGCCCGAATCTGAGAAAGAGGACACCTGACCAGAGACTGATACAATACTGTGGGTCCCAGATGGGGGCCCATTTCACTAATCGGTATGGGGCCCATTTGAGTATTCTTCAATCAGAGTGATTTGAGTGGGGACCATTTGAGTACTCTGTAAAAGGCAATGAGAGTAACTGTGTGGGGAGTAATTTGAGTACTCTGTATTGGAATCTGTTGAGTATAGTCTGAATGGGCCAATTTGAACATATATTTTATTTGAGTATTGTGCTTGGGGCTCATCTGAACAACCTGCATAAGAATTCTAAGCTTGGTTATTAAACGATTCGTTCGTCTGTTGACGATTGAGGATGAATTGTTGTTGGTCGATGTTTTGCTGATGTTTGGTCAAACGGAAGGAAGAGCGATGGTAATGAACAGGAATGAGTTGACTGACCGCCGTATTAGAAACAGCCATAATTAAATAGCTGCTCTCATCATCATCATCATCATCAACATCGCTTTCCATCCATCCTCTTGGCTGCTGCTGCTCCTGATGATGCTGACGAGGCAGGTGATCGTGTCAACTGTCGACTGGAGGACGACGACGACGATGATGATGATCATGACGACTACGACGATAATGATGATGATGCGAATTACGTAGACGGCTGGAAACAAACAATTGGACTTAACCAGATGTCAGACGCCTGTTGACATCTCCGTCCATAATAAGCCTAATGATCGTTTCTTCTGTGCAGGCCAAGTCCTGTGGTGTTATTGTCAATAATGGTGGAGCAGTGCTGATAATTGGTGTTAATTATTTCGAACTCTGTGTACTGTGTACTGCAAAACTCAACTAATCTCGTTTGGTCCTCCTCAGCAACTCCAGAAACTTGTCTTTCTGATTTTTGCTGAAAACTCACCCCAGTTTACCTTTTCTACCAGTGTGCGTGACCCAGATGTCACACTGGACAGTAGGCCTATACTCACCTTTTCTGATCATGTTAAAAACCTTACTCGCTCGTACTACTTTCAACTTCGGCACATCAGGACTATTCGCAAATCTGTTTCCCTATCCACCTTAACCCATATAGTTCACGCATTTGTCTGTTCTAGAATTGACTATTGCAATTCAATTCTTATTGGTCTTCCTAGTGTCCGCCTGTCTCCTCTCCAGTCAGTTCTCAATGCTGCCCCCAGATTGATTGCTCGTCTTCCTAAATTTTCCCATATCTCTGTTTATGGTCAATCAACTTCACTGGCTTCCTATCCTGGCCTGCATTCAATTTAAAGTTCTTGTTCTTATCCTTAAGTCCAAACTGGGTATTAATCCCAAATATCTCAAGGACCTCATCTGCCGCCCCCCTCTCTGCAGCCTCTCACCGACCCCTCCGCTCTCGCGACCGGCATGTCCTCTTTGTTTCACGTGCCAGGACCACTCTAGCTCAAACTAGATATTTTTCCAACATAGGGCCCTCCCTATGGAATGCGCTTCCTTCCTCTCTACGGGTAACCTTACTTGCTGGATCTCTTCCCACATCCATTTCCGTGCTTAAAACCTTTTCTTCTCTCGGGGCCTTCCGCCTTCGCCCTGGGAGTGATGCTGAGTGGCCTCAGCTGTGAGCGGCGCTGTATAAATCTCAAAATATGTTATGATATATGATATAAAGACTCGTTTAAGAAGTTTATTTATAAGTTGTTTTCGTATTCTGAGCTAAATCTGATAGCACGCGTTTCAGACGAAGCCATATACGACGCAAATTTACATATGATGTGAAGCTATACTTATACCATATTTAATATTCATACATAGCTCATTGATATTCATTCGTAGCTCATTAATATTCATGTATAACTCATTAATATTCATACGTAGTTCATTAATCATTATACACCCAGATGTTTTCGTAAAATAATGCAGAGCCCAACATTATTCGTGTGTAATGAGTGTAATATGGGCTTAATGAGGTGATATTTAGAGGTCAGTTGGAACGATTTGTAGCTTATGCAGATTTCAGTGAGTTACAGAAGTCAAGTCTGGTGGAAATCGAGATCTCTTTGGTCTCTCTGGCAATCGGACTCGGACCACCAATGGACATCGTAATCGTAATCTGCAAACTTCTAAAGCGCCACTCGAAGGCCAAGCGCAGGACACCAGCCTATTCACGAGCGCTACGTCAGATCAGAGGGGGTTTCCAGAGAGTAGTCCAAAAGAGGTCCAAGTCCGATTTCCAGGGTACCAGATCAGGAGGTTCCAGAGAGTGGTCAAAAAGAGGTCCAAGTCCGATTTCCAGGAGGCCAAACCAAATCAAAGGAGGTTTCCAGAGAGTAGTCTAAAAGAGGTCCAAGTCCAATTTCCAGGGTCTCTCGGATACGTCGCAGCGCTCGTGAATAAGCTGGTGCTTTGCGCTCAGCTTTACAGTGGCGCTTTAGAAAATTGGAGATTACGATTACGATTACGAGGCATTTGCTATTGCGATTAATACAGTTGAAGGCGTAATTCACAGTCTTTCCAGGGATTTTCATCCTGATCGGCTAGGAGCCAAATCAATTCGCGATTACAGTACAATTATACACAATATGTAAAAGTTACAGATGTAGGTCGACGCAATTAATTTACCCAGCATTTACGTAGCGCGTTTTTTTGGTTAGTAAGCACCGGGAAACAGCAAGTAAATATGCGAAGTTTCTGAGCATAAGACGATTGTACGTTAGCAATTCGCTACAGTTCGGCCATGAATGTACGCAGAGACATTTCTCGACGATCACTACATGTGGCCTTCACCCCTCGGAGTTCCAATCGATCACGTCCTTGGGATTCTTTCATTGGGGTGACGAGTTATATCCCCGCCGTCCGTTCCAGAGGGCGTCACGCTAGGGCATGTCGCCATCATTGGAGGGAATGGAAATTTCTTTCATATTAAGCAGTCACGACCGCGACAGGCCATTTATATCAGCTGTCGACTACATTATTATTAGCGGCCAAGTCCATTATTAATAGCGGTCGAGTCCATTATTATTAGCGGTCTAGTCCACTAGTAATAGCGGTCGAGTCCATTATAATTATCTTTCCAGTCCATTATTAATAACGGTCGAGTCCATTATTATTAGCGGCCAAGTCCATTATTATTAGCGGCCAAGTCCATTATTATTAGCGGCCAAGTCCATTATTATTAGCGGACAAGTCCATTTTTAATAGCGGTCGAGTCCATTATTATTAGCGGTCTAGTCCACTAGTAATAGCGGTCGAGTCCATTATAATTATCTTTCTAGTCCATTATTAATAACGGTCGAGTCCATTATTATTAGCGGTCTAGTCCATTGTTAATAGCGGTCGAGTCCATTATTATTAGCGGTCTAGTCCATTATTATTAGCGGTCGAGTCCATTATTATTATTAGCGGTCGAGTCTATTATTATTAGCGGTCGAGGCCATTATTATTAGCGGTCTAGTCCATTATTATTAGCGTCGAGTCCATTATTATTATTAGTGGTCGAGTCTATTTTTATTAGCGGTCGAGTCCATTATTATTATTAGCGGTCGAGGCCATTATTATTAAGCAGTTAAGAACATTATTACCAGCTGTTGAGTCCATTTTGATTAGCTATCAAGATGATTGTTAGCGACAGTCAGATCAGCATCGATTTTCTTCTCGTCCATCTCAATCTGTTGCGGCTGCGTTTCATCACCCTCTTCCATCCGCTTTCCATTGCTCTCCGGATGCACTCCCCCTTCCCTTGGCCCTTCCTCACTTTCCAGGAGCCTCTGCTCCACCCGAAGCCCGCAACCTTCGCATCGGTCAACCACACCTCCAGTCCACCTTTCATGAAAACAACCTTGTGGCGGTCCTAGGAGGCGGGGACTCGTCTTGCTAGCACCGCCCACTGGCGCTCGATCACGCCCACCTGCCACGCCCCCTGCGACAGACCCCGCCCCTCGAGGCGCCGCACGGCAGGAGACAGCCTCGCGGAAGGCGTCGCGGAAGTCCTTGGAGGCGTGGCTGTAGATGAACGGATTGACACACGAGTTGACGTAGGGCAGGCACTGCGCCACAAGACTCACGACGTCATAGACGATCGACTTTGGCACGTGACTCGGCGCGTAGTGCCACACGAGCAGGATGAGGTGCACCGGCATCCAAAGTAGTACGAAGACGGCGACGACGAGGATGAGCAGGCGACTGGCCTGGCGCTTCCGGGCGTCTGACCTTGACCTCAGGGCGTCGAGGGATGAAGGTCGATGCTTGGCGATGTGGCGGAGAATGCAGGCGGAGAATATGGCGATGATGGAGAGAGGAAGGAGATAGGCGAAGACGAAGAACGTGGTGAAGATGCGCTGACCAACCTCGACGGACACAGCGTCGCACTTGACGGTCACTTGATAGGAGAAGAAGAGAGGGACGTTGACTAGCAGCATCGTCAGCCACGTCAGGCTGACCACGATGACGATGTTACGTCGCGTTCGGATGCGGACAGTGGACGCGTTGTGGACAACGGTCAAGTAGCGGACGACGGAGACGATGACCAGCGTGTAGACGGTGACGTAGGCCGTGACATTGATGACGTAGTGCATGACCTTGCAGGCGAAACTGCCCAGTGTCCAGCGAGAGACGGCGTAGTCGTAGGCGGTGACCGGTGGGATGACCAGGACGAAGGCGAGGTCAGCGATGGCCAGATTCAGCAGCAGGAGATTGGTCACTGTCCGCATCTGAGGCTTTGATAGAACAACGTAGATGACTAGAACGTTGCCGACAAATCCAATGACTGTGATGACGCAGAAGATCTGAGGAGCTACGACGCTGAAGAGGATGTGAGGAGAAGGGTTCGATCCCTGGACCAACGACGAGGAGGAGGAGGAGGAGGAGGCGGAGGAGGAGAAGGAGGAGGAGTGTGGGGAGGCGGGGAAGAGGAGGAGAGCACTGGATGAACTGTTCGTCGGTCGATGCTCTGCGGTTGGCGCCGATTCATTCAGCGTATCCATGGCAACCATAATGGAAGCTGACAAGAAAGGTAATTCAATGTAAGAGCAGAACGAGGCAGATGACGACAGCGCTGGAGAAGGAGGAGGAGGAGGAGGAGGAGAAGGAGGAGGAGAAGGAGGAGAAGAAGAAGAAGAGGATGATGATGGTGATGATGATGATGATGATGATGATGATGATGATGATGATGATGATGATGATGATGATGATGATGATGATGATGATGATGATGATGATGATGATGATGATGATGATGATGATGATGATGATGATGATGAGAAGGAGGAGGAGGGCGAGGAAGAGGACAAGGAGGAGGAAGAAATAGATCAGAAAATAAGTATTATATCATCAAGGGTTCGCCCGCATACATGGCAGACTATTTTCTATTAAATGTGCTGGCCCTTCCTTATGGAACAGCTTACCTACTAATATGCGTCTACCGCCTACTTTGCACATTAAAAACATGTTAGTTAGGTTAGTTTGTTTTTATTAATGCTCTAAATGTGTTTTGCGTTTGCTTCTAAATACCTTAAATATTACGTTTGTACAATGTTCATTTATTTTATCGGCGGCTCCATCAAGCGGGACTTTGGTCTTTTCGGATCTGCCTTTTGTAAGCCATTGCAGAGATATTGTATACTGGTTACAGAACAATCTACGAGACGGGTCTGGAGGGAGTTGTGTATCTTTGATGATCAATACAATACAATATAATATCATGGTGGGGATTTGTGTGTCATAAAGATAAGAATCGAATTCAGTCAGTAAGGAATAGGCTGATGCCCCACCGGTACCTCCCAGACGAAAATCCAATTTTTGAAAATCCAATTTCTGCCTGGAGGCAGACATGAACTTTTCTCGGCGATCCTAAGGGACTCTGGCCACGGGTTGCATGGGTTACTACCATCTAAGAAGCCGCAGCCTTAAACCCTACGACCAAGAATGTATGACTTATCCTTGCCTCTTGCAGATAATCTAAAGCGAAAAATGTTTGTAAACTAGAATGTTGTATACTCTCGATGCTAGTTGTTCTTGACACCCCGATGCTCGTAATATTTATCATTTGGATGTTATTTTACTTTTTCACTGTGTTTATTAGAATGTCTGTACACTAAAGTGTGATTAGTAATTGGTCAATAAAGAATATACTTACTTACTTACTTTACAATGCAAAACAAATTATCCATAATGCATTAAACTTCAATTTCCAGTTTATGTTGTAATCGTCTGGTTTGATCTGAAATGTCATCTGCAATCTCTTCCATCTCACCGACCGACCTCTGATATCTCACGGCGTCCCTCATCCAATCCCACCTCAACCTGGCTCACAATGCAGAAAAAGATCCACCACTGATTGATGAGTTACGCAGCACTACAGCGGCGCTGTAGAAGTCATATTAAGTCAGACCACAGTCTACTACGGACAGACAATAGAATGCTGCGTTGGTTTCCTTAATAATATATTGCAATACAATACGTTGTTGTACAACAAATTGGAATGTTAAAATCTTTGACTGAGAAATCAAAAATCGTCCGTAGGACTTCCTCTACGACTGATCGATACTTCTGTTCCACTTCCTGTTTGTCCTCTAATCACCAGATGTCCTTCTGTCCAGCCGACGACTCCGCTAGAGATCGATCATCCATCGTTTCTGGGTCACCTTTTCAGATCAATTCCCCCGGTAACAAGGACAGAACAAAGAGACGAATGAGGAGGTCACTCCATCCCTTCATCTATCCACACTCCCTTCCTTCCTTCCATCCATCCATCCTTCCTTACTTCCTTCCTTCCGTCCTCCCTTCCTT
>OY744608.1:820408-825408 GCA_963556255.1 Allolobophora icterica | reverse complement strand
TGCGCGTGTTCTATGCACGCGAACATTTTATTTCGATCCTCAGTGCTGCTCTCAGATTGCACCTCAATCCGTCTGGCATTTCATGTGAAGTGGCTCTGTGTAATGAAGTTAAACCTGTCTGACACAAGATCACTCTACGAAGCTATAGGCGTATAAAAGTCTCTCGAAGGGATTTGATTAGATAGAAGTGGATTTGATTAGATAGAATTACATAGGATTGGATTAGATGCATGGTGAATGTTCTGGATGCGTGGGCGAATAAGGAAGTAGATGTGAGTGCGGGGATGTCATAAGACAAAGTTCGTTTCTATTTTTCTCGGAACTGTTTGCGTGGTTGAGCCGGGAGCCAGTGACGGCTTTGTTCAGAAATAAGACAATGCTCTGTTTAATCAGATTGGTCTTTGTACGTATAGATAATATCTAATTATGTTATGTTTGAGAGAATAGTAATCGTCGACTGTTGTTTCTGAAGCCAGAGGATAATATCAGAGGGATAACCAGACCTAAGACTAGGAAAAAACGGATCCTAATCCTTTAGCGAAGGAGATTGACCCTTGCTTCGAAATATGGCAGAACTGAAGGTCAATGCCCCAGGATTATGACAACGATTACGATTCGTATGATTATGACTAAAATGGTGATGATTATAGTTATTATTGCTCTATCTGAGGGGATCTTAAAATGTCAGGAGAGAATAAATATGATAATAAATAGTATTATTGTTATTGTTATTATTATTGTTATTGTTTTACCTCAATTTGTTTTTAAAAATTCCGGAGAGAATAAAGATAATTGAAATAAAAATTATATCATTATTCTTCTTATTGCTATTGCTATATTCAAGTTTTACCATTATTATTGTTCTTGTTATTGTTATTGTTAAGTCGGTGGCGAAACTTTGCAAGTAGCACCCCCACTTCTCAGTCACACAACGATCTAAGGTGCACGCGGATGAGATAGCAGCAATAAAGAATCGTCTTAATTAAAAAGCAAATTAATAACAATCGTTTCTTCAATTCCAGGAATCCATTGTTGCAGAAGCATCGCCCACTCACAGACGCAATCGGAAATCGACAAATGCATCGAGTGCCTCTCTGTTCAAGGATCAGTTTGTCCGGGAAAATCTCAGAATTTCTAAAGACTTTTCATTTTCTATGGGCAATCCTCGCCTAACATTTTGGGTCACTGTTGCCGGTTGGTTACAGAGCGCTCCCCTCGCAACGCGGAGAGCAGAGGTGCGAACCTGCTTCCCTGAGACGGTCATTGAGTAGGGACCTTGAGCAAGGTCTTCACTCGAAGTTGCTCAGCGCTAGCGATTGATGCTCGCTCATCCATCATTAGATAGAGGCGCTTAATAAATGCAACATATAAGAGGGAATACGTAATAAGAAAAACCAAATTGGCATAACTTGCGCTGCATTCACCAAACTGAACAAAAATTGTGATAAAATCTGGAATTTCATTTTAGAACTTATTAAAACTCCATGAAAAATAATAATCGGAGAAAATAATAAAGAAAAACTACAAACAGCAAGTAAAAAACAAAATTTACCGAACACCGAAAATATTTAGATATTTTTTAGAAAAGAAAAACCGGTAATTCCATGCACTACTGTCCATGGGTAGTGCTAGTTCCAAGCCTGGATAAATGAGGAGGGCGACGCTAGTCATCTTTGATATCATACACGTACATTGTCGTTAAATAGAAAGGTGCTTTCTCAATTACAAACAAAGTCATGAACCTTTGACGACATCATTCCATCTATCCATCTAGCTATCTAGATATCTATATATCTATCTATCTATCTATCCATCTATCTATCCATCTATCCATCTATCATCATAAATACCAATTTTTTAAAGCGTTTCTCTAAAGCTAAGAGCAGTGCCCTGCAGGCTTATTCACTAGCGTTGCGTCGCGTTAGAGAGGTTGTTTAGAGATGTCAGAGGAAGACCCGAGTCCGGTTGCTATAGAGACGAGAGACAGAACAGATACCCGCATCCCTTACCTGCTTCTCGTTGTCCCTGTGTAATTTCTAGATCCGCCAGTTTGTCGTTTACAACTCGGCTCCTCTGCCTCAACTAAACGAACGGTTCGGTGTCGCTACCGTACAAGACTGAGCCATGAATAAGAGCTGCGAGTGGGCGACGACTGCAACTGCAGGATATGACTTGGACGCGATGTACGTCTGATGGAACCGCAGCAGCAGCAGCAGCAGCAGCAGAAGCAGCAATCGGATGGAAGCATCAGGCTTTCCTGTGAAACACTTTAAGTGAAGGATCTCTCGTTTCTCGCATTCATGTCGAACAATTGTTACGTGGATAACTGTAATCTAAACATGTTACAACGGAAAGATTCACGTTTTTCTTCTTCAATATTGTCGATCGGAATTATTTTTTAACGGGAGAGAAAGATACATTTGACCACTTTTAAGCAGTTCCTCGAACTAGCCCTGAAGCAGCCATGGCTATGAAGTGTTAGCGACTTCATTTGCTTAGCCTCGGCATACGAGGTCGGGTGGCCAGGCCTCTCCCTCGCCGTCTCATCTTCCCACCGACAGTGTACGGTCGGTGTACCTATTATAGCTGAGTAAGCTATAGGGGGTGCATGTGGAGCAGAAATCTCGAACAAAATTTCTGCCCTGGCGGGGATTTGAACTCGTGAGTTCTCGTTTGACAGTGCGGCGCGATAACCGCTATGCTATCGAGAACCCCTGTATTAAAATTTACTTCTGTTAAAACTGAAGCGGCTTCATTTGCTCATCCTCGGCATACATCGGTAACTATCTTCACAAGTTCTACCTTTTATTCCTTCCGTTCCTCTTACCTCCTCTCGCGCTTAAATTCTAAACACCACCCACAGTTGACGTCTGAATATCTGCCTGCCTGACCACAGGATCTTGACCTGGAACGGATTTTGACCTTAAATGTCCATCGATTTTGTTTTCACTGAGCGCCTGTGAATAAGCTGGTTCCCGCGACTTTGCTTTCTTTGGACGCTCTAGAAATCTCAAGATTACGATTACGATCTCTCATCATCTCTGAACTACTTCAGACCGACAAAGAAGAGTCAATATATTCAACCTGTAGTTGAGTGCATTAGAAGTAAATAGTGATTCAAAACTCTCTACATTATCTCTTCTCTCTGGAGGGGATCTGAACCCCCAACATCTGGACTATGGTAGTCCACTACACTAATCGCAAGATTATGTAGTCCAAGCTCACACCACATTAGCTGATTGCGAAAGAAGACGTGGGTTGGGATAAAACCAAGCGATCAATCTCCGACTCATTATCTTATAGGCTGTTGGATCTGTGGCCCAAGCAAAGCAAATTCAAGCAAAGCAAAGCCAAAACAAAGCAAAGCAAAAGCAAAGCAAAGCAAAACTCCGTCGTCTTATAATAGTGGACTGGAAATACAGGGAGACGCTCATTTCCTTTTAGTAGGCCTTTGAGCCGACTGTGAACGAATCACAGGGTCCTGGATACGGTACCAGCGCCAAGGTTCCGGATACAGACTACAGTACCAGTACCAAGGTCGCGGACACGGTACACAAGACTTACTGTTTACTCTGCTGCTGACGCAGATATCAAATTCCACTGTTGGACGACAGAGATAAGTGTGTGCAAATATTTGTCCACGGTTCCTACCCTGAGTCTCATCAGTAGGTTAGAATATACAATCGTTGGATTACAGATGAGACGCGTTACCGTATAACTGAATTGTATCATCATCATCAGACCGGATCTGCTGTTTCTTTTGCACCTGGTTTTACCACTTCGAATTTTGACCATGACATCGAATGTAATGTGTATATGCAATCAGAGCGCGTTATATAGCGCGATCAGCCGACCACCGCCTTCTCTGGAGGATTCATCTGATTTGAGTGTAGTCTCCCCCCCCCCAAATTACGCAGTTCCCTTCTGTGGCAATGAGAAATTTGCATATCATATTTCATCACATTACGTCACTTAGAGTAGCATTACACGGCATCGTAAGAACACATCAGCAGTAGTTGCAACTCGTACCAAACAACAGAGCAAACGGCAGACCATTTCCATCTAGCTATTATCTATCTATCTATGTGTCTATCTGTCTATCTATCTATCTATCTATCTATCTATCTATCTATCTATCTATCTATCTATCTATCTATCTATCTATCTATCTATCTATCTATCTATCTAATCTATCTAAATATCTATCTACCCATCTTTCAGTCTATCTATCTATCTATCTATCTGTCTGTCTGTCTATCTATCTATCTATCTATCTATCTATCTATCTATCTATCTATCTGTCTGTCTGTCTGTCTGTCTGTCTGTCTGTCTGTCTGTCTGTCTGTCTGTCTGTCTGTCTGTCTGTCTGTCTGTCTGTCTATCTATCTATCTATCTATCTATCTATCTATCTAAATATCTATCTATCTATCTATCTATCTATCTATCTATCTATCTATCTATCTATCTATCTATCTATCTATCTATCTATCTATCTATCTATCTATCTAAATATCTATCTACCCATCTTTCAGTCTATCTATCTATCTATCTATCTGTCTGTCTGTCTATCTATCTATCTATCTATCTATCTATCTATCTATCTATCTATCTATCTATCTATCTGTCTGTCTGTCTGTCTGTCTGTCTGTCTGTCTGTCTGTCTGTCTATCTATCTATCTATCTATCTATCTATCTAAATATCTATCTACCCATCTTTCAGTCTATCTATCTATCTATCTGTCTGTCTGTCTGTCTGTCTATCTATCTATCTATCTATCTATCTATCTATCTATCTATCTATCTATCTATCTATCTATCTGTCTGTCTGTCTGTCTGTCTGTCTGTCTGTCTGTCTGTCTGTCTATCTATCTATCTATCTATCTATCTATCTATCTATCTATCTAAATATCTATCTACCCATCTTTCAGTCTATCTATCTATCTATCTATCTATCTATCTGTCTGTCTGTCTATCTATCTATCTCTTGCTGTCTGTATGC
>OY744608.1:634747-820208 GCA_963556255.1 Allolobophora icterica | reverse complement strand
AGCAGAAGACGGAAGTTGAGATGGAAGAAGAGGAAAGGAACAGCAGGAAGAGGAGGAGAAGGAAGAACGGGTGGAAAAAGAGGAGGATCATTCGACTGATTCGAGTTGAAACAGGTGGTGGAGAGATGGGGATAGAGGAAGAAGACGAGGAATAGATGGATGAGATGAGTAGAAAATAGAGAACGAGGAGGAGGACGATGGACGAGGAGAGGAGAGTGTGGAAGTGGAGGAGCATAAAGAGGAGGAGGAAGAGAATGAGAAGCGAAGCGAAGCGTGCAGGAGGAAGAGGAGGGAGTATAGAAGAGGAAGAGAAGTAGAAGGCGGAATGTGGTGGCGAATGAGGAAGAAGCAGAGGAGGAAGTGAAGGTTGGAGGCAGAAAATGAGAGAGAGATGAGAAGGCTTGAGAGCGATCAACAGATAAAGAAAATCGTAAGAAAACTTCCGAGGAAGGACACAGCTGGACATGAGAACTAAGTCTAGGAAGACGTGAGGAAGGGAGGGTGGCAGATAGGTGGAGAGAGGGGCCTGGAGGGATGCAGGCATGGAGGGAGAAGAAGTCGGTGTATTTTCATACGGAGTATATAGAAGACAATGGTTTGTCCCATGTGTATGAGAAAGACATCTTGTTTTATGGGTGAAATGGACCATCAGGGCGTCCGACTTTACACCTGCGTCGCAGCAGCCTTTCTTCTTTCTTTTTCTTTCTCTCTTATTCGTCTTCTTTCTTCTGCTTAAGTTCGGTTCTGCCGCGAAAAGCGAATTTTCGTTGTGTCGTTAATTACGCTTTCAGACGATTGCTCTATTTTCAGGACACACGCAACACACACACACACACACACACACAGAGAGAGAGAGAGAGAGAGAGAGAGAGAGAGGAGAGAGAGAGAGAGAGAGAGAGAGAGAGAGAGAGAGAGAGAGAGAGAGAGAGAGAGAGAGAGAGAGAGAGAGAGAGAGAGAGAGAGAGAGAGCTAAGTCAACCGATGACAATCGAGAATCCACTTAGGACACGTTTTCATATATCTGCGTGTGTCTGGGTGTGTCTGTGTGTGTCTGCGTGTGTGTCTGCGTGTGTGCGCGTCTGTGTATGTGCGTGTCTCTCTGTGTCTGTGTGCATCTGTGTGCGTATGCGTGCGTCTGTGTGCATCTGTGTGTGTCACTGTGCGCACGCGCATTGATACACAATTTGTTTTTAATTAAGTAATTAATATAATAATAGCAATAATACTAATAATAATAATAATAATAATAATAATAATAATAATAATAATAATAATAATAATAATAATAATAATAATAATAATAATAATAATAATAATAATAATAATAATAATAATACAGCGTTTCAACGCGGTAGCTTTTAAGGGCACTTTCGCCAGCTAGGAAACAGATGAATAGGGCCATTCCGGACACTTTTTTTACATTAGTTAATATTGAAGTCCCTGAGGGATCCTGTATACCTCGGGGCAAAAAAAAAATAATAATAATAAAAAATATTAAAAAATTAAAAATTAAAAAAAATAAAATAATAATAATAATAATAATAATAATAATAATAATAATAATAATAATAACTTTCATGCGGCCAGAACTTGCTGAGTGATCCGCCGTTCCAGAGTAACATCATATTATCTCCGGATATAGTTTTGGACAACCTGAGGGATTATAGCTACCTCGGGTATAAAAAAAAAATAATAATAATAATAATAATAATAATAATAATAATAATAATAATAATTAATAATAATAATAATCAGAGAATCAGAGAATCTCAATAATCATCCAACGGTTCAACGCAGTGGCCTTTAGCGGCTCCATGGTGGCAGCCCAATCTGACTTGGACGAGGAGTAACCGTTTCAGAAAAATTGCACACTTAATCTCTAAGTCCCTGAGGGAATGAAGTACCTCAGGGCAAAAAAATAAAATAAAATAATAATAATAATAATAATAATAATAATAATAATAATAATAATAATAATAATAATAATAATAATAATAATAATAATAATAATAATAATAATAATAATAATAATAATGATGATTTCCTGGAAAAAACATAACAACAACTTAATATCTAAGTCCCCGAGGGATCATATGTACCTTGGGGCCAAAAAAAAAAAAAATAATAATAATAATAATAATAATAATAATAATAATAATAATAATAATAATAATAATAATAATAATAATAATAATAATAATAATAATAATAATAATAATAATAATAATAATAATGCACCTTTCCCACGCTTTTCACGAAGACGAGGCCTGACCCTCCAGACACTATCTGTGCTCCTAAATAATAACAATTTCTTCTAAATCCTGCAAATGTTGAACCATAAAAATATGAAACCCTGAAAAAATAGAACCCTGCAATACTGAGTCCTGCAAATAATGAACCTTGCAAAAATAAAACTCAGCAAATATTAAACCCTGCAAATACTGAACCCAGCAAATATGGAACCCTGCAAATATTAACCCTGCAATTATTGAACCATGCAAATAGTCAACCATGCAATATTAAATCATGCAAATACTGAACCCTTCAAACATTAAATCCTGCAAATGTTGAACCCTAAAAAAATAATAATAAATCCAACACCCTAAAATAATGGAAGAATTACGCTCATTTTACACACCGTTTAAATTGCTTCGAACGGGACAATATACTGACTACTAGCCTCACGTTTTAATTAATTCAAGAAAAGAAACGGCTTTCGCTAAATGATGAACAATTAGACTCACTCTAATAATAAGAAACTTAGAAAAATAATTATAATGTTTTATTTGTAATAAATGTTTAAATGACGATTGAGGCTCCACTATAATTTATTATTATATACTATTTATTATGGTATCGTGCTAGGCTATGACGCATAGTGATGCCATTCAACAAAAGTGTTTTTATTTTAAATATAATAATAACAGTAGCAGTTATGGTGGTGGTGGTGGTGGTGGTGGTGGTGGTGGTGGTGGTGGTGGTGGTGGTGGTGGTGGTTATTATTATTATTATTTCTAAAACTCCCACACGCTAAACTTGTGTAATGAAAGAATTATCTTTACAACGCTCGTTTTAGACACCTTTTAAACATCTTCAAGTGAGACAATATATTCAGCATTGCGCTTACGCGTTGAGCTTTCCTTCCGCTTGATCTGCTTCTTCTGCATTCGGTCGTAATACAGCGCTTAATATAAATAATATTATTCATCAATAGCACAGTTCGTTCAAATTGATCCAACCTAAAATTTCCACTGTGAAACGCAAAATGTTTACATTTTATGAGTATTATTAGCTCTAGATTCCAGATTTAAAACACTTTATAATTTTCTGCAATAACGCCCATCAATCCATATTACGTGGCGTCGTTGTGTGTGTGTGCGCGTGCGTGCGTGCGTGCGTGTGTGTGTGTGTGTGTGTGCGTGTGTGTGTGTGTGTGTGTGTGTGTGTGTGTGTGTGTGTGTGTGTGTGTGTGTGTGTGTGTGTGTGTGTGTGTGTGTGTGTGTGTGTGTGTGTGTGTGTGTGTGTGTGTGTGTGTGTGTGTGTGTGTGTGTGTGTGTGTGTGTGTGTGTGTGTGTGTGTGTGTGTGTGTGTGTGTGTGTGTGTGTGTGTGTGTGTGTTTGTGTGCGTGTTCACGAGCGCTGGGATTTACAACGAAGCACTTCAATTCCATCTGAACTCATCTCAGACGTTATATTTATTAAGATAAAGGACGACTTGTCCAATTAACATAGCCACCGAACGACAAATAAATAATTCCTTCGATGGACGAAATCACGAAATGCAAAACCCTCAAATCGTTACCAATCACAATTGCAATAATATTATACTATCAAATTCATATTCATATTCGATCGTTCGTTAGTTACTGTTTAACGACACAGTATCACGACAAGACTAGTAATTTGCGTCGGACGAACATATCGATTTATATAACGTCGGAAAAAGTATTTAAAGGTGTTTAGGTGAATCCAAAAATTTTACTATAGAAGTTAGCGAAAGACTAGTGATTAGACTAATTAGAGAGCTGGGTAGTCAGATGTGAGGCCGCGGATTCACTTCCCTCAGAGCAGAAATTTGTGTCGAAATTTCGGCTCCACGTATTAAGTCCAAACGGTTTATTGCGAACACGTTTCTGACATTCACGCCATTTTAAATTTCGGCCGAGATGGATGATTGCAATGTATGAAGGTGTTCAAATAACATCAGAAATTGAACGAAATAAAGCAATAGTTGAAGAAATGATTATGTCTACTACATAAGAAGTATCTGAACATTCGAGAATTATTGAGGAAATTTTTATTAAGACAGCTTTTTAACCTAAATCGAATGAAACTTTGAACTATGTCCATCAATGCGGCCACGGCCCCCGGACGAGTAAATTTGAAGTCAAGTCACCGTTTTAAATTCTGATAAGTCGCTGGGAAAGTTACTCGTCTTCAACCGATGTGATAGTGATTTGAACCCAGTGTCAAGGCCAGTCACGTGGATATTATCAAGCAACGAATCAGAACTAGACATGTCGATGACCATATAATATAAATTATGGTTGTTTACCGCTCGGCAGAGGAGGTAGGTGACCTATCACACTCCAGCACATATTTGCTGAGGACTTGACGAGGGCAGTTCCACTGACAGATTCCACTTGTTCGATTTAGACCTTTTTTATCAGCGCAGTATACGCCTATATTTCTCTCCTTTGTCCTTTCCTTTTCTTCTGTCTTCTGTTGCTTGAACATAACAATCGGATGCAGTTGTTTAGGTGAACGCTTCGTTGGAAAAATCGCCAGACGACAGGTGGCGCTAAACAGCCATTTCTCTTTCCAACCTCAGTATTTCGCTCACCTTCATCATTGCAATCCTGTGATCTACACAACCTATATATTACGCGATATAATCGTCACTACCTGCCGACTTCCGGTACGTATAGGTATTGACGACTAGATTAAATGCAACACTGATAGCATCATCATTCATCATCATGATCATCACTACCCTCTGTTTCGTAATACTACACCACAACCAACACCATATTACACCACAACCATTTTGGTTATGGTGTAATATGATGTAATATAGGCTATAAACGCTGTAAATACCACCACCACCACCATTCATTACTACCGCCACCGCTAGCTGCATCGACACCATCATTTAGGTCTGTTCTAATGCCACTGAGGCTTACTCTAAGGCCACTGAGACCTCCTTTAAGGCCACTGAGACCTACTTTAAGGCCACTGAGACCTACTTCATGGCCACTTAGGCCTACTCTGAGGTCATGAAAGTGACAGCTATAGTCCCTGTCAAAAGGTCTACGCAGATTCGATTGGAGAGCAGACGAGTAGACGAGTAATTTATTATTGTGCTTCGTCGCGATCGATTGCTTCCGTGTTGAGCGCAGACTGCAGTTAAGCCAGTGGGACTATTAGCCATCGAATGCAGTCCATGGCACTTTATTGAGGAACAACATTATAACGACGAAGGTCTATTGCGAAGTCCAATGACGAAGGCCAATGACGAAGGCCTACGACGAAGGCCTGACAGCGTGGCGAAGGCCTATGGCGAAGGCTTACGACTAAGCCTACGACGAAGGCCTGTGACGAAGGCTTACGACTAAGCCTACGACGAAGGCCTGTGACGAAGGCCTATGCCAGATGCGTCTGGCCCATATAGAGCGTTGGCCAAAGAGACATACATATTATTGGTTGAGCAGTGAGTCATCTGGTCCTGCTGCTGCTGCTGAGAGTGATGGATGTGATTGAAAAAAGGCGCTACAAAAACGACCCTGCAGTCGGTGTTGGTCCGCCTAATAAAATCCAATCCAATCCAATCCAATCCAATCCAATCCAATCCAATCCAATCCAATCCAATCCAATCCAATCCAATCCAATCCAATCCAATCCAATCCAATCCAATCCAATCCAATCCAATCCAATCCAATCCAATCCAATCCAATCCAATGTAATCTAATCTAACGACTTCTATTGCGCAGTTATCATAATGACCAATGCTATTATCTGTCTATCTATCTAAAATATTTATATAGCGCCTCTTCAAGGAATCAATTCAGAGGCACTCCCGACCCAGGCCCGGTCAAAAAGAAATGATATTAATTATGGATCCTATCAGAAAGAACTTTCACAGTCACCCAACACAAACAACTAAGGCCCCACTCACTCACCAAGCAACCAACCCACTCACCCACCAACCCACTCACTCACCCACCAAGCAACCAACCCACTCACCCACTAACCCACTCACTCACTCACTCACCAAGCAACCAACCCACTCACCCACCAACTCACCCACCAAGCAACCAACCCACTCACCCACCAACCCACTCACTCACCCACTCACTCACCCACCCACCCACCAACCCACTCACCAACCCACCCACCCACTCACCAACCCACACATACCCTTGCAATTGTTGCTTTCTGTATTGCTCTGTTTATAGTCACACGATTATACAATATTCATATTAAAAATAGATATCACAAGCTTATATTATGAAGTTCTTATGAACATATGAAATATAATCGCTTTGTAGTCGCACATTATATATCTATTCTCCTATACATGTGTCTATACAACTAATGGCGATGATGGACACAATATTGTTTAGGTAGGTGTGTGTGTGCGTGTGTGCGTGTGCGTGTTTGTGTGTTTGTGTGTTTGTGTGTGTCTGTTGCTGCTTGTTGCGTGTTATTATTCGTCTCAGAGTATATATTCTGATACCTGAATCGTCGTCTTTTCGTGCAGATCCAATAACCTTCTGCATCGTCTACAAGACTAAGAAAGACTAAGAAGACTAAGAAGACTAAAGAGACGGGTGGGTGTGGATGGGTGTGCTGTTGTGCGTGCTTCGAATCTCCTCCTCTTCGTCATCGTCATCGTCATCGGCTGACTTCTTCAGGTGTTGCACGACTTGCTAATTATGGAACCCACCCATCCCTTCAAGGCTTCAACCTCCCCCACCCCACGGGCCCACCCACAAACCACACCTCCGCAAACACACGCCCTGACGCCACTGATGACACGGCGCACACGCATTGCTTATTATTGACATGGAAAGACCTACCTGACTGTCTCCTGCAGTATATGAGACTATAATGATCATATTGCTTCATATTGCGCCTATCTCACTGCATATCATATATCTATAATATATATAAATATATATAAATATATATATATATATATATTAAATTGCATACATTTGCATATATATATATATATATATATATATATATATATATATATATATATATAATGCATGGCTGAAATTGATTTAGTTTCTGTCAGTGTAAATCTCGCCGGTAATTCTGAATGCGTTTCGATGTGGCAGACTCAAACGACACTCGCACTGAATGAGGTAAGATTTCAAACACGTATTCTGGATGAAACTGATGAGCTATGAATTCCAAGAGAAACAAAATTCCCCAGCTTGCCTCTGTACCTGCGCCCGTGCCAGAAGCGGAAGTCTCTGAAACGCTGTAGTCCAGAGTCATTCTCCACTCGGTGCTTTTGTCTTTCTCGAATTGTGTAAGACCCAATTCCACACAAGTGCAGGTTTTATAATGAGACACTCCAGTCTGTCTATCTGACAATGTCTGTCTGTCTGCTTGTCTGTCTGTGTGTCTGTCTGTGTAAGACTCTGTTTTATTTACGTTATTATGTCTGTTACTCATTCTTTCTTTCTTTCTTTCCTTCCTTCCTTCCTTCCTTCCTTCCTTCCTTCCTTCCTTCCTTCCTTCCTTCCTTCCTTCTGTCTGTCTGTCTGTCTGTCTGTCTGTCTGTCTGTCTGTCTGTCTGTCTGTCTGTCTGTCTGTCTGAGAAGGAAACGACAGAACGGTAGAAAAGGTTGCGTCTTTCTGTCCGATCTATCGTCAGAAATGTTCGTATCTATAGTTGTGTGAGTCATTTATTGTGCTCGAGATCTTTGTTGTAGTATTTACAGTCCTATAACCAGTGTGCGACCGTAAGAACAGAACGTACGTTGTTTTTTTTCTAAAACGTACGTACGCTATGCGTACGTTATTATGCCGTACGCTGACATTAGTTCATGATGAAAATAAAGTATAGGCTATAACGTTATGCACAACAAAAGTCAACAAAACTAGCCGAATAGTAGCCTGCCCTACACAACTCTAGTTCTAGGCTCTAGTTATTATGGCTAGCCTGTCATTGTCAGCCAGTCACATAGTCAAGCAAATGAAGCAATAATAATTTTTTCACTTGAGTGCATAACTCATTTGTTCAGTAGGGCCCCCTATCGGACTCCTTGTCAAAGTGTACACGCGTCCGTTATTTTCGATAACGTACGTACGGTTCGCGTAGCCTGTACGTTATTCCGGTAAATAATGTACGTATACGGTCACACTTTGGTCCTAACTCCTCTATGGACTCTGCAGTGTCTCTAACAACTGCTTCGTGCATCTGCACATTAGTCAAATTAGATTTATGACTAGACGTTTGGAGAACGTTCAAAATATATTTATGCATTTATTAAGCGCCACTATCCAGTCCCGGTTCGTCTGTTAGGCAAACTAGGCAGCCGCCTAGGGCCACCGATTTTTAGGGACCGCCAATTTTCCATTTTTCCGAAATAAACATCAAAAAAAGTAATTTCTGAAAATTCATAAATGAAACAACGTTGGGTTGTTTATTATTCGCTAGATGGAAGTATTATAGTGTTGGTGTAATAAATTATGTTCTATTAAGGTAGGGTTCACAGTTAAGTTTTAATCATAAGTTTTGCCTAGGGCCGCCAAATGTCTGGAACCGGGCCTGCCACTATCTAAATATTAAGCATCAGCAGATGGCGCTGAGCAACTGTGAGCGAAAGACTTGCTCTAGGTCTACATTGGTCCAGCTAGCTACATTGGTTAGAGCAGTGCTTCTCAAACTTTCTGATCCTGCTGACCAGTAATAGTATTTTTATTGTAGCACCATCCTTCCGCGGACCGGCGATTTTCAACAATCAAGTCAATACATAGGGCCATGCGATGTTATGTTAAACTTTAGATTTCATAAAATTATCGTCGTTTTTTACAACTTTACTTTTGTTACCGTTGCGTGTTTAATTAAAACTGTCTATTATGTTTGAACAATGTGTCGTGTTCTCAGTCTTAATGTCTGCAATTTAATATTTTAATGAAGCAGGAAAAAACTGATTCCGGTGATCATTTCGTGGCATGGCAAGTGGTAACCAATGACTCGCGTAGCATTAGGTTAGAGCGTTCGTCGCATGCACATTAGGGTGGATCGAAAGCATATGCGAAAAAAAAATTTTTTTAATAACTATATTTAATAGTGGGCAAAAGTTGCCAATTGGTATGACAAACACACAGTTAAAATTTGGTAATTATTGTGCATCATCTTGAGGGTCCCCAAGGACTTTGAAATTTTGCTATACATTATATGGGAAATATTATGGATTATCGTGAATCATCAGACATGACAACATCTTGCGCACTGGGAGCGCCTCTGAACGGTTCATCCTACTAGAGACACTTTATAAATGTCTGAATACAATACAATACAATACAACAGATGTAACGTATTAACAAATCATAGAATACATTCTTATGCATAACTGAAATGCATAAATGCTAATTCGCAACAACGTTCAGGCTACATGACACGATAATCGGATTTTGTGTGAAACGTTGGCATTATCAATCGAGATTCTAGCCGCGATCGGATAAAGTCATCTCGCGATTTTGCGCCACAAACCGATGCTGATGATTCAATAAATAACTTGACGCAGCGTTCTACAGCTTGCATATGACAAGGTAACTTTAAAAAGTTAACTATGGGCGGTTACCCGCTAGTCACAAATAGCTTTAGATGTCCCTCCGAAATGTCAGTCGTGAGCGGCTGTTCGTTATGTGTGAATTTTGCAAATCGATCAAGTCAAAGACCATGCACGTGCGTCAAACCTGAGTTCTGGTAGGCTGGTAGGCCTACTTTGAATTGTCGCAAGCTGATGTTCGAGTTGACGAACTCACCTTAACAGTGCGACGAATTCCGAGTTCGCGTGGACGACCATCTGTAATCATGGAGAGAAGTAGGTTTTCCGGATAGGTAAAATACAATTCCGCTGTATAACAGGATCGATCAACTGTAAGATAACGGGAAAGGTGGACGGAATGGAGCAAATGTCTTGCACCATCTTTGCACGACGGCTTTGCCTTGATACTGAACCACATCGGAGCATAGGCCTTCATGATGTATGCTGCTAGAATATCGAAGTTGGCTGATGGTTCAGCTGTTGCGATGTACAAAAGGAGAAGTTGAGAAGTGATTAAATTTCTCCGGGGTTTCGTTTGGATAAGCCATGTGAACAGTGACCCTCAGAAACAGCGTTGGTAATTTCCCACAGATATTTCTGGTCTGTACCGAATTCCTTTAAGTTGACCTTTGGCAGTGGTTTTATTAGCTTCATATACTTGTCATGGTAAGAAAAGATACCTAACTGAGGATCTGCGTGCATCCTCCCATATCTGACAGACTCTGAGGTCATGCTCTAGCTCTCTCTATACTCCGAAAGTGTCAAGGGCTCATGGACTCCCTGATCTGTAGCCTTACACACGGTTGCAGGTGCGACAACAGTTGCTCGGCTTCTGTATGCAGCCCCAGCGTGGTGGTGTTGCACCACCGCTGAAGACCGTTACCCCTGGAGAGGTTTCTGGACAGAATGCGTAGAATGGGTTACATGTCGCGGGATATGTGGGGTGTGGGGGTGATGGTGAGCGATGCGGATAACAGCTTTCTGCAGTCGGTCATTTGGTGCAGGACCCATGTGCTCCGTCTCATTTTCTCATTTAGGGTTGTGCGTCGCTGTAGTCTAAGACCGAGGCCGCATGATTTTCCCTACTCCTCAAAGATGATAGAAACTTCATCTCTAGGTTCTTGTATAAACAACACCAGTAGCCATGTCATCAATGTTATTCCTTGCTGGAAGTGTCTTATTTAAATCGATTTTTAGTTAACCGGTCTTATTGTAATGGTTTGCGGTGTGTCAAGCCACTGATTGGAAATAAACGAATATGTGTATGTATTAAAAAGGAAATAAAGAGAAGGCCTATAGATATAAAAGTAGTAGAAATAGAAGTAGTAGAATACACAAAGTGCTAGCCAGAAATATTCTAATAGATCTAGATGATCCCAGCTGACATACGATGCAACAAATTCAAGGAATAAGCAAATTTAGTTAAAAACTGCCTGCGAACCATAGCTTTTTGCTATTACAGCACAGGCGATTTTTGATCTCGTTGGGGACCCTCAAGATGTTGTCCAAATTTAAAATAATTTTACACAGTTGTTTACGTATACTAAAGGCAACTTTTGGTCACTATTAATAGTCGATACGAAACAAATTTTTTTTCGATCCACCCTAATGCACATAGGCGTAATTTGTGGGGGCTACGAGGGGTACCCGTACCCTGTCTTTTTGGACTGGGGTACCGTACTCCTCCCCCACTTTTTAAACAATGCCAATCAATATTTTAGTATTGTGCAACCTCAGAGATCGCAGTCTCCGCCTTGCTTCGTGTATGTAGACAGGCTGAGGAGTATGTACCACAAAATTACGAAAGTAGTTAGATACACAGGTGAGCCGACAGCCAAGATATACGTCCAAAATGGTCTCCATGAGAAAAGCGAAAGTGGAGAAGAAATTGGTAACCCCACGTTTAGACCAAATTTACGCCCCTGGCCCTGCACCTGCTTGTGAGGATGCCGGTTCGTCTACCGATGGTGGGATGTTTCCGAGATTTTAATCTCGGGCTAGCACGGTTTGTACACGGGGGACCTTCAATGGCGTGGCACGGTGGCAAACGGGCAGCGGTGGTGAAGGATCTCACCAGATCAATTCACTGGAAAATGAGCAGGGTCGCTATACGACAACGTTTACATCTAGAGTAAACGTTTCAGAGGAGGAGGCTCGACCCGTAGTCGCCGTGTTACAGGTCAAGCGCTGTAACGAATCGCAGCCACCCACAGGGACAGATGGATAGGCGGCCAAGGCCCCTTGCAACGACGGACGGTCTGAGAAAAAGGTTTTACAGGTTGAGCGAAATTAGGAAAAACACTGGAAGGAATGAGGAATTGCAAGTCGTCTTTTGAGAGTCAAAGCCAACAGTCATACCAGAAATAATAATAACGACAACACCTGTAACAGTCTGAATGACACCAATAATAATAATAACAATATATTATAATAATGTTATCAGAGTATATAAAATAATTTATTAGGATACTAATATGTTATAATAATAATTTATTAGGATAATATAATAATAACTTCTTTAAAAGTAATGTTGCTGACCATTGCAGTACCCAGATAACTGAAGACTACATTTCTCTACCATCGCTTATCTATGTCAACCAATGCTTCAATGCAATTACTTTCTACAGCACTTTAGCCACAGAGCAAGACATCGCTGAAGACTAGCCATACCAGAAAAAATGCTATCCCTAATGTTTCTAATCCTGACAGATATGTACATCAGGTAAAAAATAACAGTAATATAATAAAATTTGCTCGAATTTAACTACTGCTGCATTAGGAACATTAAAACTTGGGCCTGGAATCTGACCTCGTCCAGTGCGATTGGCTCTACACTCACCACGGTTCCACGCCATCAAAACTATGCCGCAATAAACTTATATCAATTCATGTTGACCTTGGGTTAAAATACTTTTGATATTATGAACAACTAGTGTATTTGCCCGTCATATTATGACGTCAGTGTAGTCCTATGTAATTATGTCTTTGGTTAAAATGCTCTGATCGCCGTCGTCAAGACGGCAGTACTGACGTCACAAACGGTTTCTGTTTCACAATAGAAGAGAAACCGTTTGTGACGTAGCGTCCTCCGACAGAAGGACACTCTATGGATATTATATCTATAGATAATCATTAATAATTACGCACACGATCCTTTGGGTAGATATTAATAAATAGAAAATAATAATACTAAAAAACAGATACCCGAATAGCAAGTTAATAATAAGAGAATACTAATTTGCATCAACTGGACGATAATCCAATGAAAGTCGTTGTCAATATCGTAGTTTTTGCACAGTTCAAATATCGTCATCGATAAAGCAAAAGAAGAAATCGCTAGAAAAACAATCAACTCAATCGATCCATTGATCAGAAGAGAACACTACATTTAACAAGAACCTTTTCGATAATTATTACAAAAAGTCATTTACATTAACGCTGATTTTGTCGACGACAGCGTAGTGTCACAGTACTGACTGTAACCGAGTTCGCTAGGGGGCGCAGATGAAGCCGAAAAATCGAAACAAATATACCTGCCCTAGCGGGGATTCGAAGTCCCGACCGCTCATTTGACAGTCCAGCACTCTAACTACTAGTCTACTGCACTCACCCATATCCTCACAGAATCAGCCGATTACGAGAATGAATACAAGAGAATGCGACAAAGAGAAGATTATTTAAAAGGACAACAGTCGCCAAAATCCAACTCGTGATTCACACGGATCCAGCATAATATGACCCCTCATGACAACTCAACACCAGCTCTGCTCTTCAACTCAACAGATTCTCTGACGAAATTCATGATGCTAAATCTAGAGCTCTCCACCTTTTTAATCAATATATTAAACCCTGCAAATAGTAAAACCTGCAATACTGAGTCCTGCAAATATTGAACCCTGCAAAAATTAAACTCAGCAAATATTGAACCCTGCAAATATTAAACCCTGCAATTATTAAACCATGCAAATTCTGAACCCTGCAAACATTAAATCCTGCAAATGCTGAACCCTGCAGATATTAAAACCTGTAAATACTGAACCTGCAAATCCTTTGCTCTCCAAATCTGTAAAAATCAAGAACTAGAGTTCTCAAAAATCAAGAAAACCAGCATCTGGGTTAGGGTTATATTAACCCTAACCTTGAAGTCCAATACTTAAAGACCCACTATGAAACATACTTCCCTGCTGTCAGAACAATCTAGAACCATGATTAGAAGGAAACGAGGTTCAACTGGGGATGATTAAACCCCAGCTGAACCCCAAACACTGACAGGACCAAAAAACCATGACATTCCGTTCTCAAAAGTTCCAAGGTCAACAATCAACTTACGAGACGATCTACTGGCAACGAAAAAATAGAAAATCCCAAATTACAAGCAGTTCGAATACATCATAGTTCGAGAGTTATTTATCTCATTCGTAAAAACATTCTTAAAGTCACTACATAAGCTTTCAGGTAGTTTACAAATTCTCAAATGTGAAGACATTTGAGAACCAAGAGGCACCACAATAAACTTCTAGTTTCTGTAAAATTCCGCATACGGCATAAAGATTTAAATCAACAGAAGATGAAGATGTTAAAACTAGACACTGTTTTTCCTCTTAAAACAAAAGTCAATTCTCTGATTCTGTTCATGACGCAAAAACACGACCAATTTAGAATTTACAGATCTTCCGCACGATAAAGCGCTTTTCACTTTTAAAACCTGATTAAATTAAGAATTCTTATTTTAAAAATGGTGTCCCGTCACTGATATTGCGGTATGTATGTCCGTATCAATGTACGCATGCATGTACCATATATTTGCTTACATGTATACATGTATTATATATATGTATTTATGTATCTACGTATGTAGGCATGCAGTTGTGTATGTATGTATGCATGTATATATGCCCAATTATGTATGAGTGCATGCATCCATGTATGTATGTATGAAACTATGTATGTATCTATGTACATACGTATGCATCTGTGTATACATGTATGTATGTATCTATGTATATACACAGCTCCTCTTAAGAAACCATTCAAGGCGTTCTGGTCCAACTTCTACCAAACAATCCCTTTCAACATTAGAACCACACATCCGATGACTATGCACAAAGCCTTTCCGTGTTTTCACGATAAATCCCAAATAATAGTTTAAAATCGCAATAATACAACTCGAAATGACTCCAGTAAGTAGAGCTTTGGAACTTTTGAGACGGTGCCGCGACATTCAAAGCGATCGAGACGGTTCCATACAATGATCGAAGAAGAATGCCTCTCAAATGAAATGATCGTAAATAACTCAAACGTTGACTCTCTGAGTATCAGAATCCGATCATTCGAACAGAATGACAAGCTGCTTAGCGGCTTTGGCGATGTCGTAGGCTGACTTGATGACGTCCTGTGTGTAGAGTCGATAGTCGGGTGCTCCGTTCGTCTCAGGAGGCGTCTGCAAACACAAGTCGCGGACTCCTTGTGCTCCGGTCAACAGAAGGTCCAGCGCATTCTGCATTGCTTCAGGGACAAGGCCCTGGAAATAATTAAAACAATTTCGTTGGAAAAGACTGTTAATCTGAAGGGTGAAGACGGCAATGAACTCGTTGACAGCCCTCCAAAGAAACTTCTCAGAACATTAAGGTCACAAATTTTTTGTTTACACGCCTCAAGTGAAACACACATTTGTTTATGGAAACTGTTCAGATGATCGTAAACTATACTTACAGGTGGGAAGAGGCTGATCATCTCAGCCACGGATGAGTGAATTCTCTCAGCACACGATGAATAACTGGAAAAGAAACGCATGAAAGATTGAATTGTCAAACAATGACAATGCAATGTCAACAATGACAATACAAACTATTGTATTCTGTTGTATTACAGCTAAAATACCCCCCCTAAAACAACCAGAGTCACACTCACGATTCAATCAGTCGATCGATCAATAAATTAAGCAATCAATCAATAAATGTACCACTTCATTAATTAATAAGTCAATCAATCTGTCAATCAATCAACCAGTCACTAAATAATCAATAAAACAATCATCACATCAGTCAAGGAATCACTTCATAAGCAAGCCAGTCAGTCAGTCAATCAATTTTCATGTACCAACTATTAAATACATCATTCATGAAATAAATTGACAACAAATCAAATCAAGCAATGATCCAGGCAGCCAATCAATCTCAATCAAAACCACAACATCAATCAGTTTCCTCACAGACAACAAAATCAATCAATCAAAGCTAATCAGTACGATAAGATTCTTCTCCAACGGATTAGGATTTCGACTGCAAGTTCACTTAGTTCACCATCGATCGATACTTTATGGATCATGATTACAGCGCACAGAAGTCATTGGATTAGATTAGATCAGAGTAGTATGGTAGGTTGCCAGTGTTTAACGACATCTTATGACTGCCAGGGCCATTAACATCGCCCTCCTCCTTTATTCAGGCTTGGGACTGGCGCTACTCATTGTACAGGCAGTGGCAGAGTTCAGAGAGACACCAGTGTATCGATTTGAAGTGGAGTGACTGACCATTCATGCTTGCACTCCTGGGCCGACTGGAACAGTTCCTGGAGATTGCGAGTGATCTTCTCCGTCTTCTTCACGACTTCGTCCTGCGTTGGAAGAACCGGCGCATCGGCAGACGACGGACCACCGCTGGCACCACCTCCTGACGGCAGGGTTGTGTCATCAGGGATCGGCGGAGGAACGGTGTCGGTCGGCGTCATTTCTATGCTATCCCTCTGCTGCCCCCTAGTGACAAATCAAAAAGACTCCAGATGATTCAATCGACTTGTGATTTCAGAAGGTTTAACTTAGACTACGACAGCTTGTGTACTTCTGATCATGAAGCTACAGAAGCTGTCATGCTCAACATTAGCATGATGTTATATTTAAAAATTAAACTGCATAAACACAGTCAACTAATGCGTGATTGCCTGAATGCTAACAGATTAAAATGACATGTTACATAAACAGAGAAAATACTCACAAACATACCATGAAAGTACATAATACACTGACAGTGTAAGATGTAAATGCGTATATATAGTGTAAAAACACACAAATACATATTATATAAATAAAAATACATAAATACGTATTACATAAATAGCATAGAAATATGTAAAATATCAGATCAATCAAATGTCTGACCTGATGGTGCCGCTGTTGCTTTTCGTTGTCTGTGAATCTCCTCCGTCCGATTTCCGAGTGAGTAGTTCTGTTGGAGGACTTGGAAAATCGCGGTTCATATGCTGAAAGCAATGCAGTTACTCTAAGCGACAACAGCACAAGCAACATCAAGACAACGCATTCTCACGTGTGCATATGTTAAAAGACAATTGTGCTGTGGAGCACATTCACTAGTAAGGATGCTTTAGAGATGCATACGGAGAGAACTGGCCACCTGTCGTCACATGCCAAGGCCAAGAAAGATGAAGTCACTAACACTTCGTACCTGTGTCCGTACCTCAGGGCTAGCTTACGGAACCGCTCTTCTTCTAAGAGATGCATGAAATCCAAACGTTGCTTCTAAACGCCTCAAAAACCAACCAACTTATCATGGCTTAATTTGTCTATGTACCGGCAGTGGCGTACCGAACGGGGGGCAGAGGGGGCGAGTCGCCCCGGGCGGCACTTTTGTAGGGGCGGCAAAATAGGGTTTAAAGAAAAAAAGAAAGTGAATTTGGATTTAAAAAATGAAAAAGTAGGATAGAAAGAGAGAAAGAAAAGGAAGGAAAGAAAGAAACTGTCACTTTTAGTCAAGTCGGCTTGGCTTCTGTTGATCGTTAGGGGTGGCATCACTCTCGGAGGTCTACGTTAAACAACAGTATTAATGAAAGGGAAGGGGAATCGCATTTATCTAGTAAACTGTAAACAGAGTAACAGAGTACACACAGCGTAGTCTACTTTAGAGAATAGACTATTCTTGTTATGCCGCCTTTCATAGGCCTAATCATAATATATATTTACGCCTATAGCCCTATAATACACAGGAAGGCCTATCTAAACGAATAATGACTTAAAATAAAATTTAATCACAAACTATCAATATCACCACCACAGCCTTTCACCACTTATGATTTAGTACTCTTTTTATAATTAATTTTAAAATTGTCCTGGCTTTAACAGAAAATTCAGTTATTTTCGAATCTCGGTTACACGTACGCTATTAATTTTTTTCTTCGACGTTTTTGCAATAATGCTGCAGACTGCATTTGTTTGCAATGTTTAGTAAATATGACCGTAATCATTATTATTATTATCCAGTAAATACCTCCTCTTGCCTCAATGTGGCTACGCCTACGACTTCTAGTGCGCACAATAAGCCGTGTTTTATACCGGTACTGTATAGCGGAATAAAGTTTATTAAAGTCTACGATCGTCATGTAATATCTTAGAGAAAATAGCATATCGAAAATTAAGTGGTCAAGGGCTGCATTTTGGGCCCTCGCCCCGGGCGGCATTTCAGCTCCGTACGCCACTGTGTACCGGTACATTGTTTTTTTTACACCACTGGTCAATATCATGGAACTTCACTTAAAAAATTTAATATAACGAAATCTACGCCATTGGGCATATATGTAGAATGGATGACAATAGAAAAATATGCGATGATGGGAATGATGGATGTAAATGGGCAACGAGGAAGACCTAACTGGGAGTGGATGGATGATATCAAGGATTGGAGCGAACAAGATCTGCACGGCCTGAGAATAGCAGCACAGGATCAGGGATTGTGAAAACAAGTGATAATGCATGCAATGAACACCTTTGGTCAATGGATGATGATGATGAAGACGACGACGATGATGATCAAGCCAATGAGTAAGCATCTAAAGAAGACAGAGGTCGCACCAGTCTTGTTCTCAATCCTCCCTCAAATCCAATTTACATCTGACTATACCATCAGCCCAGGAAAACAACTGATGGGGTAACGTACTGGGTACATGAGCCACTGAGGATTGTGTGGCTCCGGAATGGACCAGCGATAGCCAAGGCTCTGGTCATGTCCGTTGAGAGATGAAGGAACGTCGATCGGACTTGTTCCACAGCGTAACAGTCGATTCTCCTGGAGCAACTTCTTCACCTGATTGCAAATCAACACACATCCAACACTCAAACCATATTTCTTCTGCCTGACTAAGTAATCTTTTGCCTTACTGTTCACCATAGAATCTGACATGTGACCAATTATTTAACCTCTGCCACAAAAATTCGTTATTAAACCTGATAAAATCAGAAGTTGCTCCTTGAGCCACCAAAGTTCCTCCTCAGTCTCAGGTACTCAGGCACTGTTAACTGATCTGTTACCACATTCCATATATTAAGACACAGGACAAACTTAATCAGGAATCAGATCCATAACTACCTCATATTTTACAGCGAATTCCATTATATACTTATTTATTCCCTTGATTCTTTACAACTTCTTAATCAAATATTCAACAAATCTATTTAATTTATTTAGTTCATTGAGTAATTTATTTATTCGATTCATTATTAGTATATATACCTTATTGATCCTCTAATTAACTTATCTATTTCTTTAACAAAAGCATTTTCTCGTACCATGTTCTGCAGCAGCAGAACCTCTTCCTTAAGATTCAGATTCGTCTGTTCCAGGTCGATCATCTTGCGCTGACTATCTGCAAAACACTTCTTGAAGTTGTCATCGCCAGATGTGCCCACTGCCGCTGCTGCTGCCATTTCGAATTGGTCGATTGTCGACTCAGTGCTCTGCGCCAGACAAACAACAATGTACTTGTAGGTATGTGTCTCAACATTAAGTCTAGGTGTTTATTGGAATCTAGTTATGAGTTACGAGATAGTTACGAGTATCTCAGAAATGTACTTAGAAGAAATCTCATTTCCATAGACAGGATCCCAAATTCCCTCGATAGAACCCGATTTCCCTGGATTTCTCTTAAATCCCTGGACAGGTAGCTCACATTCTGAGACAATTGCCACTCTGAAAAGTTCGCACTGTGAGAGGCGCTTTATAAAATCCCAGATCCAGATACCATACCATACAATTGACCTCAATTCCCCGGACAGGAAAGCAAATTCTCTGATTGAGAACCAGAGCAGGAACTTGATTTCCTAGACAGGAACCCAGATTCCCTGGAAAGGCAGTAAATGCCCCTGGATAGGAAACAGAGTTGAATTGAATCAAGCCTTTTATCAAATACCAAATAATAATCAACATCACATTTTAATCAAGCAGAAATAACTAGGCCTTCAAAGACAAGATCAAAAGAACAGAAGGGTTATTAGCCAGCAAGGTACCATAATATTTCTTATAACAGATTTCATGCCAACATTTTTACCTGGACAGGTGTTGATCATCTAGCAATGCTTACCTGGCTGGTGCCAATTTCTTTCGAAGGTGTTTTGTTGCCGTCTTGCAGACTCTGATTGTCTCCGATGCTCGCATAGTCTTCATCCGAACACACGCTGTCGTAGAGCGGCTCATCATCGCTTAAGTTACCTGACTTAGTGCCAGTGGCTGGCTTCACACCATTACTTGACTTAGGACCGTTGCCTGACTTTGCATTTGCCTTATCTGAAAAATGACATCTTGCTTTATAATTCGATATCACTTTCGAAATCACTGCTTACAGTTTTTGTGAGTTTTGCCACTTACTTCTGACTACCACAAGCATCAATATATGTCAGTTTGGGCGTATCCAGCTGAGACGAGGTTAAAGATACCTTGTGCGAGATAACGTCAGAATAAGGTAAGGCTCCTCCAGAGGAGATGTGGCAAGAGAGATCAGAGATGCAGAGCAGATGTTCTGGCAGGTCTCATTGAGGACGAGAAAGCTTTGAAGGCAGAGGATCGGATGGATTAGGGTAGGAATAGAATTTGATGGATTAAGGTAGTAGAAATCAGTCATTGATACCAACACATACATAAGAATCTAGACCGACAGAAAGCAGCGTCAAATGGGGCACAGAGAAAAGCAAGCGAACCTTTTTCCTTTGATAGTTTGTTTGTTGGAGACATGAGACCGACGTATCTTCGCTTGGCGTCGTTTAAGATGTCAATGATCAACGTCGCAAATTCGCGTTTGTTAAACTTGGCCAACTTCTGTCGACCCTGAACAAGCGAAAAAAGAAGACGATCGTATCAGAGGAAACAAAGGAAGAACATAAACTGAGCATCTCAGAAGAATACACAGCAGTGACCCAATTTACTACATGCAATGCACAACAACAGTTGGACCAACCTCAATAGAGCTACTTCTGGAGTACGTGACAGTTTTCATTGTGGTTGTTAATAGAGTTAACATCAGCATCTCTGTCACCGCCTTCAGGTGAGAGCAGAGATAAGGCAAGGTAAGTTGTATGGTTACATTACCTGAACTTGAACTCTCTAATCTTATTTCAACTTCAGTTTTCCTACCTTACCTTCGTCTTATCACTTAAACTGCGACACTGAATTTTAAACCGGATGTTACAGTTCTTACCTGATTTCTGGTCGCAGAGAATTCCGGATTAGCTGGCAGGAACGGAACGATCTGACGGTCGCTTGACTGAAAATTCTGATTTGCAAACCAAACTGAAAACAATTACAGCAGAAGAACATCAGAAAATAGCCAAACAGAAAAAAAAGCATTACAGAACCTCACAAGTGTTAAAAAAACTCATACAAGTGCTATGAAACCTTGCAAAGGCACTGATTACAGTGGGCATGAAAAATCTTGCCAAGTGAGCACTTAGAATTGAAAAAAAAAACATAAGCTGATCAATGCCTTACCAATTAGCCACTTAAATCATGGCCCTTGGAAATTATGTCCATTAGAAAGTATGTCCATTAGAAAGTATGTCCATTAGAAAGTACTGCCATTTGAAATTACGGCCACAGGAAATTGTGGTCCTAGGCATTGGAAATTATCGTCATTGGACTTTAAGGCCACTGAAATTATGGCCATTGGAAATAAGACCACGGAACACTGACCATGGAAATTACAGCCACTTGAAATTACTGCTAGTGGAGGTCATGGCAACTGAAAATTACAGCTTCAATTCTACGATGATTATGAACTGACTTCTTTCGTTCTCTCTGCGATCGACTTCATCGTACACATCCATTGCAAGTTCTTCAAACAGATGGTTCGATAACTACAACCAAATCAAATCAACAACTCAGTAACGTCAATTTTCAGAGTCATTGGTCTTTACCACATGCAACAACTTAAGCCACTGACTGCTGCCTCCAAGTAAAGTACGTAAGTAAGTGAGTAGAGTATTTCACAACACAACTCCAATTTGATAAATCAACCGAACTCGGATCTTCTCTTGACATCTCTGGACAACCCCTTCTGACATGATGCAGCACTCATGAACAATCTGGTGCCCTGCGCTTATTTTTGCTTTAGAAATTTCACGTTTACGATTACGATAATGCTCTCCTTACGAAGTTCAGAGGTCCATATAGAAGCCACGCAAACATAGTCATAAGTAGACTTGTAAATGCAGTAACAGCTTAAGTGCATGAAATCGATGTTGCCAACCACAGCAAACAGTGCAGCACATCGACTGTTCTGAGTCTTTTCATTCACAGCGTTTTCTTTTGCAAAACAAAGATGTAGCAATTTTGTGCAATTTAAATTCGAGATATCTGTCCCACTTGCGCCCCCAGCCAACTCAGCTATAACGAGTACGTACACTGTAGGTATTGTATTGTATTGTATCTGAACATTTATAAAGCGCCTCTCACAGTGTTCGCTAATCAGAGGCGCACCCAGTGCGAAAGACCCAATGAATAGAAAAACGTACTGGTGTGTGTACACGACGGGCACACCACACAGTGGGATGAGGACTGGCCACCTGCCCTCATATGCCGAGGCTGAGAAAATGAAGTCGCTGCCACTTCATATGCATGGCTGGCTCTCAGGGCCAGCTTAAGGGACTGCTCCTCTTCTTCTTCTGCTAGGTCACTAGTCAATCAGTGTTGCAACAGCAGAGTGCTGCTAGGGAAGTCTCTCAGCCAAACGAAATCAGATTAGATAAGATTCGATTATATTTGATCATTGATGCAATTATCCCGTAACTCACCGCTTGGAGCTTCTTCTTTGCAGCCTTGGCAAGTTCGGACAAATCAAGGCTGCTACAAAGACATAGTGAAAAGAATGACATGAAATTAGATACAACACCAGCAAAAAGCCATTGCCTAGTCTTATCTCAACTTGTTATAAGCTCAACTTTGGCAAACGAACCTAACTCGACAGCTCAAGCAATAAACCACCGCTAAACATGTCTCAACCTCATTGACAAGTCTATTATTTGGATAAATTCATGGATTCAGAAATAATAACAACTAAAACAAGTAATAAATTACGTATTTTTCTGTTAGTTTTCTGAATCAATTGCCCAGTTTGACACTCAAACTGCTGGACAATCATGCACACCATCTCATATGAAAACCCGCTTACCTGTCAGCAACCTCAGGTATGATGAAATGCTGACCAGCACGGTGATCTGAAATCAAAGATATGAAACTAAAGAGTTACATCCAAACAAACAAGTTACCAACAGCTGGAATAAATAAAACCCTTGCTACATCATCCGTTCCGAGATGCTCCCGGCTCCCCTTGGTCCACCACAACAGAACAGGACATATTTTCTCTTGAAGCATCTGAACTTCTTGAAGAAACAAGGCAGAAACAGAAGCAAACTATGAAACACAGTAATAACACAGCTCAGCACTGCTCAACAGCGGAAGGTCAAGTTGATTGCGTTTTACCTGGTTTCCGGTTGCACAGAAAGAAGGCTAGTCCATCAGTAAGTTCATACTGACTCTCGATCAGTCGATCGGCAAGATCCGTGTAGCCAGTCGATCTTTATGTAGAGAAAAAACAAAGATCAGATTTGTAACGCTAAGAAAAGAATCTTTCTTTCCTACCTTGGTTGGATTCTCATTCATTCAACTAAACCTCAGACATTGAGCAGACATAGGCCACTGTGCCTCAAACGAGTCTCTCTGGAAAATGTGCTATATAAATCTGTAGTTACCATCACAATTACAACACTGTACAGGAGTTCCAAATTGTTCTAAGATGGGCTTAGATCAGATCAGATATTCGGTTAGACAAGAATGGATTTAGATATGATTAGAATAGACCAGATTACCTTATATTCGATTAGATTAGATTTAAACAACACAACATTTCCTAGCAACATGGCACAACCCCCATGAACAACAGGACACCCACTTACTCCAAATGATCAACGTCGTATTATGACCCAGAATTCAAACCCTCAACACAGTGGATTAAAAACAGGAGATGTTTTTCCGTCAACTGCGGAAATTAACGATGTCAGATGACATTTGCTAACCTGGCAACATCGGCAGCCGTTTTACCACTGACATCGACGGTTCCTGGGTCTGACCCATAGACAAGCAGCAGCTCAACCTGCGTCGCTTGGTTTGACAACGCTGCAACGTGCAACGGAGTGTTGCCTTTATCCTAAAAAGAACATCATTCGTGAAGGTATTACCACTTCAACCAAAGAAGGTTACATCTGTCAACTGAAAATTATTCCTAATGAGCAATGCCAAATGCAAGGACTGCTACTGACCACAACAGTGGTCCAGTCGAAATAGTAACGATCTCAGCCATCCAACACATGTTGCTACACATCAGCTGACTATGTTAGAGACATGTGAAAGTGTTCTTTATGTTAAATTAAATGTTTAATGATAGACGTCTATCACATGAAGCAACATGATCATAATTACAATTATTTACAATTACACTTTGTAGCTTACGATTACTTACACTTTGTTTGCAATTACCCTTAAATTTACATACAATACCAGTAATAGCAACAATTCCACTTACAATTAGTCACAAATAACAATTACACTAGAATTCCACAAGCAATTTCAATATCAGTAAGACATTAACCACCGAGTGACATAGATGTAGACAAGTCCTTAACCAACAGTTGCACAGCAGTGCCATCGACTGAAACTGCCATCGACTGAGACTACAGATTGTATTACGTAAAGGAGAAGCGTAAAATATAAGACTAGTACAGACTGGGTGGATGTAGTTTGGATCGGCTCCGGCAGCCAAGAGTCGAAGAGACGTCTCTAAGTTTCCGGTTCGAACGCTCGAGTGGAGTTGCTAAAGACAGACACACGTTAATACAATGAAGCCATTTGTTGAATCACCAAAAACAGACAGGTAGATGTTACTGTAGAGGTGTCAAAAGAACAATCTGGAAGGGTCGTTTGACCCGCTTCATTCAGGGTTCTCATTCAGCATTCGATTTACAAGATCGGACAATAAAATTATATCTTAATGAAACAGTGAAAACAAATACGAACAGAATGGTTCATTTACGCAAAAATTTTGAACAGTCTTCAGTCAGTGAACATGTAAACAAAACAAGTAACGTGGCCTGGCCTTCCCTTACTTTACAATATGGTCTTACGTTAAAAAAATTACGTTACCTGATCTCTCTTACGTTACTTCAACTTCACTTCTCCTACCTGACCTTATCCTCATTATTTAAAAAAAATGAGTGGATGTCAGAAGTTCAAATTACTCTGGCAGTGCCAGTCCCAAGCCTGGAAAGAGGAGGAGGGTAATGGTAATCATCTTTGTTATGACACAGCGTCATTAAACAGCAACTAACTAAACGAGCTGGAATAAAAATTTCAGCTTCAGTTTAAACTTCCTCAAGACTTCAGATTGCAGATGGTGCCCCTAGGAACCAAAGGCTGGGAGTGCCATCGGCTGATGCCTTGTACATTAGATACCGGCGCAACAGAAGTTACGCTTTAGAGAGCACTGGACTGTCTCTCTGGAACAACATCTCAACGAAAATCCAAATTTCACCGGTAGAAAGAGCTCCGGAAACATTTTCAGCGTAACTCAACTCACACCTCTTAGGATTCGAAATTCAATAAGAACTCATCTAAGCAATAAAAAAACATTACACAGATGTGCAAAGCACCTGAGAATATTCCTTACATGTCTAAAATCTTCACCTTCTGCCAACCTCATCCAACAAACCTAGACACTGCAAACGTTGAATTTCTCCACATCCATGGAAACAAACCTTGCTGAAGTCATCGACTGTATTCCCTTCGAGGTCCTTGTGCTTGTTGACGTAGGCCAGGAACTGATATTTAGCTCGGATGAAGTCCGCTTTGACAGGGCTGAAACATCCACAAATCTTTCCAAGTTAAAAAGATGCTCTCAATCAAATCAATTTAAACATACAAACACTTGGAACAAAACGTTTTATCACACGCAAAGGAAGACACTATCAGCAAGTAAGTTCAACAAGTGAAAATACCAAAAGTATAATAAACGTGTACCATTTATGAAATTAAATAAATAACAAGTCTTTGGGTGTTAAAGAAGAGCAGTCTCGGGGTGCTTAATAGTGTAGTTGTTAGCGTGCTGGACTGTCAATCGAGAGGTCAGAGGTTCAAATTTGTGTCGAGATATCTGTTCCATCTGCACCCCCCTAGCCAACTCAGCTATGAGTACACTCATTGTACACTGTCGTGTAAAGATGAGACGGCGAAGGGGGAGGACTGGCCACCCGCCCTCATATGCCGAGGCTAAGAAAATTAAGTCGCTAACACTTCATATCCATGGCAGCCTCAGGACTAGCTCAGGGAACTGCTCTTCTTCTTCGGGTGTTAACAGCTGTGGGTATGTTAGATTGGTTGGTATTTTGTGTGGTGGCCATCTCAAACAGTGGACGCTAGAAGTTGACAGTTTCGTATGGAGTAAGCATGTTTGTTTTGAGGTGGGTGTTTGTACGAGATTGTTTGCTCAGAATAGGTTTGTTTGTGTGAGTTTTCGCTCCAACAAAATTAGCCTGATTTCGCCTAACCTAATCAACTTTGGACATTTCTATAAGATCGTTATCAAAACAAGTTAACATGAGTCAATCAGAACTTTCTAACATTATGGTCTGAATTCAAAGCAACTTCAAAGGTCGAGACACAATAGCAAAAAAAGATAACGTAAAGCTGTTCATTTTCTACTCACTGAATTGGGTCACGTGGGTTTGGTTTGCGCCGATTGGTTCGATTCTGGATCGGGTCAACAAGTAACGAATGTTCCCAGATGTTATTCGCTCCACAGTTGACCAACTGAAGGACCATCTGCATCATACAAGTCAACGATTCACAGCGTCAACAGCTGTACCCAAAGACTAAGGCAATACACAATCTAATCTCAACACTTCTGCCGCAAAAATGGGGGTTAATCCCCTTAGTGTCAGTTCCTGAGACAGGGCCACGCTGGATAAGCCAGTTGAAAATGCAAGCCAAGACAAAAAAACGACACAAGAGACAGGGTGAACAAACAGACGTGGAGAGAGAATTCCAAATCTATGTCCGGCAACCAAAACCTTGTTTGCCAAGAAAAGAGATTCCTCAATCTCCAGAAGATGATACCTCTGTGGACTAGTTTTGACAGACACACATAACAAATGACCTTAACATTACTTGTAACCTCAACTTACCACACCTAAACTTAACATACCTTTTCTTACCATACCATACCTTACCTAAGTGGATTCATCAGAAGTGTACTGACTGTGAGCTGTGGAGAACTCCAGGAACTCTTCTTTAGCGATTTTATCTGCGAGACGTGGCGTCCGAGACTGAGGTGGACGCTACAGCAACCGTCGCACAGCAGAACGCCACGGTTGATCGACACCCATGTCGGATCTACAAACCACACACAGCAGTTCCAACAGTATCTGGCTCCAACAGTATCTGGTTCCTACAGTATCTGGTTCCAACAGTGTCCAGTTCCAACAGTATCTGGTTCCAACAGTAACCAGTTCCAAAAGCCAACCCAGGCAACAGTAGCACATAAATTTCAATTTGGCTATTCAGTTCTACTTACTTACTTACTACCCGGTAATCACAAATCCTCTTTTTTCCAAGTTCTTTGCCCCTGGGCAGGTTCAAACATCCAATGGCGCCACTCCTCTCGATGCTCGGCTTTCTCCAGGTTCTTCAGTTTCCAGCATCCATCCACCACCACCCGGTCCAGTAGCATCCGTCTGGGTCTTCCTCTCATTCTCTTTCCCTCCAGTCTTCCCTCCATGATAATTCTCAGTAGGGAGAACCCCCTCAGCACGTGACCAATCCCCTCCCCCTGTCTTTCTCTGATAGTAGCCATGCGAGATCTTTCCTCCTCCACCTAATACAACCTCTCTTTGTTCGGTTTAACAAATTACAAACACTAATCATTTAATTTAAGCTCTTAACCATTCAATGAGCACTCCCATTTTGCAACTTGAGCACTAAGTACTTTGGCGCCGTCCATAAATGACGTCATGCACCTAGGTGAGGCAGGGGTTCAGAAATGTCTGACGATGTGTGACACGAGGGGTGAGGGGGTTTGATAAATGTGACGTCACATCAGGCCTATGTAATTAAATTTTAACGATTTAATAACAAGTTCACTTTAACAATAACAACACTAATTTTGAGTAACTTTCATTAGTTTTTTTATTATTTAAATAAATAATATACGGTCACCGTCATTATTAATTTTTTTACTATTTAAATATTCATATATATGGTCACCGTCAGATTTTATTTATAATAATATTAAATAAATTTATCTTTAATCACTAGATGCCAATAGCCTAGGGCTGATAAGTGATCCAGTAAATTATATCTGTCGTTTGAAACATATGTTTACTTTTGATAATACACTTTGTCAGGAAGAGGAAGTAGGCCTAGAAATAAATAATTTTTAAAACAGTAGAGACTTTATAAAAACGCTTCATGGTTGTAATCGTGAACGAAAAAAATGGAGAGAGTGCAGATTGGATGGATGACGAAGAGTTTGGTTTTAATGGAATATCCATTCCACAAGGTGAAGAGATCAATGCTCTCCCTATATATTCCATGGAGCATTTTGCTTTGCCACGGGAGATGGAGAAGCATAAATTTTGTAAATTTTTTAATCACTGTTATTGAACATTTTAATTCTAACGATTCTACCAGTTTTTCATTCTGTGGAATGAATCTGTGATTGTTATAATTCTACTCTCTCTATTTTGCTTTGTTCTACTACAAGTTACAAGTTTTTAATAGTTATCACTTTTCATTAGGAAAATATTCATTGTCTAACCAATAATACAGATGTTCAGAATATTATAATAATATTTTGAACATTTGTAGTAATTGGTTAGACGATGAATATCTTCAAGTTAATTTTATGCTAATTTCAGCTTTCCAACGAGGGCTTTCTCCTTACAACATCAGAGTGCAACGCCACATTAAATACTTATTAGAATGATAATAAATGTGATTTGAAACATCTTTTTAATCAAAATGGAAATTTGCTTTTGGGGGTTGCAGAGCTTTGTGACGTCATATTTGAGGGGGTTTTACTTTTTGTGACAACATGTGACGAGGGGGGAGTGAAAATCAGCCAAAATCGCATGACGTCATTTCTTTGTTATTCCTTTGATCATCATTCTCGAATAGTCTTCCTGTAAAAATCTGTACCACTTCAACCAATGCACAGGAAATATTTTCAGCTGAATTTGACGTGTTAGGCAACCTTCTGGGTACCTGTTTTTAACAAAAAGCAGAATGTAGGACTATTTTTATTTGCCCTGACCCCTTGGCCCAAAGTCCTTTGTAAATATTCCATCCGAAATGGTGAAAATGTCCAAGCTAATTCACTCAAGAAACTGAGCATCATTGTTTTCCTTCTCCTCCTAATCATCATCATCATCTTCATCGCCATCAACCACAACACCGATAAATATTCACATCAAAAAGACAATTTGTCACTATAAAAGATGTCTAATTGGACCAGCATATTGGCTGCACACAGTACATAGAGAAGTCTTAACCACAACAACCGGCACCCTACGAGACAGTCTATTAAGTAGGGCCTCGAGAAATCCAGTCCAAAGTCAAGGAAAATAAATATACGTCTGTCTGTATAACTGATCTGTCATACAGAGTAAGATAAAACTTCAACTATACCATCTATTCGGCTAGGAAGAAATTAACAGCAGATCTCAGCCGGGTTTTGATAATAAAAACAGATCCAAATCTCACGTTCACTTGTAACCACTGGCTCTTTATCGTCCTACTTACCCTGGCTGCTACAATCCGCACAGACTTCAATCCCGGACTTTGCAAATGGCCGAGACATCTGACTGAATTATTATGTGTACCAACAACAAAAATTATTGATAATTTTTTTAGACTATGCTGAATATATAATAAAATGCGGAAATTATCGAATTAACGAAAACATCTTTTAACAACGAGTGACTCTAGCGCCACCTAGGTGATTGCTGGCTGCGTTTTCACTGACGCTACCACTTAAGTCTGATTTTTCCAAACGAAACTGTGCTCAGGCTATGAGCCAACCAAGCAATAAAAAATGCTGTTACCGTGGCTGGTGGAGTTGTGCTTAGGTTTAGAGGAATCCACGTATGTTCAAGACCTCAGGTATTCTCTTTCGGTAAATAATAATAGTAATTCTACAGGAACATGCTGTTCGTTGGTGATTATAATGATGCACCACAAAGTTATACATTCCTTGGAGCAGCAACATTAATGTAGGCTAATTGTCTGTAATTAACCGTTAGTGATGAGTCCATAAATGACCTATGCAAAAAAATTGGAAGGCAGCGGACTGGATGGTTCAGAGTAAGATCACAGTATAAATAATTATTTATACTGTGGTAAGATTTCTCTTTCGAAACGTTTTGCAAATAGATATTCATAATTATTCTGCATGATAGAGTCGAGGAATACCTCAATAAAACAGTGGGGAAGGTAATTGTAATCCTCAATTAAATTTCTAAGCGCCACTTGAAATCTAAGCACATGGTCGAGTCAAAGGGTTTGTCCAAAATATATAGTCAAACCACAGTATAAATTTTATACTGTGGTCAAACTAAGGATGTCCGCGTCCGGTTTACCAAGGATCGTAATTGTAATCTCGAGATTACTACAGCGCCCAAAAAAGCAAAGTTGCAAGAATCAGATTATTCCCAGGCGCTTAGCCAAAACAATCGGGAATAGAGAACTTTGGAGAAGTTTCGTAAAGGCCTCATCGTCAGATCACTGATGGAAGAGAAGAAAGAAGAAGAGCCAAAACAAAATCGATAGATGGGGGAATAAAATCGGTTCCAGAGCAAGATCCAAAGGGGTCAGGCAGGCAGCCAAGCGAGGAGGCAGAGAAGACGCAAATGGCGTTTATAGCGGCGGTACTTAAGCTGGTTTACCTAACGTAACTTTGATGTTTTACCTGGGACTAAGATTAGTAATCTTAATACCAGGTTTTACCTAACGTAACTTTGATGTTTTACCTGGGACTAAGATTAGTAATCTTAATACCAGGTTTTACCTAACGTAACTTTGATGTTTTACCTGGGACTAAGATTAGTAATCTTAATACCAGGTTTTACCTAACGTATCTTTGATGTGGCGCCGAGATATTTACTATAATTATGATCCGAGTAAAAGAAAGCGCCTCTAGCGAATGTCGAGGTACTATCCTGCGCATACTCCTTGTTTTGGATGTGGATTGTAATATGAAGTCGATCAGTTTGCCCCGGTTTTCCATTGGAAAAGGCCAGTTACGGTTCATCTGCTATTCCACATCCAGTGGAAAGTGTTCACTCTCGCAAACCGATTGCACGGTAACCTTCGTTAAATTCGTTCTTTCTTATGAATGGGATTTCTGTTTGTTTTACGAACCAATTCGGTCGTGCCGCCACTTTGAAGGGAAGGCTTTATGTAGCGCTATGAGAGACGTTGTGTGCATCAAACTGAATACTGGCTAGCGATGAAATTCTGTTTGTAACAGAAATAAATCTGTTAGACTAAAGTTCAAGTAATAACGAAGACAAATTTAAGAGAACTTTCCGGTCACTGATAAAAGCTGCTCCTTTGAAGGTTTGAAACATGGTGTTCTGAATGATATGCCAGTTTTTAACATTGTAATTGTAATTGCAAATTTATATCGCACCACTTAAATAGAATCATCAGAGATGTGCTGCTGTTGATAGAGGTATGTCACAAATTAGCGATAATAATTAACTACGTGACAAAGACTGTTTAAACCTGTTTTCTTAACGAATAGGAAGATGACGTTCTGCTTTTTCTTGGAGCTGATGTTGTTTCTTCTTGTCACAACAACAACATACACAGTCGATACTGGAATATGGGACTCGCAGTCAAAATCTGCTTCGAAGGTAATACAAATCACAGCACAGTCGATAAGATATCGATTAAGATAAGACTTGCAGTCTAAATCTGCTTCAAAGGTAGTACAGAATCGATAAGATATCAACAACAAATTTTGGCAGCACAACATAGGCCTAATAATCGTATGCTGTCATTGATATTTTTGTTGTTGTGTCATGGAGCATTGTTCTCAACATTTCTTTTATGTTTATCAGTTTTTTTTACGGGACACCATATAAACCCAAAGTATAGGTTTTTAATTTGCGTGTTTCAACGTCTGGATCTGTAGGCGTTTGAAGGTGGAACTAAAGGAACATTTAGATGTTCATAGGAGTGCTACAGCATGATTCAGGGCAGCATTTTCAATATTGATTCACTTCTAAATGTTTATAATTAATGTATTTTCCTTCCTTTTAAACTTCAACGATGAGCTGCATTGGTTTCCCAGTCATTTTCTTAACCGCTCGTCATTTAAAGTAATAATAAACACTGCAAACTCACTATTGCTCATCTAATGGCATTATCACCTCCAGTGACTGTGCACCTGAGATTCACATTTCTCTGTGACCTTACACAAAATTAAACATTTTCATAACAACAATATGCATTGTGCAAGTGCAGTGGTGAAGTAAAGCTTTGATATTTATGTATATTACCCAGATCTGTGAGGCTAGAAAAAATTGCATAGAATGCAATTTGCAGTCAAATGCAAGAATGCAATTTGAATGGTTGACTGGTCCAGGTAGTTAAATTAATGAATGATTCAGGTATGAATCTCATTAGTTCTCATCATGTTTTGCAGAAAATTTAAAAACCGGTGGGGGTTGAATGTTAGAATGTTTAACATTGTTGTTGATTGTTTAACACGTTGACCGCCGCCATATTTTTCCTCCCCACGCCACAGAAAAGTGGGAAAAAGTTTAAAAAGTGGTATATATATATATATATATATATAAATATACATACATACATACATACATATATATATACAAACAGACATACATACATATACACGTACATAAATACATATATACATACACACATACGTACATACATATACATACATACATGTATGCACACGTACACATGTACATACATACCTACATACACATGTACATACATACATACACTCGTACATACATACATACATACATACATTCATACATACATACATACATACATACTACATACATGCATACATACATACATACATACATACACACATACATACACACATACATACACACATGCATACATACATACATAAATACATACATACATACATACATAAATACATACATACATACATACATGTATGTATGTATACATATGTATGTGTCTATACATGTATGCATGCATGTTTGTATGCATATGCATGCATGTATGTATGTATGTATGTGTGTATGTATGTATGTATGTATGTATGTATGTATGTATGCATGTATGTATGTATGTATGTGAGTATGTACACACATGTATGTATGTACATGCATATCTGGATGCACATGCATGTACGTATGTATGTATGTACGTACATGTGTACGTGTGCATACATGTATGTATGACATGTATATGTATGTATGTATGTGTGTAGGCACGTGTGGATGTATCTATATGTATGCATGTATGTACGTGTGTATGTATGTATGTACGTGCGTATGTATGTATGTATGTATGTACATACATGCATGTATGTATGTACATACATGTATGTATGTACATGCATATATCTATGTACATGCATGTATGAATGTGCATAAAAATAGTACGAGTTATCTCGTACTCGGCGCTGTAGGTAAGAAAATTATGTACGAGATATCTCGTACTCGGCGGTGAACGTGTTAAAGCTTTACTAAGATGGCTGGTGTAGTTTCATGTTTGACTTTTAATTTAATGTAAATTGTTTGTTTCAGATGCAATTGTTGAAGGAATCACTAACAGCAAAAATCTGTGGTTTTACACGGTCGAAGGGGTTTTCCACTGCGCATTTAGTTACCTTGACAAAATCCAGCAAAAGGATATTGTAACTAATTTGCTAGTGAGTAGAATTTCAGTGTTTATTGTGAATTCGTCATTTAACATGTCACAACAGCCGATTTAAAGGGGCATGATAGCCTAGTGATTAGAGCAGAGGTGGGCAAACTACGGCCCGCGGGCCAGATCCGGCCCGCCAACACTTTTTATCCGGCCCCCGTAATTCTTTAGAAAATTTTAAAAAATTTATCCCGCGAGAGGTTTTCTTCGTTTTACTGCTCTGTTATTTAATATTCCGGTCTCGTCTTTAATGATAACTCTATGCATTAACTCTGCCGATCTGCCCCACTTCCCTGCAGAGGTTTCTGCACATGATCTGTATACGCAGAAGTGAAATCCGTTCAAGTAAAGCGTATGTTGCTTTCAAAGCAGATGAAAGAACAAAACTACGGGAACTTTTCTACCCTGCAGTTGCAAACTGTCACATTATAGGTATGAGGCAAAATATAGCCTTCAGCTGTCAAGTTTGACAGAAGAGAACTCCATACGATTTGTGGATTTTAAATCAATTGAGACTGAATTTGCTTTGCTTACTATACCGTTTACATTTGACATTGACAATTACCTCATATACAGAATTTTAACTGCAGAGTTAGCCGACCCACAACGAGACATTAGGCCTATTCTCAAAGAACAGCTCAATTAAAGGATCAGACCTGATAACATTCTTTTCTTCGCTGAGAAAGGAAAAATTCTCAAATCTACAGACTTTTGTTTTAAAAATGTTTGTGTTATTCGCATCCACTTACATCTGTCAACAAAGATTTTCAACTATGAGATACACAAATCCAAGTCTCTGTTAAGTGATTTAAACTTGAACTAAACTGTGAATTGCAACCAGCGGAATCACTCCGGATGATTGGAAACTTGCTAAATGCATGCAAGTTCACAGTCGCATAAGCTCACAATCTCATTAGAAACAGCCAGCGCGTATTTAATATATTATAAATAAGTAAACTCCTTTTTATGTTAGTCGTTATTAAGAGTTAAAACTTTGTTATCCGGCCCTCCAAATTTTTTGGGCGTTTAATGTGGCCCCCTGTGCAAAAAGTTTGCCCACCCCTGGATTAGAGCATTTGTCTTGTACCGTGGAGAGTAGGGCTCTAGCCTCGGAGGGAACTACTGTACAGATATCATGCCAGTGTTTCACTCGTAAAATTTTGCTCTGCACCTCGAGATTCAGATTACTGAACCTGTGTGTTTAATAAAAGCAATATAATAGTAAAAAAATAATACGGAACTTTTGAGTAATAACTGCTTAACCTTGGACTTCTGTGCTGGCACTGCTGGTTCCAGAACACTGAAACTCGGTCCTTGAAGGCCTTCCAAAATTCCAGTTCTATTCCATTGTTAACTGTGCTGCTCAAGTCATAGCCAACAAGCCAAACTTTTGGCATAAAACACAATATATGGCAGAAATTCTACACTGGCTTCCTGTTGCAAAGCGCATAGAATTCAAGAGCATCCTGCTGGCTCATTCCTCACTGGTCAGCACCGCTTTGGCATGTATCATGGAGTTCTGTGTTCCAGTCTCGAGTCAGCTGGGTCAGCAATCGTGAGCTCTGTGGTCAGAGGAGATACGCAGGTGCTATGTATGCAAATACTAGTTTGACAGGAGGCCACGATCTTTTCCACTGCTGCACTACAGAAAAGTCGCAAGGTGGAAAGTGCTGGCTTGAATTCATCAATTAAAGATCCCTTTGATCTTAAAAAAATCATTCTTATGCCACATATCTCGGCTGTTGTAATCCAGTGTTGAAACTATATCTGATCTTTAAGACAGAGATATATAAATTTCTGGATTTTATTATGTCAAACTCTGACTTAAATATTCAACGGCTTTCCAGGCGCTGAAGTTGAGAAGCCAGAGGAATGTAGCAGGTCAACAAAACATAACCATTAGATAAGTTGCAGGTTGTATTCCTCAATTAGACTTACAATTTTTGAAAAACTATAAACCACTGCAACTAGATTTGTACAGTTCTGCAACAGATGACTGACTAAGAACATTTTAAATAATTTGCTTTTCAGGAGCATTGGTTAAAAACTGACAAAATCAAGGATGATAAATTGCCTAAAACCATCTGTGCAACAAAGGATTCGTTTGAAAACATCGCTAAACCATCTCATCAGAGCAGTCACGGCAACACGAGCAACGTCACCTCAACCAACACGCAATCTGCTCCAGAAACTCACATAGTATTACACGTGTTGGACTCAACTGAATCCCAAGATTCTACTAAGAAGCAAAAGGCAACAGAGCTCGTAAACGAGATGACACCAGAATTACCAGTTTCCTCAGAAGAAAACAGACATAAATTGGATGAAACGTCAGAACTCGGCAGAACTTTCGCAACAATATCTTCAACACATCAGAGCATGCAGGACGACGTGCAGAGACAAATTCTCGAACAAGCACTACTCCTCACATCTCGCTACTTTCAGCTGCAGCTACTCGACTGGAAGAGAGACCTCTTTCCATTTAACGTTCTTCAGACTTACATAGACCTTGCTACAACAAACTCTGCAGCAAATGCGACTGGTGGATTTCGTGCCCACCAAGACGATCTCATGTTGTATGTCGTTAGCAGCTGGCTTGGCAACGAATTTCTCCGCTTAAAAAGCTGCGTACAGGACCAAGTTACGAAATTCAAACAGGACCACATACACTGCATTAACAGTCTGCCGAATCCGAAACTGCTTGTGCAAGAGCTTTTTCCGGCGTGCATGGCCGAGTTGCTCGAGAGGTGGATGGGAGCACAGACAGAAAAAATCCATCAAGAACACAGCTATACCAAAAATTCTGTTCATCAATTAAACCAATATCCGATAATACAACTCATCCTGGAGCTTGCAAACGATACCTTAATATCAGGAATGTCGCATGCCATTTATACACAAATGGTACACACATCACGATAGAAACAATTGTCAACTACAATACAATAAACTATCGCACTTGACCACAATACAATAAACATCAATCACCGTCAGCCCCAAAACAATACACATAATCAATGTCAACAACAATACAATAAACATACAAACACTGTCAAAAACAGTTGACCACAATACAATTCATCAACCACAATACACTGCATCACAGTTGCATACAGTACATTAAACACAATCAGTCAACCACAGCAATACACTTACAATCACACAATCAAAACAATGATCCCACAGTTGCCAACTTTAATATGGTGAATCTCTACAACCATGATTGCCAATTTTTTAAAACATCTTGTAGTAAAAAGTTAGCAAGTAAAATGAAACTGTCAGTAGTAGAGCAAATTATAATAAACTGCTGAAATTTAATTAAACTAATAAATACTGATTTATTCCTATTTTGACTTGATAACATCATTTACAATGGCCATGAGACAAGCAGGCAACAGTTAATAATGAAGACACAAAACCTTGCAAAGAAGTACCAGCATCAGCTGGCAACACAGTTTAAGCAGACCTCATGACTACAGTGATTTGCCCTATGCTCCAGTGGTCTACTGCACCCAACACCAGTTTTATTATTCCAGTCAATTAGCCGCTGAAATGCAGCTTTTTCAAACATGCGAGGTGTCCAACACTGCACTTTGGAATTCTATAAATCTTTCATAAAATTGTTAAATATCTTGATACAATCAATCATTGTCTAAAGAAGACAAGGAATTTCATTTCCTTTGACTGCTTTTGTGATCATTCCGTCTTAGGCGATACGTGCTGTTTCTTGCGGCAAGTGATACGCATGTGTTTGTGCAGATTGGCCATGTAGCCAGTGACGTAATCGCAGAATTCGCACTTGAACTGTTTTCTGATGTGCTGTGCCTGGATGTGCTCGTGCAGATTCTGCTTCCGTGCTGTGCAGAAGTCACACAGATGGCACTTGAACGATTTCTCGTTGTGGCCTTGCATATGGTTACGTAGCTGGCCTGCATCAAACAAAAACGATGAACAGCTATTCATGATTGTTGGCAACAATTAAATAATAAGGTTAATATTAGGCAGAGTAAAAGCATATTGTGTGCTCTCCTAATAGGAATGGCCCTCATTTCCCACATATTCCACAGCATACAGCAGCCATTTAACCAGCCAGCACCCGTTTCTGTGATGTACTCGCTTCTGTGAGTTACTTAAGAGGCTCTGTATAATGAAGAGGCTCTGTATAATGTTCTATTACATTAAATAATGCTCTATTAACAACAGGACAGCCTTTTTCCCAACACATCATGTTGTTCAACAATAATTTTTCAGCTTTATTATGTCATGCACTAGGATTCAAATTGCAGACACAGGAAATTGGCCAACATCTTTGCAATAATAATAAATTACTTGCAACAGTAACAAATAAATGAACAAAGAGGGGCAAAGTGTAACATCTACGATCATAAATTGCTGTTTTATGTCAGTGGCAAGGCCTTGCAAATAATAACAATAACAAGAAAACAACAGATGTTCTGATGATGTTTACCCAGACTAACCCTTTCTAACATCTCTTCTCAGCTGCTATTTATTCATAAGGTATTAATTTGCCTGGCACAAAAATATTATCTGGTAGCCAATTGGTTAGAGCGCTCGCCTTACAGCGCAGAGAGTACGGGTTCAGGCCTCCTCCCCTTCAGCAAGTCCTTCACTTAGAACTGTTCAGCATAATCAGTTGATCATTGGTCATTAGATAATGACACTTCATAAATAAATAATAAACCTTACAATAAAGCAGCAAGTGCAACCACCAAGTGCTTAACAGAGGTTGTTGAAAGATACATAATAAATGTGATAACCTATTGGTTATGACCTTCAACAGAGAGGTTGGGTCCATATCGACAACAGGGCTGACAATCCGGACATGTATTTAAAATTTTCTGGACCATATGCGCCCCTTAGCAAACTCAGCTACAAGTACCTCAACAACATTTTCACCAGGAAGATCAGAGGGCAAGGGAATGAACCAAGGGAATATGCCTAGTATAAAAAAAGTGAAGTCACGAACACTTCATACCCATGGCAGCTGCTCATTTTAAGGGACGGCTTTCCTTTTCTTCAATATACCAACTAAACAACATCCAGGAAACTGAATGGATATTTTGTTAAACCTTTGTTAGATATTACACAAATACTAAATAATACCTACCAGTGGTTTTAAATCTCTTATTACACACCGGACAGGAGTGTTCTCGAACTTTGACGTGTACGTATTTGCAATGCTTCTCGAACCGTGCCACCTTAATGGTGACGAAAGGACATTGTGGACACGTCAAGACGGGTTTGTTGCGGGGATTTATGCGATGCAAATTGAAGGCATGTTCCTCGAGTTCACGGCCACTGCCAAACCGCATCGTACAGTGTGAACACAGGAAGTTCTTTATGTTCTCGTGCTTTATCCGAACGTGGTTCTCGAGTCCCTGTTTTTTAGTGAACGTTTTGTCGCATTGGATACAGTGGAACACCCTCCGCTCCTCGACGCTTACCGCACACGATATCGAATGCTCACGAAACGACAGTGGGTTCAGGAACTTTCCGCATTTGTCACACGGTACTTTCTCCTGGTCTGTGTGACGTCGAAGGTGTGCTGTCAGATTGCGCAGTTGAATGCTGAAGAAGCCACAATCGGGATGCGAACAGTAGTAGGGCACAACGAATTCTGGAACATTCCACTTGTGTTTTACAATCAGGTGGTTCAGAAGTCTAGCAAGAAGGTCACGGTCAATGCCATGACGCTTCAACTGCTTTTTCGTACTGCACTCCGGACACTTGAGCACTTTCCTCCCATTATCTTCCGAAGTCGAATGAGCATCCTTGATATGGTTGTACAGCAAGGTGATCGACTGAAACACGACATCGGAAAGTGGGCAGAGAAAACACTGCAAACGGGTCAAGTTCATTGCATGTGAGCTGCTCTGTGAGCTGCTCTTCACTTTCATGCTCTTGCCATCTTCATCTTCCTCCTCTGTGTCTGAAGAATTTGTGCAATTCAGCATTAAGTCAGTCTCAGAAACATTAATCTGAATCTCGCGGGTGTCAACATTCGTCATCTGCACGGAGTCCGTACTTTCCGTGCTGCTGTTTCTCCGTTTCTTGCGTCGTGCTACAGGCAATGGTTGCTCGATTACAGTGAAATCATCTTCACAATCACTCAATTTTGGAACTTGTTTTTCTATTTCTTGGCACACTTGCTTTTCCTCTTCTAACTGAATGTCCGCTAAATCTATTACCATTTCAGTATCTGTTGGCTTATTTGGTTGAGTTCCCAAGGCCTCTTCCTGAGAATTGCCCTCCAAGTCACAGATTAGGTTCTTCAGCAAATCTGCCGCTGTATTTTCCAGCTCCTCCTGGGTTTTCTCTATACTCTTTCGTCGGTCTTTTCCAGTTATCTGCCAAAGTTTTGGATGGACCTTCATCACGTGCTTGTGGAACAGTGTCTTTGCGACTGTCGAGAAGTTGCATATTGGACAGTTATACGTTTTATATCCACTGACATTTATTCCATGACAGGCAAACATGTGACAGGCATAATCACTCTTGTTAACAAATCCCTTCTTGCAGCTAGAGCACTGATAAGCCTTGATGTTCTCGTGATTAGCCTTGATGTGTTTTAGCAGGGAGTATTTTGACTTGAATCTTTTGTCGCAATTTTCCACGGGACAGACATTAGGTTTGACTTTTAAACCAATCACTTCGCAGAACATACGATGCAAATTCATTGACTTTTTCTTCAACATCTTCCCACAGTGCGGGCATGGCACAAGTTCAGTATCGTGGGTTGACAAGTGACTGTCAATGCTGAATTTCCTAACAGCCTGGTAAGTACAGTTCGGAAAGGGACAGTGGAATGGCTCGACAAATTCCGGTATAGCCATATTATGATTGAAGACAAGATGGGTCAAACTATAAGAAACCTGATCCCGATCAATTAGATCTTGGAAGCTCTTTGACCATGAGCAGTTTCCTTCAGACTTCCTCGAGCAGTGTAACACCTTTCTTCCGGGCCCATCTGCCGTGGCATGAACCGATGAAATGTGACTGGCCAATTCTTTGAAGGAATTATAAATAAAGTCGGATGGTTCACAGAGAAAACATTTATACGATAGGAAATTAATCGAGTGTGACACTTTCTTGCCTCCTTGAATGGTTGGCGTTCTGGTTACGCTGGTCCTACGCCCCGAGGATTTATTGTCCTTTTCAGTTACAGACGTCTGTCTCCTTTTAGAAGAAAGTGAAGGTTTATCATTATTGTCTGCCACTGCGGAAATCTTCCGTTTGCCCTTTCTTGGTGCCACGGAGGAACGAGAAGTCTCAGTTACAGTTGTAACTGCAGTTTGATCTCCATCACTTCCTGTCTGAAGGTCACTTCCTGTTTGAAGGGCATTAAAAGAGGCAGCACATGTCCGAGACGAGACAGACAAAATATTTTCAGAATCTTCTACTGGAATTTCTTGTAGCTGTCGATTGGTAAGCTGAGAAAAGAGTTCTTGTTCAGTCTCAATTGTGTCTTCATCTTCAAGCTTCACAACTGCATTCCTGTTGGTTTCATCAGTAAGTCTAAGGTTAGTATTTTCATTAGAATCGTGAATCTCTGATTCATCTTCAGTACTTTCGTCACAACGTTTTATAGTAACCTGGTCAATAGAACTGCTAGATTTTTCAACTGGGCTGTTGTTGATATTTTGCATTTCACCAGACATCGACGTTTTCTCATGCACAGCTCTTCTATCTTGTATCAGTGGCTCCTTAGTCTGTTGGACTTCTGATGTCTCTTCTTCTGACTCATTCACCTGGTCTCTTAAACGGTTCCTTAGCATATCAACTGCTGCAAGTTCAAGCTCCTCTTGTGCTTTGTCATTCCTGCCTCTTGTCTTACGACCTTCAACTAACGGCCAAAGTTTTGGATGCAGTCTCATCACGTGCCTATGGAACACCGGTTTGGCAACTGTTGAGAAGTTGCACACTGGACAGTGGTAGGCTTTATGTCCAGTGACATTTATTCCATGACAGGCAAACATGTGACAGGCATAATCACTCTTGTTAACAAATCCCTTATCACAGCTCGAACACTGATAAGCCTTGATATTCTGATGGTTTGCCTTGATGTGATTTAGCAGAGAGTATTTTGACTTGAAGCTTTTGTCGCAATTTTCCACGGGACAGACATTAGGTTTGACTTTTAAACCGATCACTTCGCAAAACATACGATGCAAATGCATTGACTTTTTCTTCAACATCTTCCCACAGTGCGGGCATGGCACAAGTTCAGTATCGTGGGTTGACAAGTGACTGTCAATGCTGAATTTCCTAACAGCCTGGTAAGTACAGTTCGGAAAGGGACAGTGGAATGGCTGGACATATTCCGGTATAGCCATACTATGATTGAAGATCAGATGGTTCAAACTATAAGCAACTTGATCTCGATCCATTACGTCTTGGAAGCTCTTTGACCAAGGGCAACACCTCCTTGAGCAATGCAACACCCTTCTCCCGAATCCGTCTGCAACGGCATGAATCGATGAAATGTGACTGGTCAGTTCTCTGAAGGAATTATAAATGCAGTTGGGAGGTTCACAGAGAAAACATTTAAATGAAAGAAAATTAATGGTGTGTGACACCTTCTTGCCTCCTTGAATGGTTGCATTTGTTGTACACTCAGATGATTTCCTGCCTGTCTTATTTACAAATGCCTGACTTCTTTTGTAAAATGACAACGGCTTCGTTTGATCTTGCTTTTTAACATCATAGTTTTTTGCTACAGTCGATATCTTACGTCTATGTTTTCCTGGTCCCACATCACGAGATAGTTTCTTAACAGATGGATCTGTTACTTCACTTTCATCGTTTTCTGTTGGAAAGATATCTCGTACTACTGTAAACTGAGATGAAACAGAATGATAATTATCAGAATTGTCTAACGAAATGCCTGGCAACTGTTCGTTCGTAACATTAGATAGTCGTTCATTTTCTAACCCATCGTCCTCTTGAAGCTTTACAACTACTTCACTATCACTAACACCCTTTATAACATCCTGTTCATTGGAACGTTCAATGTGACTGTTACTATTTTCATCCTGATTATCCGAAGTACTGTAGCCATCATAATTTTTATGCGGCTTTTTACAGTTACTGGTATTCGTTTCATTAGTAACTTCTTCTGGAGAAGGATCACTGCTGAAATTTCGTTTGCCTTGTTTTGGAGACACGTGGAGGTCTTCATTTTGTCCAAGTCGGCCTTCTGACAGCATCTGGTCAACAATGGCGTCAAATGACGATGAATTAGTCACTTGCAGAGAGCACCAAAGGCTAGAAAGCATATCGTCTAACGTAGTTCGTGAGATGGTGTTTGACAGAGCATTCACATGAAATAGTTCTACTGAGTGGACCTTGAATCTACAACAGACATCAGTCACTACCAGAGAATTGTTTCTAATCAGCAGCACGAAAACTGTTTTGCTGATATTGTTTGACATGGTGCCTTAATAGGAGCAGGAGCAGGAGGAGGGGCAAGAGTAAGAGCAGGAGCACAAGGAGGAGCAGAGAAAGAGCAGGAGGATCAGAAGGAGGAGCAGGTCAATATGTCACATGGACAGCAGTAACAATAACTTCAGAGGTATGTGCCAAGAACTTCTTGTCCTGTCTCCTCTTCAGTTCCGTAGACGCTTGAAAATCTTTCTTTGTGCTGGGTTTGGCAGTGATGCGGGTCGAGAGCACCACTGATTCGAGTGGCGCTATATAAATGTTCAATTACAATTACAATGTGTGAAGGCATGTATATATATGTATGCATTTATGAATGTATGTATGAATGTATGTATGTGTGCATGTATATCGTTATTTATATAGCCCCTTTCACAAGCTTAACAGACGTGCAAAACATGGCTGTCTAACGGTCCTAAAAGGCGCGATCGAATACGAGTTGAAAATGTGTATGTCAGACATTAAACTAGCACCTGTCAAGATCCTCTGAAAAAAGCACTGCATAAATGGATGCCTAACTGACCTGAACAATTGCTGCCTAGGTTGAAAAGAAAAGATAATTCTGAGCTGAGTCAAACAAAGGAACACACACATATGAAGTGGAACATCATTCAACAAGGATCTTCCAGTGGATCAGAAGGCACAAGCGATCATGTTCATGAACAGAAGCCAGGCACCTGCAAATTACTATGGGTAATAGTGGAGCAAAGAGATCGCCAATCTCGCTGACTCTAAATAGCATTCTGGAGTCCACAACTCATTGTAGCTTACTTGTGTGTTCTGGGTGGAGAATTATCAATGGCTGACCACTCCAACTCACTGGCTTTTTCAAACATAATAATAAATAATGTGCTATGGGCAGACAGACAAAATTTAATAACAGCAATCTTAAGATATATGCCATGGTTTGAAACTGTTCACATCTGAATCGATCAGTTACAAAGGCATACTACCAACTTGCTTACTTACTTACTTCTTAAAATAATAAACAAACCTGCTCATGCAGACAGTTTCGACTGCAACTTCCATAAGCTGTTTACAGTTGTCCAGCGTGGAGTAGATCATATCTGTGGGAAAACCACCTCCGTTGACCTCTCCAAGTAAGTGCTTCAGTTCACAGCTCTTCAAAAACAGTTGGCACAATTCCCATTAATCCAAATGGCATGAACCATCAACTACTGCCTGTAAGTGTTATCTGCGAGCAAAACAATTTAAAAGTCGAATGCATAAAGTGACTGCAATGTGTATAATGTTTGCAAACTGCACGCACCTTGCTCTTACCATCACGTATGATGGTAAATTGGTTAATTGACCCTAAGCGAGGATTGACACCTTTAAACACTTTTAAATGAAACTGATCTCTGGAATGGCTTCATCTGAGTTTGAATAGTGTTTGCGGTTGTATAGCTTCATCGGAACAGCCTACATTGCATCATTCAAAAGCAGAACGACACACTTTACGCTGCAAGCGATTAACAAGCACCACAACACTGTCGGCCTTGGCTGAAAATAATTCATCACACGTCAACTACCGTGCAAATATACAAACTCACCGTGGACAAAAACCGGCATTTCCAGTCTTCAATTTTCTCCATAACTGCTGCCCAACGATTATAAAAAAAATATACTAAAAAGTGCAAGTTTTCGACATTTGCAATATGCCTAGTCTACATTTTACAGAGCCTACAAATCAACAGAGATTCAACGCAAGATGACGTTAACACTCGCTCTGGCTTTAAAGGTAACCCACGTTGCCTACAGCGCAAAGAATTTGATTTTAAAATATTTTGGTATCAATTTCATGAAGTTTAAAAAATAGCTCAAACTCCATTTGTTAATGTTCCATCGAATGTTGTATTTCGATGTCACTTTATGAAATAATGTACTATTTGTCGCTGTAATCTATAACTTTAGTTATAGATAGGCCTATGTATGTAAATAAGACATTATCGAATTGTTTATATTACTGTATATGTATGTAAATAAGACATTATAGAATTGTTTATAATACTGCTTGTGTTTAAACTGTCTTACAGTGTTACTGATATTGTGATCTTGTTGTATGTATTGTTGTAAAGTATGAGCGTTTGTCTTGTACTAATAAAAGATTACTTACTTACTTACTTACTTACTTAATTTGGATTTACAACAGTACTCAAAAGAGATAATTATGCCGCAGGAAGGTCGACGCATGCGCACAGAGGCGGTAAGGTTTTGGTTAATAATAATAATAATAATAATAATAATAATAATAATAATAATAATAATAATAATAATAATAATAGCAGAGATTTAAGTGCCATAGTTCGTAAACAGTCGAGAGGAAATCGATGCAACGATTCAGAAGCACTGAGGCAATCATTTTTTAGCATAGCATGTGATGTTTTGGCGTAATAACTAATAATTAGCCAGTATTTGACTTTAGTTACCAACTTACCACCTTTCTTAATCACCTTGCCAACGAATAAGCGGGTTCGACATCTCAGTGACCTATTTAGGTCAGCTCGACCTACATAGGTCATTACTACCGGAAGCGCTGTTGTTGCTGCGGTAAACATTATATAAGAATAATGATTTAGATGGTTTCAAACGTTGGAATTTGGAGTATTTATGTATTAAGAAAATTTTCCGGAATCTAGGATTAACAATTATTCAATGTAGAAAGAAACAACAGTTGGTGGCTTTATCGTATGCCGCATTTAGAAAAAACTACGCTCGGCAGCGCAACAGCCCGATCAGCTGTGATGTCAATGTTGAACAGAGGAATGCGAGTCGACACTCCGGCCTGGTGAGATTATACCCAAGTAGGAGACAGGGAGACGGTTGAAACACTGCTGAAGAAAATGCGACGTTCTGGCCTACTTTCCCCATCCATTCAAGTCGCTTCTGAATTGACAAAGCAGGCAGATAAACGCCTCCTTAAGACAGCCATTAGGCCCTACAGACCACGGCCATGCTCAGAGACCATATTTTCCATCTGATCGCAATGTCCCTCATAATCTCCGGCCACGGGCTCATAATTTCACATTACCTGATAAAAACGACAAAAACTTTATCTCCCGTAAGCTCTATAAAAACACTTGTTAACAATTAACTATTTTAGCACTATACTGTTTTTCTGTTATATGTATAGGCTACCTTATTCTAAAATCCATTAATCTCTTCAGTCTCTTTCATTAACTGTTTTCTGATTTCAGTGCATATTTTAATGGATTTCGACTAGTGGGACAAAGTCAGCCAAGACTAGGGATCTGGGCCGAAGCCCCAGCCGACAATGCATTTTACAGCATTTGCTGCCAAATGGAGCCAATTTGAGCCACTTTGTTTTACCAAATTTGCTTTCTATTATTATACATATCCCGATTAAATTCATGCATAGAAGTTTGAAAATATGACATATCTAGTTCAACCATACTACCAAAATAATTGATATAAGTAAGTTAGTGACAGGCTGAGTGACTGTGACCCAGTGAATGAGCTTCAGGTACAACAAACAATGATAGCTTTGACTTCGGCAACCACGATCAACTTTATTTTCCAATTTGGTTTAGCAAAGAAAACAAGTAACATTCTATTAATGTTTGCTTTGTGAGTGACCCATATGGGTCCATCCACCAAACAAATATTTATAGGATGTAGCTATAGTATTCATCAGCTATAATGTTACTGTTTTGGTCAAGACAGAGTTCGGTCACAACAACTTCCCATATGGTAAGATCAGTTACTGCAGAAAAACTTGTGCGCATAGAATTGCATGGCATAAATGTCCGGATCCGAATGTCCTTCGCGTCTCTCTTTGCTAGTAAGCAATTTGGCTATGCATGGCGGCTTCGGGTGAAAATATGCAGTGCCCACTCCATTGACATTGAATGATATCAATAACCGATCATTAACAGTATCCAAAGACACTGACAGTCGATGGCTCGTTCTCAGATTGTCACTCATTCTAATGTTGTAAAATTACATTAAAAGCAGAGTAGTGCAGAGACAAATCACCCAAACTACTGGGACAAATCTTAAAACTACTGGGACATTTGTCCCCCTAGTTATAGTTAAAATATGCACTGTATGATTTATTTTCACTTGCACTTATTGTCTTTGTAACACTGTGAAATCCCATCACTTGTTGACGGGAATCTTTCAATAAACGAATATTTAATTGATTGATTGACATCACACATTTATTACATTATGCTAAACGTTTTTATTGTGCTACTAATTTTGTTCTGCCTGTAGGCCTATATTCTGAGCTTGAACTTAAGCAGATTGAAGAAAAACACGTGGTCAGAGTAAAAGTTCACTTTGGTTTGTTTTGCACATGAAGGTTTTACACGAGCAAACAAATTATTTCTGATAAAGTGTGTGATGCTGCTTCTGTTATTAAATTGATAATGGAGGGCAAAAATTTTACTGCTGGTCTTTGAGATGTGGCCTTGAAAGGAAAGTGAAAGAAGTTGAAACATATATGTGGTTCAAAACTTGGATCATGAAAACTTAGCAGTTACAACAGGAATGTGGCTTATATATGTACATTCATAAGAGACTTTCAGTTTTATGTGCTTCACCAGATAGAATTGTCACTTATAGATGCTGTGGTGAGGGATTGCTTGAGGTTAAGTGTCCAATTAGTTTTGCAGACATAGATCCTGCTGAAACCACTTCTGCCACATGTTGTGACTGCTGATGGTCATGTCAAGTCGCACTCATCAGTATTAAAAGTAACACATATTCAAATGCAGATAGCAGTTCGGTAATAGGCAGTGGTGTGATTTTTCAGTAAGTGTGGCTCCTTTTTTGAAAGAAAATTGTTTAACAAATCATTCTGGGATGTTTGCCAATCGATGCTAGAGACTTGTTTTAATACTTTCGTTTTCCTAGCATGGTGGCATCTCTTGCACCATCTGAGAGCAATGCACAAGCTTAACCAGAAAATATTAAAAGTATTAATTAATTAACTAAGACTTAAGTATATTTAATCTTTTTACATAGAATCACACCTGTAACCATTTTATACTCTGTTGCAATGACTGGTAGTGAATGTTTCATTAAGATGCTTAATTCAGACATCTTAAAATTGCCCGCATGCATTCACTAAGTAAGAGTGCTCGAGTTGAAATTATGCTAAACATAGATCACAGATTGGTTGATCCAGGCGAATGGATTTTCATATTTTTGAAGTAATGCTACAAATCATAAACATTAAATGCAATCGACCCACAGCGACTTGCGTTTCGTTTGTTGACAAAGTTGGTAGTAATGACCTCGAGGACAATTAAGTGGGTCGAGTCAATGCGCATGCGCACACGACATGTCGAAAGGGCTTATTACACTGTCTCTTGAACTCTCGTACCGATACCAAATCACATCTGCTCTTCTTTGTCTACACTGGCTTCCTAGGTCTGTGAGCGCATCCGCTTCAAACTGGCACTTCTCACGTACAAAGGACATGCATAATTATCATCCTACTTATCTTCCATGGTCACACCATGCAACTCTGTTAAAGGTCACCCCTCTCTTCGATCAGTGTCTGCTGGAAAGCATGTTTTTCCTGGTACGTAGGCCTCACGTCTTGTCTTTGGCCGGCGTTCATTCACAGTTGCGGGTCCCTCCATCTGGAACTCTGTATACCTCCTCATGTTCACAATTAACTCTCTTATAGCGAGGCTGTCTTTCGCTCTGACTCAAAACTTACCTCTTCCAATCGACTTATGCCTTAAGTTTTAATTGTTGCCCGACTTCAATGTGCACTTCTGAACTTCGTAAGGAGGGAACTGATGTATCAAATTACAACTAGGCCTAGGCCTATAGCCTACCGCATTGTATAGTCCACGATAAATTGTTTCAGAATCATTTGTCGTGCTTTTTCAACTTCAAATATTAGCCTAATAATTGAGTGCTACACGTTATAAAATTCTTTTGGAAATGCAGTGATGCAACTCATGCACTGGCTTAAAGCAGTGAGTATAGGCCTAAGCGCCGTAGGCGCCGACTTTTGCTCTTGTCTCTGGGTTCCTGGGTCCTCCCCTCCCTTTCTCCTTCCCACTCTCCTTAGGTAGGTCATGAGTTTTAGCGGGGTTTCGGAGAAAGAAAATTGTTTTCCTGTCAAAGGTAGGCCTAACGAGGTTAGAAAAAGTATTGGAAATCTGTGATTACGTTCCTGTGTTATAAGGCCTAGGCTATTTATTTATTTTCAAATAATAAATTAATGTTATTTATCTATGTAGGCCTACGGGCTGTGACTGTTAAATCATGCAATGTTGGGTATTTGTGTTGTAGTTGTACTTCTCATGTTGTGATCATAGCTCGAGGGTACGCGTACCCTAAAATAGAATACGTTAAAATATGTACGTACCTTTCAAAAAATACAATATGCGTATGGTACGTATCATACACGAAAATTTAATTTATGGTTTGCACGGCGACCCATAGCCTACGTATAATCTGACGTCAACAGTATGCGTCATTGAAACCGGTATACTTCCGGTAGCGTAGCAGTAAATTTAATTCGACAAATTCTTCGGTAAAAACCTAAATAATTTATTGCAAATTGTGCTTTCATTCTGAGGAGAGCTAAGTACACGTCACTGGTTTGCACATTTCTGTAACTCGAAAGTTATAGTAGCCTATATCTTTATACGCATCAGTCAGCGTTCAGCGATGCCCAGAGAACGTGGGAAGGAATGGACGCACGTTTAAAAGTGTTGAAAAATGCGAAAAACAATTATTTGATTGAATGCAATTTTTGCGACAAACAGTTCTGGGTTGGATCATGCAATCGCATAAGAGCACATCTGGGAGTCGAAACCATCTCAGGAGTTGCGAAATGTTCAACCTTTTGCTTGGAGTTGGACTTTGAAGTGCTGCAGCAGAACTGAGCCGACTGACTGACATTAGTGCATTAAGTGCAATGTATGCTGGATAAACATAGACCTACAATATAGCATTGCAGCAATTTACTGCGCTGTATACTGGGTTGTGATTGTTTGCTTAAATTAAATTGAACGTTCTTATAATGATCGCGAGCAATGACGTGGTTAACGTATTTTTGTATTGTTTACGTACCTTAAAATAGGGTACGTTAAAAAACGTACGTACCTTTCAAAAAATAAAATACGTATGGTACGTACCCTCGAGCTTTGGTTGTGATATTAGTTAGGCATACTTGTAAAAAATGAGTTTAAGGTTCGAATAAATTACTTCTGGGTGCCAGGCACCCACTGAACTTTCTCTCTGGGTGCATTCGCACCCAAGGATCCCAAGGTGTAGCGACGCCATGCTAAGCGCCTCTCAGTAGAGATCTGCTAGTGGTGCTATATATTTCGAGAGATTGATTAATTGGTGTTTGAAGTTTATGTAAATCCTAATCAATATGCTAAATTGCTAACAGAAGTCTTCAGAACCAGAGCACCGCGCCGACTTGATAGCGTCGGCGGCGCCGATAAATAAAATCGGCGACGCTTACGAATTGTTGGCAGCGGCGGTAACTCGGTGCGGTCGGAGCAGAGGCGTCTACCCCCCTCCCCCCAGTCATTGGAGCAACTTCCCCTTCCCCTCTTCTCCCCCTCCCCCTTCTTTCCCCATAAAATGGTGGCACGCACACTGACAGATCCCCCCATTTCTTGGATGGAGCATTTGCTCCAAGGTTTCTATGGTGTAGACGCCCCTGCGGAGCATTGCTCTAGCGTCGCTTAATTAATTACTTAATTGTTTTAAAAGTTGTTAAGCAAAGAAGCTTCTATTAATAAGACGCTCATGTTCAACAATTCGCAGTTGTCTGGTATCAAATTATTATTCACGAGAAACAATTATTCGCATAACAGACGTTCAATAACAAAATTCGACCAGTCATCTTACTCATGTTGGCCTAATTAGGCCCTACTAAGCAACGTCACGTTTTCAAGTTCGTGTTTCCAGCTAAAGTAGGCCTACCTGGCAGTACCTGCTATTCGTAGGCCTACTTTAATGAACTCAATCTGTTTGTGTAGACATTTTAGTCTGTCACACAATGAGAGTTCTCGTGAATGAATACAATCTTGTCAACAGATGACGGTGCGAGTGAACTTCGCTTCGCAGTGACTGTTAAGACCAGCAGCAGAGAAAATATTTTTCCGACTAGGCGCTGGTTGCAGGCATTGACAGAATTGTTCGCGCGAAATGTGACAGCCTCGGATACGTAGGCCCTATCACTCTGCATACTCCACGGTCTCCACCCGGTCAATACGTCGTCCGTTGAAAACTTGAAATATTCAAACATCTGTTGAATTTGTCGTTCGGCTGACGACTCGCAAGTTGCGAGTTTCACGAATAAGTCTATAGTTTGCTTTCTTCCAAGGCAGAACGTGATCATCGAGTTGTTGCTGGCTAGACGGCTAAGGCTGTAAGTGTTCGCGATTTTCTATAGCGACCGTATATGGCCTCGACCCTGCTCATTTTTCAATGAATTGATCGGGTGAGATCCTTCACCACCGCTTGCCCGTTTGAATGGGTGCCACGCCATTTAAGGTCCCCGTGTTTGGACCGTGGTCGGCATACCAGGCAGTAAGGTACACACCGTACAACTATTCACGCCACTGGAGTCCAGAGAACCTTTGTTTGTTACCATAAAAATTATGTCAAATCGAATTATAAAATTCGCGAATACGTTTTACAGCAAACGTGAACAGTTACTGTATTGTTAGCGTCAACACGAATTGGTGACGTCATAGGTTCATAGCATTGACGCAAAATCCGTGTTACCAATCAAGTTTCGCAAAGAAATACAGAGAAATAAAACGAAGTAAGTAAGTAAAAGATGTCTATTTCTATTTTACATTGAAGCCACAATTTATAGCGAAATCATGTAGGCCTAACACATGAGAAATGCAATAGCAACAATTAGACACATCAGCGTGGCATCAGCGGCGCGTCGACAAATTGTCGACGGCGGCGCATACGAAATGGCGGCGGCGACGCGGCGCGGTCGGCGCAGTGCTCTAGAGTCGCATACTTGTTTTAAAAGTACCCTACATTATTGCTTGCTCTATTCAGAACTCAATGGGAGTTATAAGGTCCGTCTGCCTGTCCGTTCGTCTGCCTGTCTGTCTGTCTGAACTAAACATGCGGACCGTCTGAACAGCCCCGACCTTTAGCTTCCATGTAGGCTATATATAATTATATTGAGAAGGATTTCTTGTACTTCGGTGGTCCATTCTACAGTCGTGGTGCGATCCGTTTTTCGGAAGAAGCAGTGTGATTCTCGTTAACGTTAACGATAACGAAAATGTTCGTTAACGAACAAAAAATGATTTCGTTAACGATAACTATAACTATAACTAAAAAATATCATTAACTATAACTATAACTATAACGAAAATAACACTAACGAAAATTCATTGCTATTTTCGTTAATACGAATTTAAAAAAGTGCAATATCAACTAACGTGAGAACGTGAAAATACACCCGTTAACGAAAGCAAAATGATTCCTATGTTCGCCTTGGATGTCGGTGAATATGGAGCGCTGTGTATTCATGAAGCTGAATACACCTATTCGTCTAAGCTTTAAGCAAATTATTGCGTAACACGTCTTCATAATTCAGTGTGATTTTCATTAACGATAACGGTAACGAAAATGTTTTCGTTAACGAAAGCAAAATGATTTCGTTAACGATAACTATAACTGTAACTAAAAAATAATATTAACTATAACTGTAACTATAACTAAAATGAAAAACCATTAACTATAACTGTAACTGTAACTAAAATAAAATCTGTAAGGAGAATCACACTGGGAAGAAGATATGAATTTTGAACTCATGCAGGTGTTACCAACTGTTCATTTGCCCCATATACAGTAGTGTAGACTCCAGATGCCTTTATATATGAAACTTACTCCAGGTGTCTTACATCCTACCGTTAAACTGCATATGTCTGGGCAATTATTATTACTGACCTGTGTCGGATGTTTTATGTTGCTAATGTTGTTGTCGATGTATAATGCTGAGCGTTTGCGGCCAATTCCTGAAAGCGAGGACATATTTTATTACAATGATTGTGAAATTTTGCGTGCATAATAAATAGAAATATGCTTTTAACATGTAGTAAGCCTGCTACCCACATCTGATTTGGGGTGCATATAAACTAGAGTATTTGCCCGTCATATATGACGGGTTAAAAGAAAATGAATGGATTGATAGGAAGAGAAAAGAATTTGTTTATTGGAATGCTTGATTATAAGTCACATTGCGAGTAAGACAGACGAATTGATAGACAAACAGCGGTTAGTAAGTCTAAATAAATACATACATACATGCATACATAAGTGTTGTTGTATATACATTCATACACATGTGGAGTAAATCAGGGAAATAGTTGAACGCATGATTTGCATCTTTCATGAGCAATGGACGCCAAGGCAGAGATTCTATTCCCATCTCGATCGCAACCTCAGCAGCAGAAGAAGCAGAAGCAGCATAGCATCCGATACTCTGCTCTTTCTTTGCATCTGTCTCCGTAGCTGCCTCCGTCATTGCATCCTCCACTCCTTCCCTCCGTCTCTCTCCTCTTGTTTCTCTGATGGAGGAACTAAAATGTTCTGTAGGTCGATCTCATACATGCTATCTGATACACCTGCTCATACACAACCTCTGTGTACATCTGCGTATACGTATTTATAATATGTATGCATTTGTATGTAATTGTATGCATGTATGTATTTATGTATGCATGCATGCTGTTGTATGCATGTATGAATGTATTCTGGGGTACGATTGCCGATGTGTTAGAGCATAGTTCGAGAATTCGCATTTTACGAATTTTAAGAATTTTAAAAATTCACGAATTTTAACGAATTTTAAAACTGCAGTTTTAAAATTCGTTAAAATTCGTGAAATAATAAAATAATAGAATTCTTTGCCATGGCAACGAATTTAATTATTTGTTTACTTTTCAACTTTTTAAGCAAGTAAATCTCAATGTCATAGGCAATCAATCAATCAGCCGTAAAAGATAGCCGACTATATATCAACACAGTAGTACTGATATTCAGTTACTGTTCTACTTGGAGTTTTGAACTTCGATTTCTATCATTGTTGGGGTGTGTGACTGTGTCAGTCAGCAGAACGAAAACCCACCACTGCCCCAGCTCCAGTGTGACCAGTCAGGCACTTACTACTCGACACAGCTTGCAACCAAACATATTTAAAAAGGGTTGGCAACTTTCACCGAGCTGTGTCTTCTACGTCATCGTCCTCTGTTTCTGAGTCAGGAACAGCCAGCCCATTGCTCCCACTCGACTCTGGTTACTGTATTTTCGCCATGTAAATGCTCCCGAATTGGCGCAGAGCAACCAACAAATTCCTTGTCACAAAAACAAGACTGTATTTTTGGATTACTCTTTCCTTTTCTTTTTCTCCAAAATTACTATACACTTCTAGTCCGGTCCATGATCTTTCATCTTTAAGAAATTAGATTTTATCTAAATTAACTCGTTACATAAAAAACTTTTATATTCAGTTTTACATTAAATTCTAAGCAGAAGCTTAACACAACAAATCATGACGTCATCACATTTGTTGTTGGTGCTTACGCTGTTTTTGCAAAACGCCACTGTCAATGTAAAAAAGGCCCAACGAATTTTTACGAATTTTTACGAATTTTAAAATAGACCAAAAATTCGCGAATTTTAACGAATTTTAAAACTGAAAGTCACGAATTCTCGAACTATGTGTTAGAGTGCTCGGCCCGTAACGCGGAGAGTACAGATTCGAGCCATCTCCTCTGATGATATGAATGATATTATACATGCGTAGGGATCCTGAGCACAGTGAGCAGGTGATTCACTCGCAGTTGCTCATGAACGCCATCGATGTTCTGTCGTATGATCATGTGCACTTGAACTTTACGTCTGTATGTATGTAATTATGCATTGATTTATGCATATATTTATGTGTATGTACGTATGCATGTGTGTGTGTATGCACATGTATATATGTATGTATTTATTTATGTATATATGTATGTATGTATGTATGTATGTATGTATGTATGTATGTATGTATGTATGTATGTATGTATGTATGTATGTATTTATGTATATATTTATGCTTATGTATGTATGTATGTATGTATGTATGTATATATATATGCATGTATGTGTGTATATATATATATATGTGTGTGTAAGTATGTATGTAAACAGAGGGAGGTGAGTGACGAAGAGGAGGAAGAGGAGAGGTTGGATAAATAATTAAATCTGACGTTTGACGGATTCGTCGACAGATGTCCGCTTATTAATAGCACAGACCGCATCCACCAATCCCAACCCCTCCCCCAACCCAACACTCGACCCACATCGGTTGCTGCTGCTGCTGCTGCTGCTGCTGCTGCTGCTGCTGAGGCCTTCATCCTCATCCTAATCATACACCTCAACCACCTGCATCCGCAGCCAATCACGCTCCTCTCTTTCTGCTGCCTAGATGGCGCTATGCGTGCTGCCATGGCGCCCTCTCTTTCCATCTTAGCTCCTGCTGCTGCAGTCGGCTTATGAGCATCGCAGTATCATCCGTGGTACAGGTGCTGCGCATCTTCTCATCCGTACAGCAAAGTGTCGATAAGTGGATTGGCATCATTGCCAGCGATAATAGACTGTCGCTACATAAATTACTTCGGACGTTTCAATAATCGAATCGGCTTAACTGGTATGTAGGGCGATGCTGCCGAGTGTGTCGGATTTATTCAATATCAGACAGTGCAAACCACCAACATTCTCAGCATCAGCAGTCAAGACGACAAGACGACGAGGAGTAGGAATTGGAGGAGGTTGTGGATGCTTTTCCGGTGGATTTCTTGGCAAGTCCTTCTCGGCATGTACGGTTTCATGGAGGTAAATATTAGGTCACATTATTTTCTTCCGTAGGTACACTTTCAACATTAACGTAGATGTCTCTCCAGGCTGACTGTTTAATTATGAGAGTCTTGTTCGGTTGATCATGTTGTAGGACAAAATCGTTTAGAAATTAGGCCTATAGAAGACGGTGATCTGACAGGCTGTAATCTAGTCCCCCTCTTGTGGGGGGGGAAACAAGTTTCCTGGGGGGGATTTTCCACCCCAACACGTGTCTACATTACGATATTGCTGGATTCTGGGGGGGAAACATCAATCCTGGGGGGGGAAATTTACCCCCCCCCCCAAAGACGTCTAGATTATTCACTGGTGATCTGATATATGTAAGATTTAATGGGACGCTCCGATCGTCGACAATCATGGCGGCCTCTGGTGTGACGCACAGTTCGACGTACAAAGTAGAACTCACATTCAAATCTCTGACGATGATCTCTCATGACAATGTCCTGGATTCGAACCCGGGTCGCAGGGGTTAAGTGTTACCCGCGTTACCCGTCTGGCTACCGTACCACACCTCTTTCTATAAAATACGGGGTATATTATTTACTGTTTAACGATGATATCTGAGTATCTCAAAGAGAAAACGATTAGCGTCGGCTCCCTTCTTTATCCAGGCTTGGGACTGGCACCACTCGAGTAAGTAAGTAAGTAAGTAAGGAAGTAAGTAAGTAAGTAAGTAAGTAAGTATGTAAGTAAGTAAGTATGTATGTTCTTTAATGAACCACCTGCAAACGCACTGTGGCTAAAAGACAAGTTATACAAAGAGGCGCACGAAACAGAATAAAAAAGAAACTAGGCAATGTTATATATGATATGGGATAAGGAAAAAGTTAAGATATTGATTTTACTTAAGATATAACATTCTAGTGATAAAGCTCCTCCTGGTGGCGAAGTTTAGAAGACGGTAATCATGCAGCTATCGGCTCTTATTATGAAGTTGAAGAAGTTAGATTTAACTGTATAGTTGTAGACTGAAAAAGAGTTCAACAGCGTTGATTCGAACAGTGTTGGCACGTTGTTTAGTGTAGACTGTATAGAGGTTGATCGAGCCAGAATGTGAACTTGGAAGGATAAAATACAATACAATACAGTATAGTACAATACAACTATAGTTTGATATTGTCCTCTTTCCAAAGTTCAGAAGTGCACACACGACCATACGACAGAACATCGAAGGAGCATGCAGAGTAACAGTGAGTGAAGGACTTACTCACTTCGAACTATACCAGGACAAACGCCTGTCTCCGTTTTCTAGCGCAAGCGGTTCGTGCCATGCATATAGCCATACAACCAGTTGCAAGCATCATCATCGACTTCGACAACGTGAGCCATAGTCTGCACTTAACCATATATCGGCATGAAGGTTTCGTGGCTTGTCCCAATTTAACAAGGTTGTGTTTACCAAGGCCAGTCTCGAATTGGAACAGCTTTAACGGAGTCAGAGTCAGACCACAGAATAGAGAGTTAGTCACTTCTACGGCTAAACGATTTCTATCAGAAATAACAAATTTAAGACCGTCGAGATTTAAAATCTTTTTGGTTCTTGACCAGTAACGCCACGAAAACGATAGGATATTATAACAGTTAGAAAGCAAAAGAGGGAAATTTACAGAACAGCGAAAACACAGAGTTACGTTGTATATAGGGATGTACATTGTACATAGGGAAATACGTTGTATATATATGGAAATACGTTGTATATATACAACGTATTTCCCTATGAAAATACGTTGTAAATAAGGAAGCACGTTGCAGAAGTATTGCGTTACTTGCAGTGCAGCGTAACATCTGGTTTGTGCTCGTATATAGAACGCAGGTGGTCCGCGGACCACACTCTGAGAACAAAGGTGATACAGATGTAGTTGCGTGTATACATACTTCTATGTACCTTTCTCTCTCAGACGCCGTCAAGAATACCCCACCGCTTACGCTGACGTCATAAGGTTGTGAGCATTCCGGTTGATGTTTCGTGAGCGTCAGACCATCGCATTAAACTCAGACCTTGTATGCGTACGGGACAGCCATAAAGGTATCGTTAACACGCTACCTGTAGCCTCTCAGGCTTTCCATGCACTCCAACTTCAAGTCTGACTTCCGAGAATTTCTGCTCTCATCCATCCACTCTTCCGCCTTCCAATCTCAATCGTCCTAAACCAAACCCACCTCTGCCTCTCCCTCCCTCCCTCCCTCCCTCCCTCCCTCCCTCCCTCCCTCCCTCCCTCCCTCCCTCCCTCCCTCCCTCCCTCCCTCCCTGTCTGTCTGTCTGTCTGTCTGTCTCTGATCTTCTGCCATCCGGACTTGGTTCTTAACACGGCATCTCTAAACAATCCTTCTGACGCGACGCAGCGCTTGTGAATAAGCTAGTGCCATGTGCTTAGCTTTAAAGTATAGTTACTCTAGAAATGTGGGGTTTACGTTTTCGGTTAATTGTTTGCCAGCAGTCCAACGAACTAATTAATTAAGTTACTGTCATAGATATAGTGTATGTAATGTAAGTATCAGAAATGTCTCAGTGCCACACAAAACCACGTCAGGGAGACCAGCTCATTTCCCGGCGCTATATCAAATCAGCAATAGCCAGGTTGTTCGCTCCGTTCCGGTGCCAGGTCAGAATCCGAGGAGGTTCAGTCGAGGAGACAGCATGGTGCTACGGTGGAAATCGGTGGTGGTGATAGTGGTCGTGTGGTGGCGCAGGAATAGACCCAGGATAGGATATAGCTTGAAGAGTTTTCAGTCGTCAGTGGACAGCGGCAGAGGAGAGGGAGAGCGGAGAATACGTGAGATTGACAGATGAGAGAGGAGGATGAGTGGCAAACTTCGCTGTATCTGTCAGCACCGGATCAATCCACAATCTCCATGCTACACTTCCGTTGGATCTGCTACTCCACCTCTTTCTAAACAAACTCCACCTTTTCATACTCTTGCTACCTCTTCGCACGTCATCCACTCAAAACATTTCTTTTACAAAAATATAACTCTGATTCCACCCGTAGACCTACCTCTAAATTGTCTCGCCGCTCTTATTCTAAACATCGTCCACCGTAACCGTCTGTCTGCCTGCCTGACCCTTTGACCTTGACCCTACCTGTTTTGACTTAACGGGCGACTGTTAATAACCTGGTTACCGCGTCTTCGCTTTTTTGGGTGCTGTAGAAACCTCGAGGATTATGATCACTCTCTTCTAGTTTTCTATGTCGTTTGAGTTTGGACGCAAATCTCACCTTTTCCATGTGGATTAACCACCGTAGCCTCTTGACTATAGATCTCTGCGGGACCTGTGTAAACCTCCGTTTATTTCACTTCCGAAATTTCGAATAATTGGTTGTATAGGCCTACACTAAACAAATGATAAAGAGATTGGCTGTGGTATGATAATGGTATCTGAGAATTTACCTAGGCGTGACTGTTAGGACCGTTATAATTTAGTTATTGTTTAACGACACTGTGTCACAACAAAGATAATTAGCGTTGTCTTCCTCCTTTATCCTGGCTTTGGACTGGCACTATCAGAGTACGGGCAGTGGCTTATGTAGGCTAACCTCAATATTTCAACACCAAAAGTATTGGGGCGTTAAAGATCGATCAAACTACGAAAAAATGTGGTGATGATGAAAATTAGGTTATCAGAAATTTCGATGACATAAAATCAAAAGAAATGTTCCCAAAAATAACGAATCGACGCCACTGTTTACCTCATGTTGACAATTTACCTTTACTTCGTTTTATATTACTTTTTACTTTGTCGTGTTTTTCAGATGACGTCATCCTTGCAGCAGACGACAGATGACGGTAGTTGGGCAGCTCCGCCATCCGGCCAAATTATGAATTTGACTGCGGCGCTATCTACCGACCAGACAGAGGCGTATCGTCCGCCTTTCATTCCCATTCTAGTCATACTCGTTCTTGTTCTGGCGTCCTTATGCGCCATCATGGGTCTCGTCTACGCCTACATCTACTTCACGCGGATTAACAGCCGTCAGAAGAAGAAGACTCGCAAGGCCATCAAGATGGAACCCCATATCACACATCACTATTACAAGGAGGACGACAATAGCCTCGGTCCAGGTGGAACAACGCCGCATTCAACGCATATGTTCCTATTCAAGAAGATCCATCATAACAACGTTATTAAGTAGACAACCAACATGTACCATCCCGGATGGATTACCGATAGGAATAGCGTTATAATTTCAACGAAAATCTTTATTATTCCAGCTACCGCGAAAGTGCATACATGACCTCGCAGATTGGCGTCTGATGTCGCGGCTGTATATAAATTACAGATCTTGTGTGAGTTTCCTGTGGATTCGAATCAAGAATCGCCGATATCTTAGACTCGATGCAACGAAAACATCCGCGCGAGGAAATAGCAAACGCAGAATTGGATTTTAAAATGCCTTGCGGTGATTGGGCTGATGTTGCATCAGCTCCAATTATCACAGAGATTTGATTATAATAGCGGCATGGGACAAACGCATTAGCCTACATCAGACATGGTATATGTAGTCTAACTCCTAGGACCTACAGTTACCAAGGGCAGTGGTTGAGTCGTTGCTATGGACTAAACCCTGTTACGTTGAGAAGGAATCGAATTTGTAGTAGTAGGGCCTACTTCAAAACATCCTTACTGCAAGTGGGGCATCTGTAATGAGGATAAGCGGTTTTCAAACTAGTGGTACGCCTAGGTGTCGCTAAGTGGTACGCGAAAATGTTCTAAAAAATTAAATTTTTTATGAGTGTATGCCCATATTTCTTTGATTAGCTATTGACTATTGAACCAAAGACAAAATACACAAGAAAGCTTGAACTTGAACCAGCTTTGCGTTTGAAATGACAAATATTAAACCAGATATTGTAAACCTGTGCTTTTCGAAACAAGCCCACAGCTCACAGTAACACTTTCTAATCATGATTTTCTTTTTCTTTTTGTTGATAAGATTACATTCTTAGAATTATATATCGATTTTTAAGTCTTACTAGCCTACCTGCGGTCCTATGCTAGGCCTAATTGCAAGGGAGCTCCGCGCTCCGCGGCGCTCGCCTGCTGTTTTTGATCTGACCTTTGCTGGTTATACGCCAACATTCGATTTTTTACCTGGTGGTACAATAAAAAGTTTGAAAACTGCTGATATAGACTACTAATTAATATCCAAGCAGCTGCGTTATATGTTGGAGATATGACGTCATGTTTCCTACATATGACTTTAGCCTACTGCTTGGATAGACCCAAGGACAAATAATCACATGTGTGGAAAGTATGCCCTATTGATTAGACGAAGAGGTGAAAAAGTTAGTTTTTTTCAGTTTGGGGTTTTTGGGTTTTTAAAAAGGCAATAAACAAGAAAACCACCAAATTTTGTTTATTAATTTCTTATTCGTGTAGAAGTTATTTTGATTACATAAACTAATATCAACCGTGCCTTTTTTCTGAGAAAAAATTAAGGTTCCGGAACGGAACAATATGTTCCGGAACGGAATAATTATGGACGAGCTAAAATCCTGAGAAAAACGGATTGGGGTTGGGAGGGGTCTTAGGCCTAATAAATACTGAAACAGTTCAAAAAACTGAAATTAAATTAAAATAACTAAATTATTATTTTTATTATTAAAATAAATAAATAATTTCTTAGTCGGCCTACCTGAAAAAAGGTGCCGGAACGTCGTTCCGGCGCGTTCCGGCTGAAAAAGCACTGAATATCAATAAATAAACATTTATGCGGAGTTCGCAATAGAGAACTTTTACATTACATGCGCCGATGCCCTACGTCACACGTTCTTGGCGCGAGCAGCTTCGGCTGTCCGCTGATGGTTTGCTGTCAGCTGCTTAACTCTGCTGTCATCTCTGCTATTTCTGCTGTTCGCGCCTTCAGGACGAGTCACACTCCAGCCGTAAAATTTCACACCAGAAGGCGCTCCAATAGAAGGGAAACTGCGGCTATAATTAAATTCAAGGACCTTATAATACATTCATCATCATCAAATCATCATCATCAGTTCCTGACGCCAGCCATTTGGCGGCGATGGGTGCGAATAAATGATCTCCATTGTCCTCACTCCTCGGTCATTTGTCAAGTCTATTGCCCCCCCTAGTGTTAGACTGTTAGTCCAAGTACATTACGATTACTTTATATTATATTATAATCTTGTTAGTTCCACAGAACATTCCAAGACTAGGTAGGCCTAGCGGTTGCAGAATTTCAGAGAGGAGGAGATATAGAACAAGACATGATGATGAGCGAATAGATATGGGCTGCAGTTGGATGGCGAATAGCTGGTAAATGTAAGAGGGTTGAGAGGTTTGAAGGGCTTTTTAGGCAAGAAAATCAATTTTGTAGGCCTAATGGATGCGCTGAGGAAATTTTAGCCACTGAAGTGATTTGAAGTCAAGGGTTATGTGGCGGTGTTTAGGAGTTTTGGTGAATGCGCGGGCGAAAGCGTTCTGGTCTGTTCGTAGGCATTTTATAGCAGAAGAGTAAGTTGTAGAAAAGGAAATTACAGTAATCGAGTTCGGAATGAACAATTGAGGTCGCTATTGTGCAGGCGGTCTTGTAATCAAGTATAGGGTACAGTCGACGAAGTCGACGATTGTTAGTTATTTACTTACTTAGAGACCAGAAAAAACTGCCGACGATGGCGTTCCCTTCTTCAAATCTTTGCCCTCATCAAAGCGACGCAGTAAGGAAGTATGCAAGTAGATCATAAAAGTACTCATTGAAAACTGACACTCAATCCTCTGTCGTGATTTTTATTCGTGGTCGCTGCAATTTCAAACATCCACACTTATAATTTGGTTTAATTGATTTAAGCGTTTTTGAACCCTGTAGAAATGCGATAACATTCTGCCCGCCGTCAGAGCAAGCGGGCGTTTTAGAGTTATATTTAGAGGTTTTAGTCTGTGGCCATTGACAACCGTTGCGAAGTTCTTCTTGCGGTTCTGTTGAATTTCTTAGCAAAATCAAAACAAATATGTCGGCTACGGTGGAACAAGCCGATAAAATCATTGAAGACAATGCACTCGCTGAAGAGGTCTGTTGAAATTTTATATGTTTAGGCTCTAAGAAGAGCACTGTATTGAATCATAGAACCATAAACGTTGTGGCATGATTGTGTTCCAGTACGATCATCGACTGCAGTGTCACAAACTACATTGCGATGACTAAGTGTACTGAATGTACAAAATATCAGTCTTGTTGTCAAGACCTTAAACCTCAAGACCAAGAACGAGACTTTGAACCTCGAGACCAAGACTTTAACCCTCAAGACCAAGACCCAAAAAATCACATTCAGCCCAAGAATTCTTTTCCTTACAAAAAAATTGTGAAGTCGGATAACTCGCTATTTTAATGAAAACGTCAGTCTTTTATTTTATTCAGGCAAATTAACTTTAAATGCAGACTGCAGAGAATTACTAATTCGTATTTACAAAAGTCCTTCATGCAAAATGTTATTCCACATGCCTTTTGTATTTGATATAAATCAATTCGCTCAGAATTTTCTGGGGTCTCATAAAAATTCTGCCATGTGAAAAAAATACGTTCTACAGGTGCTGAAGTCGCTGGCACACACAGTAACTTTTCAAGCACTGGATGTAAATGTAAAATCGTGAGCCTTTTTGAAATCCTTCCATGGTTTATCAGACCGTCTGGCTTTAGAAAAAGTCTCGGCATGGCTTCCAGACACAGCATAACTTAGCTGCTGCTGCCAATGGGTTTTTCTGACCAACAAGACTTACATCCGTCCATAGGTATTTGTCGTTGGCTATGATGCAAACAGGCTTGATAAATTTTTAAATTCTTGAGTCTTGTTAAATGACTGTTCATATTGACAGCCGGTCTTGGTCTTGGTCTTGCGAGACCAAGACCAAGGCTTTGAACCTCAAGACCAAGCCAAGACCAAGACTTTTAAAAACGAACTCGAGTGCACTCGAGACCAAGACCTTGGTCTCACGATTGACCTTGGTCTTGGACCTTGGTCTCGAGGACAACAAGTCTGCAAAATATGTCTCAATTTTTATGGGTTCTGGATTTAAGGCAGCGCTCAGTCTATTTTACTTGACGATCCCGTATATCTCTTCTGTTCTTGCCTTAAGATTTAAACTAAAAATTCATCTTTTCGTGGACTCATTTCCTCCTTAGGTTTACTTCTCTGCTCTAAGACAAGTTCTCTTTCGCCGAGTTCGGGCTGAGAGCGCCTCTGAATAGTTGCCTTGAAGGGCGCTATATAAATGTTTAGTTGATTGATTGATTGATTAGGCTATTTCCGCATCTTCTCGGATTCCTTCTAGTTTTTCGACTGGGCACACCTTGGAATTTGGCTTGCACAACCATTTTCAGTATTAGTGATCATCGACTGATGCGTTGAATGGCACTATAGAAGTTCTTAGATTAGTTTTAAAACCCAAGTTGCAACATGAACACCTGTTTATGTAAACATTTATCTGGGTAGGTCATAACAACCATGTCGAAAGCATTGTGAGCATGTCTGTGTAAAAATAGATTGAGGTACATTTGCTGAAGGCTTCCGTTTGATTAACTGTATGATGTAGGATCTTCTCGATGAACTGGAATCGGAGGACATTCCTCATTCAATACGAGAAGCGAGGATGTCACAGCTGAAGAAGATGTCACAGCAGTTCAGCAACATGAAAGAGAAGGAGCACGGCAAATATACGTAAGTAAGGCAGATGACCATCGACTGAACAGTAATAATAACTAGATGTTTGCTGTAAAACAATGGCTTTGTCATACTAGATTCACTTCAACATGTGAATCACATCAGGTCAGATTAAATTAGAATAGCCAACAAAATTTGCTTTAACACTTTAACAACGAGCTGCACTGGTTTCCCAGTCAGTTTTAGTACATGCTTGTCATTAAAGTGTAGTAAGCTGTTAGGATTTCATTGTCAAACAAGAGAGTGTGGTATATATAGACACCTTAACAATGGGATGGGCTAACATTTTTACGTGGTGAAACTGATTTGATGATGTCTATGTTTTCAGAGAGATTGTGGAAGAGAAAGCCTTTCTCGACTTGACTACCTCTGACGACAGATGTGTCATACATTTCTTTCATCCTGATTTTCGACGTTGTGCAATAATGGATGGCCATTTAACAGTCAGCTTTATTTTATTATTATTAGCAATTAGATTTATATGTCGCACTAATTAGTGATTCACGTCAAGAATGCAGGTGGCTGTAAAAAGATAAGTCTTCAATTATTTGCCAAAATGAAATGAGTGAAAAGAAGGATTTTGCAAAGGAGGTGGTGAATTCCATGGATGAGGACCAGTTTGGAGAAAGACTCGGAAACCAGAAGCATTTTTTGGCAAGTTGATACAAACAATTGGTTGGAAGAAGCTGATTGTGAGTTTCTTCTGGTGGGATTAAGTTTGAATGGAATGCAGAATTTAACAAGGTAATCTAATAAGCTCTGCCCTATTTTACGACTTTTTCCACTATGATCTCTCTGCGTGGCCAGGTTAGCCTTAGTTCAACTGCTCGTGGTCTCCTGGTGGTTCCCCGTACGGTCCAGGTGTTTTGTTTTGTTGGCCCATCCCGCTGGAATCGTCTAGAGCTCCTTAGTGTCGCTGCCCCTCAGTTCCTCAAGCTCCTGAAAACTTTCCTTTTTGTCAGTTATTCCACTAACCCAGTTTGGGAGCGCTGCAATTGACCTGAATGTCTCGCAAGTCGCAACAGAATGACGTTTCTTTTCAGAGTGACCATCAGTTGATACCTTGCATGTTGTGAAGCAACATAATCTATCAAAAGAGTAGCTTTTAGATCCATTAAACTTTTCATAATTTGTCTATTTAAATTCTTTAATGTTCTAATGTTCACAGCAGTTAGGTTTTGACTTGTACGCTTGCTGTTTGACTTTTCACTCTAATCCACCATAGCTGACATATTTGTTTTTTGGCTAGACTTGATTTATGCGAAACGAAGTGGATGTCATCTCAATGTAGTCACTTTTGTCGTTTCAGACTTTATCGGAGAAACATTTTGAGACTAAGTTTGCGAAGATCAGCGTTGAGAAAGCCAAGTTCTTTGTCGGGAAACTAAAGATTCAAGTCCTTCCGGCCGTTCTTTGTTTCATCAAAGGAGTCGTTGTTGATCGGTTTGTGCAGCTGTTTGATTTTCTTATGCATCTACTTTGTAATATTGTTTGTCTTGAGTTTGTGATTGTTTTTGAATTAACCGAGTTGAGATGAAGAGGAGATGTCCGCTTGAAGTGACAGGAGCCTGTTGGCAGTGGCCGCTTATATCGTGGTTTTGAGTTGGATGAGCAGTTTGACTGATAGGTAGATGGAACAGGAGTCCCACAACTTGAAACACTCTCATTACAGGTGATCTTTGTACCACGCAAAGGAATTTCTTGTTTTCAAGATGCGCTGGAGAACAATCTAAAATATTACTATGTAGTGAACTAGAGCATCTAAGAACATACCGTCTGAACTATCTGTTGCTCTGTAGTCAATCAGAACATGCAGTGATACTTTACCACAGTTCAGTTTGGTAATATGCCATGCATTGCATTTCAAGAAATATCAGAGTTCAGTTTGCAATTACACAGTTCATCTATTCATGGTGGTATTATTCTAATGCACCACAAATCTCCATTGACTTGTGTACCACAATTCAGTTTGGTATATTGAATCTGTTCCCCAGTTGCAGTGGAATAAAATACCAAATTAACGACTATCAAACTTAGATTCTTTTTCTTTTTTCTTCTATTGTAACATTTCTTCCTACAGACAGTTGTGCTTCACGTGGCTGCATTGAGCGAATACCGGGTAACTGTAAATTGTCGTAATTAAATTGCATTACATCTGTTTGGCTGCAACATCGCTGTGTTTGAATTTGCAGAATAATTGGATTCGATGATTTTGGAAATTCCGACGAATTTCCTACGTCTTCACTTGAACAGCGACTTATTTCAAGTGGTACGAGAAATTACTACAAAATCATTGCCATAGGTTTAGCTGCTTAACTTGCTGACTCTTAGTAACGCCCTATTTACATTGCAGGTTTTATGTGCACTATTTATATAATTGGATTTGACCCCAGCCATATCTAAGCAATTATGTGTAATTGGTTTTTCTTAATAGGTTTGATCTGCCTCTTTTTGTACATTCTCAGTAAACCATTGTTTTCTTACTCGTTTTGACACAAAGTAAGATTTTCTGTGGGCTACGGTCTGCTAGCGGAAGTTGAGGACTGTTGGAATATGCAATCGGAACCCCTTTCATATGACTGTATTCAAAATAGACATGTCAGGAAACAGTCTGAACCATCTGTTTTTGTGAAGCCAACTGGAACAGTTCAGAACATGCAATCTGAACTACTTGTTGCTATTTAGTCAACCAGAACAGGTCGGAATAAGCAGTCGCTGATCCAGCTTCTGCAACGTATTCAGCTGAAACAGGTATTTTGGACTTGCCAGTGTTTGAGTGATGTTCTTCTGCTTCTGTATCTGTTCTCAGGTGTCATCGCTGGAAAGCAGAAGCCAACTGTCGTTGATCGTTCAATATATGGTCGCGGAAAGAAGAAGACGCACGACAGTGACGATAGCGATGATGACGATGAGTGACTGTAGGAAGATTTAAGTCGAGTGTATTCGCTGGTGTCTTTGGGTAATACGCTGATCAGCCCGTGACAAGTACTGCCTTCCTAAGTTCCTGACACTGTTGAGAAATTACTCTTTAGGATTCAGTATGTCAACTTGTTTCTAGCTACTGCTTTTTGATAACTGGATCTGACATTGATCCGTTTCTCAAACGGATCAATGCTGACTGTTTTCATGCGCTTAGTCGGCTTCTTGCAATTGTGTCTTGGACCTTAATAGAAATTCGTTTTGTTATTTCCTAAATATTTGCAATTGCGTTCTCTGTAAATTTTGTGTAAACAATGACCACCTGTGTTGCTCTTGTCATTCACAGTTACATAAATTTGGAACAGTTGTGGTATGCGATATTTGATCATATGGCTAAAGTTCTACTAATTCACTTGGGCAGAAATAACTTAACTGTTCAAACTACTACAGCTGTATTTTGATATTGTCCTCCTTTTGAAGTTCAGAAGTGCACACATACCAAAATGACGGAATATCGATGGCACAGAGCAATTGTCAGTGAAGGACTTGCTCAACGTACCTACACAGTAACTGCCTCGGGCGAGGCTCGAACCCATACTCTGTGTTGCAGGCCAAGCACTCTTAACTACTCAGCCACTGTGCCACATTATCGCAACTGACCAAGTAACCTTGTTCCAGGAACTTGATTTTATGTAGCACTAGTGTCAGCTGGTCTCCCTGATCCCGCTTCTGAATGGCACTGAGGAATTTCAGAGTTTCACATAATTTACAACTTGCCCAAAGTTAATTAAGTTCATGGCTAGATGTTTGCAAGCAAAAGGCTTTTGCCAAACCCTACACAATCACCCTTGAAAATGACCAAGGGATCGTCCATAAAGGACGTCCTTAAAATATGACCCACTGTGGACCCCTCCCTCCTCATTTGTCCGCATTTGACCTTACCCCTCCATCCCTCTTGCGGACGTCCGCATGCCTAAACCAATTTTAATGTCATCATTATTTTTACAATCATTCCACAGTTCCTGTGCACGTGTAAGTGACAGTTCGGGTTTCATATCGCAGGATGTGCAGTAATAAAAGCCTCTTTAAAGTCGCAGTAAAGGTTATACCATGAATGAGGTTTTAGGCAATCACTTCACTGACCTTTTCGTCTTTCAGGGAAGGTTGAAACAAGGTGGTGTTTAAAAAACTATCAAATTTAAAATTTTAGATGCGGACGTCTGCACTGGTCATAACCCTCCCTCCCCTTTGTCCGCATTTGTCCGCATTTCGATGACCCTCCCTCCCCCTCATTGCGGACGTCCTTTATGGATGACTCCCAAGGCTGAAACACGTGGAGACATTCACCGATGTCTGAGCTACAGACAAAATGTCATCAGATTAGTATAAAAGGCACGTAAGTTTCTAGCTAAAGCAAACAAACGTTGAGAACTGAGGGGGCCACCGGACCACGGACCACATTTGGAGTAGGACTGGGTTAGAGAACTTAAGATGAGTAGTTACTGGAGGACAGTCAAGAGAGGTGGGAGGATGAGTGGGTGGGAGGATGGTGAAGAATTCGCGAAGATCAGTTGGCTGGGTGTATTGCGTTGAGTTTTTTCGTCGAATCCAAGAGTAGGCCTACTGGTCCAGATAAACCTGAAAAAGAGGAAGTACCTTACAATAGCTTGGATCGATGGAGGGTGAGTTGGAGGGGTGCGATCTATGACATTACAAAAACAATTCAGCGTTAGGTCAAGTTGTAAGCCAAGGTTTGTCGCGTCTAGTACAAAGCCATTAATAACAACAGCTCAATCTGAAGCAGATTCATGCACTCGATAAACGACGCTAATCTGATCCGATGTTAAGGTGAACAAGTTGATGAAATAATTTGAGCAGAGGCGTAACTTTGGTCTAGAAAGGAGGGGTACCAAATTTCGCATTGTTTCAGCTTCGCTGCTGTTAAATAATTATAACGCCATCGTTTGTATTACAAGCATAATAATAATTATAGGTTTAATTATGATGATGATACTACTACTAATAATAATTATTAATTCACCATGATTTCAGCAATTACCCAACCTACGATCGTTTAAGCAAAACCTACGGTCTTCCATGTTCGAGGAACATAGGGCCTACTAACACCCCCAACAGTTTAATCAACTGAAATACTACACAGTTAGTCTATATCCTTGCATGACGTTTTAAAAAACGTGTTAATTGGCATATAATCAGTACCCAAGTGAATTGTACCTCATTGCGTTCTGTCAGTGAGAATTTATGAATAAACGAATATATATATATATCCTCAAGATGTGCTAGAATCTATAGTTAAGTATATCGTATCGTATCTAGAAATTTATAACGCGCCTCTCGCAGAATAACTATTCAGAGGCGCTCTCAGCACAGAAACCCCGGGGAAATACAATACAGTACAGTTGCTACCGCTATGAATAATTTTGCATTGTGATTTCATAGAGGATATATTGCCTTAGCAACGTCTTCTAACCTCTCGGAATAATTGCATTATGATTTAATAAAGGACGTTCTGCATTGTGATTTCACACAGCATTATGTTTCCGTAGCAATCTCTTCTAATAATTGCATTGTGATTTCATAGAGAACATGTTGCCGTAGCAACGATTGTGTAACCTCTGGGAATATATAGTTGCATTGTGATTTCATAAAAGATATATTGCCTTAACCTCTTGTAATAATTGCATTGTGATTTGTGATTTCATGCAAGCTATATTTCCATAGCAACGTTTTGTAATAATTGCATTGTTATTTCATAGAGGGCATGTTGCCGTAGCAACCTCTTAACTTCTGGGAATAATTGCATTGTGATTACATTTTCACATATGCAGTAGCAGCCTCTGGTAATAATTGCATTGTGATTTCATAAAAGAAATATTGTCAGAGCAATCTCCTGCAATAATCGCATTGTGATTTCATAAAGGGTAGGCCCTATATTTCCGTAGCAACATTTTGTAACATCTTGCAATGATTGCATTGTGATTTCACGGATATATTGCCTCCTCTTTTAGTAAAAAAAACAATAACAATGAAAGTGATGATGATGGTGATCACACTGATGATTATGCTCGGTAATTGTTTTGAATCTTGAGGTTTTCCTCCAATAAAATAATAGTGGTCAAAACAATGGGTATGAAAAGTAGGGTACGGTACCCTCCAGTCCAAGAAGTGGGGGTACGCGTACGCTCGTACCCCCGTAAATTACGCCTATAATGTAAGCCAACAGGTAGCCTACATTAGAAATTTTGATGAATTGAACTGAAGCGTGTCGTAGGCCCCTACTATTCATTCACTGCAGGGGCTCGACATCGCACACTAGTCTAGAACTGACGAAAGACGATCAGAGTTCGTCTGCGCAGTTTCCTATTCGATCTAAATTAGGATTGGGTTACCCTGACCCATTCGTTCATTCATTCATTTTTACATGTGTTTCATTCAGTCGTTCGTTGGCGTTTCTTCAGTCTTCTAGATATCAACAGACAAATGCATCGCTTCAACTGACGTTTAACATCGTAGAGACTATCGGAGAATGCCCCCCCCCCTGGGCCGTGCGCCTAATAGGCTGCCATGCGTGATATTACACATATTATTATGTAAATAAGTTGCGTTCTTATCAGCTTATAACCTCCGAATAAACGAAGATTAACTGATTGATTGATTGATTGATTGATTGATTGATTGATTGATTGATTGATTGATTGATTGATTGATTGATTGATTGATTGATTGATTGATTGATTGATTGATTGATTGATTGATTGATTGATTGATTGATTGATTGATTGATTGATTGATTGATTGATTGATTGATTGATTGATTGATTGATTGATTGATTGATTGATTGATTGATTGATTGATTGATTGATTGATTGATTGATTGATTGATTGATTGATTGATTGATTGATTGATTGATTGATTGATTGATTGATTGATTGATTGATTGATTGATTGATTGATTGATTGATTGATTGATTGATTGATTGATTGATTGATTGATTGATTGATTGATTGATTGATTGATTGATTGAGTCTTTATTTCCTCAGTTCATTCATTCATTCATGGGATGGGGAGATAGATGAATGGTATTATTATAATAATAATTATTATTATTATTATTTTTTACCCGAGGTATCAGTGATCCCTCGGGATTTGGAAACAATTATTTAGGAGCAGGGTAATTGTCTGGAGGGTCAGGCCTCGTCTTCAGGGTTTGACGGAAAGGTACCTTTAAAGGACACTAGGTTGTAGCGTTGAATGCTTATAGACAAACGCTGGAACAGAAAGGTTATTCAGTATTTCCTTCATTGCGTCTTATTTCCTTCCTTCGTTCAGTAGGCCTATTTCCTTTCTTCATTCGTTCGTTCATTCATTAAAATTATTTTTATAAGCGAGCGGGGAGTAATATGCACATGCCGACAATATACTGGCGGAGAAATTAAGGCTCCAGTGGCGAGGATCGTGTTAAACTTTTCAGCAGCTGGAAAGCCTATAGTGCATGCTTCTCGAACTCTCAGATGCTGCGGACCAGTATCTTAATTGTTTGACCTCCTTACCGCGGACCGTTGCATAACATGTTATAATTATTAAAATCTGGATTTACTCGTTCGCTCCAGAAATTGATGATGACTAGAGAAATCGCGAGAAATTTTCCGCCGAACATTTAAGACCGTAGGTCTAATCGTAATAACAAACAATGAAATAGGCCTAGGGTATCGCTTTGTTTTGGTGAATAATTAAGAGACAAATAGGCTATGAATTAAGGCATTAAAACTATTAAATATAATAATATTATATATAATAATTACAATAACAATAAATATCAGCCGTATAATGTCTTAACCGGATAGGCCTATGACGTAGGCTACTTTTCAGTGTTAGTGATATTTTCTGATGGACTTTAATAGGCCTACTTGTCTCGGCAAAAATACTAATAATAGTATAGCAGTAGTAAAGTAGTGGTGGTGGTAGTAGTAGTGGTTGTGGCAGTAATACTATAGCAGTAAAAGTGTAATCGTAATCTCCAATTTTCTAAAGCGCCACTGTAAAACCAAGCGCAGAGCACCAGCTTATTCACGAGCGGTGCGTCGTGGCAGTGGTAGGCCTAGTGTATAAAATTATAGCAGAATGTTGTAGAATGACACCGGAAACTCATTGTTCCGAGGTCTTTGGGTCTTTTAACGAGACCGTGTTGTATGATCGAGTTTATGCATGGCTGCCCTAACTTTGGTCTTTGGGAAGTGTAGGGACCTATGTCGTGTTCTATCAGGATTCCTGTCCTGATGGAACGTGATAGGTCCTATAGTTAGTGACTAGATGAAGAGCAGTCCCTTAAGCTAGCCCTGAGGTAGCCAGGGGTATGAAGTGTTAGCGACTTCATTTTCTTAGCCTCGACATGTGAGGGGTGGGTGACCAGTCCTCTCCCTCGCCGTCTCATCTTCCTACCGATAGTGTACGGTCAGTGTACTCGTTATAACTGAGTTGGCTAGGGGCGCAGGTGCAGCAGAAATCTCGAATCAAATTTCTGCCTTGGCGGAGATTTGATCCCCCGAGCTGTCGATTGACAGTCCAGCACTCTAACCACTGAACTGTCGAAGGCGCGTAAACAGGTAGCAAGTCATGACACTGGTTACTGATAGTGACATAGACCCCCTATTATCTAGCGTTGTGTAATCTGCTGTTCTAAGTAACTGACTCAGTCACTTGTCTGAAGTTCTCTTCTTATTGTTAGACGCACAAAAGCTTCGTAAACTTTCATGGTCTGTTTGCTCGGCCCAATTCCTAGGCAGGTCTGCAGTCTATGATATACGCTGTAGGCCTATGTGTTTAACCTAGTTATCAAGAACAGCAGTTAGACCTCAGCCTTATAAACAAGGTCGGCTTCCGCAATATTACGTGGGTAGGCCTAGATAAACAAGTGCATTCAAAGATGCACATTATAGGCCTGTTTAATTTTACAATCACAATAGAAGTCTATTTTTAAGTCATCTACAAAGGCAGACGTGTTTATCTTCCGTTTTAGAAGGATGAGCCGATGTAGGCCTGTGATCTATCTATCTATAGATAATAAACTTATATAGCGCCCCTTCAGTGGCGCTCCCAACACAGGCCCTGTCAAAAAGAAAGGTCTGGAGAACGCCACAGAAAGTACCTGAGAGGCATCTAGGGAGAGAGCGAAGGGAGAGAGGGCGGTCATTCCAAGCGGTTGGACCCACCACGGAGAATGCCCTACGCTGCGCTATAGCAGTACGCGCATAGGGAACAGCAAAATTACCTCGGGAGGCCGAGCGCAAGGCACGGCGTCCCGCACAAGCGGAATTTAAAGTAAAGAGCTCGCAGAGGTAGGCCGGGGCCCTCCGGCCCCTCCCAAGGACACAATGCCACGCCATGGTGGAGACCTTGTAATGAATGCGATGCTGGACAGAGAACCAGTGGAGGACGTCTCGCATAAATTCAGAGACGTGGTCAAACCTGGAGATACCGTCAACCAAGCGTGCAGCCGATCGCAGAACCCGCTCTAGACAAACAATACGAGTCTGAGGAAGTTCAACAAAGAGAGAGGAGCAATAATTATCCAGTCGATTGACAATAAATTCATGTACCAAAGTGGAAGCCGCGGAGAATGAAAGGGAGCGGGATACGACACATGATATGCGTTTAGGTGTCAGAATGAAATTATATCCCTTCACAAGTGTGTCTCAAGTTTTGCTGAACATATGTTTAGTGCTTTTATCATGACATTGTCTGTAATCTGTGCATGCATGAAGCAACATCAACCCTTACGCACTTGTGATGAGTGCGCGCGCGTGTGTAGGCCTATAGCCCACTTATATCACTTGCCAGTTAATTATTATAACGTTAGAAATAGGCAAGTAAGTAAACACTTATATAGAACACTACAGGTATATCAGCGTATAAGCTTAAGTATTAAAGTTTAGACCTATATTATATAATGCTTCTAAATTCAAGAAGATTCCTCTTCCCGGAAGTGACCTTCAGGTCTTGAATGAGAGACGATTGTCACCCTTGTTCACCATTTCGACTCAATGTCTATTTACTTGGACTACATATCCAGTTGGGCAGATCAGCGAAGTGTGTCTCTGTCTGTCTGTCTGTCAGTCTGTCTGTCTGTCTGTCTGTCTGTCTGTCAGTCTGTCTGTCTGTCTGTCTGTCTGTCTGTCTGTCTGTCTGTCTGTCTGTCTGTCTGTCTGTCTGTCTGTCTGTCTGTCTGTCTGTCTGTCTGCCCTCTCTGTCTCTATGTCTGTCCATCCGTCCGTCCGTCCGTACGCCTGCCTTGTCTGTCTGTCTTTCTGTCTGTCTGTCTGTCTGTCTGTCTGTCTGTCTGCCTGTGTGTCTGTCTTTGTAGTTTCGTCGATGACGACTTCGTCCTAGGAAATCGGTTCGATTTCCTAGACTCTGTTGACAATCGACCCATCGGACGACAGAGATTAAGAGACGGACCCCCTACCCTCCTCCTCGTCGTGGTTCTCCTCCTCCTCCCTCTCCTCCTCCTCCTCCTCCTCCTCGTCCTCCTCGTCCTCCTCCTCCTCCTCCTCCTCCTCCTCCTCCTCCTCCTCCTCCTTCTGATTTGACGCTATTAAGGGCACGGGTCAAAAACACAGCTTACAGACAAGATAAACCACACTCAAGAATAAGAGGTCACAAACAAATAATACGCGCACATGCACACACAAACACACACGCGCGCAAACACACACGCAAACACACACACACACACACGAATAATGTGGGCGATAACGTAGGATATGTGTGTAAGTATGTCTATATACATGTGTGTACTTATATAACCTTGTAGATTTTATGTTGTACGTTGCTAGTTAGACCGTTTAGGCAGATAGGCCTATATTATAGGTCTGTTTAGGTTAATTGCTATAATCTGAGATAATTCGCCAAGAAAGACGATCTTGTTCTTCTTCTTCGAATTCGGTCGTTACTTGTGCTTCAACCCAGACCTCCCCCATCTGTGGTTCTGGGAAGAGTGGGTGGCTTTGGGGTTTGGTTGGGCGAGAGTGGGTGACTGAGCAGCCAGTGGAGGGAACAAACGTTGAACTGCATCTGAACATAGGAAGACTTGCTTCAGAAGCTTCGGAGAAAGGCTTTCAAAAAGGTTTTACTTATAAGCGCCACATCAGTGGATAAGTATCTCAGTACTTAATGTTTGGTGTGGGTGTATGTATGTATGAATACTTAATATGACGCCTTTTAAGTACCTTACAAAGTACCTTACACATGTCTGATCTAAAGAAGTGCTTTGAAAGACAGTTTCAGAATGTTTGCTGCACAGGGCGGAGTACAACATAACATAAATGCAATGGAAGACTGTTCGTTCCAGGAGGATCGTCCAATACATGAGAGGAACGACGGGTTGTCATGAAATGCGGATTACGGAACTTGCATATCTCCACAGGTAGTAGAGCGCAACTATCGACGATCGTAATCGTAATCGTAATCTCTAAACTTCTAAAGCGCAACTCGAAGGTCAAGCGCAGGGCACCAGCCTACTCACGAGCACAACGTCAAATCAGAGGGTGTTTCCAGAGAGTAATCCAAGAGAAGTTCGAGTCCAGATTCCAGAAGGCCAAATCAAATCAGTGGGGTTTTTCCATAGAGTAGTCCAGAAGAGGTCCGAGTCCGATTTCCAGGGGTCCAGATCAAGAGAGGAGGCAGAACAGCTGTCAAGGCCGGTGTCGTTTTGGGCTAGGGTAATTGGAAGGCAGAGGATCAGATGAGTCAGGGTAGGAGTACTTGAAAAGGTGAGACTTCAATTTTGAGTGGAAGGCCCGGGGGTTATAGATAGAGGAACATGAGGCGGAGGATGAAGGACAGGTTGCAGTGATGATCAGGTTGACTTAACGCTGGATCTGGGATGGGGAGCCAGTGGGGAAGCAGTTGTTGATTGGTGGATTGGAGAGAACCAAATGCAGTCAATAAGAATCATCAAGTAAATATTTACCTGATTATTGAATAAGTGTTACATTTATGTGTCCTTGGCGACAGCTGAACTCAAAATATGCGATTCAAGATGCAAACGACAAAACACAGATGTATCTTTTGGCAAACTGTAAGTCTGCATGTAAATGTCGGTGTAAATGCAATTGTGAGTGTAATTGAAACTGTAAATGTAAGCCTCTGAAATTACTCATCGTCACGCGAAACTCGCGTTATCGACAGAAACTTATACATCGAGGCTAAAATCCCTCTGTATATTTATATCTGTTTTTTTCTAGATCAGGTTACATTAGGATGATAAGAAATTTTCCGTCACCCCTCCCTCCCCATTCAGTAAAATCCATCATAAGACTCATCATCATGATTGTTTCTCGAATCGGTTTCTCAACCCGCTGTTAGGTCGGTCGGACCTTGGCCCGGACTCTCTCTCTCTCTCTCTCTCTCTCTCTCTCTCTCTCTCTCTCTCTCTCTCTCTCTCTCTCTCTCTCTCTCTCTCTCTCTCTCTCTCTCTCTCTCTCTCTCTCTCTCTCTCTCTCTCTCTCTCTCTCTCAGCGAAGGTCGATGCAGTCTGCTGAACACTCGCAGCCACCCGCTTCTCTTCAAACTTCCACAAGTCCGTAATCAACGAGAAACTGAATACAAGTATGCGAGGCATGCACTTGATGCAGATAGGTATCTATGCAAACACACCGAGCGCATATACATACCTATATATTTATGCACACATACATATACTTATCGGCCTATATATGTATGCATTGTGACTTCCAGATAATAAATATTTCAATGACTAAATATAGCGACGATGAAAACACTGATTATTATTTAGAGTTTTGCGCACGGCAACAGAAACTGCACACGGCCAACTGCATCGCTTGGCAATCGCCCGCGTCTGTCTGTCTGGCTCTCGCTCTGTCCTGCTGTGCGTCTGCCTGAACGCCTCTTTGCCTCCGTCGCCTGTGGAGTCGTGTGCAAAAGCTGGCGACTTAAACCGGTGCTGAACTTAATTCGGCGACACTGCAGAGACGACTGCAGAGAGGAGAAGGCGACTTAGTGCAAGTGCGATCTATGCTTATGTTTGGAAACAGTTTGCTGAGAAGAAGCTAACTAAAAGAAGCCGGGAAGAAATATTCTAACAGCCTTTTCTTATTCCAGCTGCTTTATTCAGTGGTAAGGGTGCTTTACAGACTCGTGCATAAGCTGGTCTCCTGCGCTTAGCTTTAGAGAGCGCTTTAGAAATTGGAGTTTTTTTACCGTTAGTAGAAATTTCATTTCTTAAAGACGTTTACTACTTAAAGTCCGATATCAATTGTCCGACTGAAGATAGATTTGAGCGTCAGATTGTTCGAGTGTTTCATAAACAGCAACTCTCTTCGCTGCAGGTAAATCAAGTCTTTTGTTTCGCCAAAAGTGTTTATCGTTTCGATTGATCGATTGATCGATTGATCGATTGATCGATTGATTGGTTCATTCATTCATTCATTCATTCATTCATTCATTCATTCATTCATTCATTCATTCATTCATTCATTCATTCATTCATTCATTCATTCATTCATTGTGTTGTTGATCGACCGAGTTGGACTGGTTTTATTCTGATGTTTCACGCGAGCAGTGAGATATCGTTGCCTGCCGTCTTTAAAACGATATGTGTAGCCTCTGGAAACATAAAATCTGTACCAGTATTTACTGATTTCTGAGAGCGTGCGTTAATATTATTCAAGTTTGTACGATTTTTGTGCACTGACTACTCTTAAAATATACCTATACAGATACAGTAGGCCTATACACTTATTGTAGCGGCCTTTTCAATGCCAGACACGCGACGCAAATCATAATATTATGTTGCTGTAGAAATGCACAAGTAAGAAGGACATTTGTAAGAACGTCCTGGGTTTGGCTTTCGAGTGGCGCTTTAGAAGTTTGGAGATTACGATTACGAACTGGAGTGAGGTGACCAAGATCCTTCGCGCGTATACCTATGTGGGTTTATCTTCTCTTACCTTCGTGGGTTTATCTTCTCTTACCTTCGTGGGTTTATCTTCTCTTACCTTCTCTTACCTTCGTGGATTTCTCTTCTTTTACCTTCATGATCTTACCTTCCCTTACCTTCATGGGCCTACCTTCTCTCACCTTCGTGGGCTTACCTTGGTGGGCTTATCTTCTCTTACCTTCGTGGGCTTACCTTCTCTTACCTTCGTGGACTTACCTTCTCTTACCATTGTAGGTTTATCTTCTCTCACCTTCTCTTACCATCGTGGGCTTACCTTCTCTTACTTTCGTAGGTTTATCTTCGTGGACTTACCTTCTCTTACCTTCGTAGGTTTATCTTCTCTTACCTTTGTGGGCTTACCTTCGTGAACTTACCTTCTCTTACTTTCGTAGGTTAATCTTCTCTTACCTTCTCTTACCTTCGTGGGCTTATATTCAGTGTTAGAGACACGGGGCAATTGGATCAAATTGCTAATCTTAGCCCGTCTGTCACATGCCAATGGGGGTAATCTAGGCCCAGGTAGAAGAGGCTGCGAATGGTGATTAGTATTCAGTGCAAGAAATTTCACGGCACTTGACACAAGAGGATTCTGTTACGTGACCCAGGCACTTGCATCGCCATCGAATCTTAAGCCGTTGTCTATCTCGACCAAGTGCACAGCTCGAAGTGCAGAAGTGCACAGCTTGTAAACAGCTCGTAAGCACAGTGCCCCGTCCCACCCCACCCCACCCCACACCATCTCACTTACCACTTGTAAGTGATGATGGGGTGGAGCTGTTTACTTATCATAGGACGGGGGTTCGAGTCAAGGTCTGTCACGCGCTGAAGTTGATCCAGTCATCAAACAACTGGACGCTTTGTTGTCTAATTTGACAACAATGATGATGATCATGATGACTATGTCGATGATGGTGATACTACTACTACTACTACTACTACTACTACTACTACTACTACTACTACTACTACTACTACTACTACTACTACTACTACTACTACTACTACTACTACTACTACTACTACTAATAATAATAATAATAATAATAATAATAATAATAATAATAATAATAATAATAATAATAATAATAATAACAATAACAATAACAATAACAATAACAATAACAATAACAATAACAATAACAATATTAATAATAATAATAATAATAATAATAATAATAATAATAATAATAATAATAATAATAATAATAATAATAATAATAATAATAATAATAATAATAATAATAATAATAATAATAATAATAGTTGTAATAATAATAATAATAGGCGTACCTTTACCAACTTAGACCTATACGAATTCTAGACCCATTCCAGACAAATCTGTGTTTCTAAATAATATTGAAGTCCGAGAGGTATCCATTCCTTTTTACCTTGGGGCAAAAAATATAAGCCTATAAAAATGGACAGAAAATGACAACAATGTTGGTGGCGATGATGATGATGATGACGACGACGATTATCTCATAACAATTTGGTCCCATTGTCACGAAAAACAATTGTCGTCGTTGCGAGATAAATCCACGTCTCTGTCTGTCTGTCTGTCTGTCTGTCTTTCTGAATGTCGGTCTGTCTGTCCGTCTGTCTGTCTGACGTGCACGCTTCAGAGAGGAGATGGTGTTGCCAACAGACGAGAGAAGGGAGAGTTAAGTGTCAAATGGTTTTTCTATGATGTTGTTACTGTTTTAATTGCTCTCTGTCGGCTTCAATGCCAACGTTTCCAGCTGCATTTGGTCCACGCACAAAGGTCTTTGGTCTCTGCGGTCTTTGGTCTTTGGGTCTTTGGTCTTTGGGTCTTTGGTCTTTGGGTCCTTGGTCTTCGGCAAAACAGTATCTTCGATCACGTCAATGGACGAACGCTGAAACGCCTGAAGCCAAAATACATGACTTATGATCCTCACTAGTATCAGTTACACAACACACACACACACACACACACACACACACACACACACACACACACACACACACACACACACACACACACACACACACACACACACACACACACACACACACACACACACACACACACACACACACACACACACACACACACACACAACACATGACCTTGCGCTTTTTTTATCGTTTTGATGTTTTGACCTTTTGACACTGTCCTAACCCGGATTTGCTTTCGTTTCAGTCGGCTTTGAGCATCCTCGTCAGCAGATCGTCGCCATCCTCATCAGCAGAGCGAAGCATCACCGTCTCCTCATCCTCATCCTCATCCTCAGTCTCAGCAGCAATGGCCATGAACCAGCGCAAGAGCCAGACGATCCGTCTCTGCGTGATGCTCTGCCTCACCTTCAGTTTCTTCATCGTGGAGCTGGTGGTTGGCTACATCACTGACTCCCTGGCTCTCATCAGCGATTCCTACCACATGCTCTCAGACACAATCGCTCTCATCATCGGACTCACCTGCGTCAGGGTAACCAATCACTTTCACCAATCATCCGTAATCACGCACCTGTCCTCGGGGGGGGGGGTCTTTTAAATTCCAATCTAATCTGATGTAATTAAATCTATTCTATTCACCTATTCTATTCCCTTCGATTCTATTATGTTCTGTTGTATTTTATTCTTTTTGTATAATGTTGTGTACTATTCTGTTCCGTTCTATTCTGTTCCGAGTTATTCTAGTCTATTCTATTATGTTCTAATATGCTATATTCTATTCTGTTCTGTTTTATTATGTTATGTTCTAATATTTTAAATTCAATTGTGCCCTGTTCTATTCTTCGTCTGTTCTAGCCTATTCTGTTATAATGAATGCTGATATGTTCAGAACGACGATGAAGAATTGTACACCACTGTTTCACACAAACACCCCCCCCCCACACACACACACACACACACACACACGTTCGTACACACCCACACACACGTACCCACATACATCCTTACACACACCTACACACCCATACGCACACAGTGTTGCTGGCATTCCTAGTCCGTAACTAGAGAGTTTTCATCATCTGTGTCAATACAATTTACATTAACAGAGAAATCCCTGAGATTGAATTGTATGATATGGTCAGTCACGTAGGATTCTCATCAACATTTCGACACAGAGATCCGACTCCTTAATAAATTATACAGGAGACAAAGTATGGACCTGCATTATAAGGAATCGTCATTATTTCAAAGGCGCTATATAAATATCTAATAGAACATATAGCTACTAACTTCTGTAGCGACGATTTCATAAAGTTCTTGGCTGATGTTCACTTCTGGTGAAAATGATTTATAGTCGAAGTCCAATTAGTCAGAGAAAGAAGAAATCGTAAGACTCGTAGTCGTAAACTCCAAATTTCTACGGCTACACTTGAAAGCTAAGCGCAGGGCACCAGCTTGTTCACGAGCGCTACTTAGAGTCAAAGGGGTTGTTCAGAGGGTAGTCGAGAGGAGTTCAAAGACCGGTTGTCTGGGAGACCAGAGAAGCTACTAAGGCGGATGTCGCTTAGGTCGAGAAAAATTGGAAGGCGTAGGATCAGATGAGTCAGGGTATAGGAAATCTTGAAGAGGTGAGACTTTAGTTTTGAGTGGAAAGCCCGAGGGGTGATGGTTAAAGGAACCTGAGGTAGGTGATGATGGGATGGTGGCAAAAAAGTGATGGAGGAACCAAAGATTTGTGAAATTCAGAAGGGAGATCAGTCCAGAGTCGTGGTGCAGTGTGCATGGTATATTGGTCAAGCTGTGTACAATTCGTAAGCAACATCTACTATTGTAAGTAGTCTTTTATAATGCAAGACGTAAGCTCACATTTTACCAAATGGACAGCTTTTGTAAAAAGTCACATAGTTACCTAGTTTACACCGTTTTACTTCTGAGACTGGGTGTATAACACTGTATATTTCCATGATGTTTTGGTTGTGTGTGGGCGCAGATTTCTTACTGGAGTTCTCCGAAGAACACTTACGGATGGGTTCGAGCGGAGATTGTCGGTGCCTTGGTCAACGCAGTCTTCCTGATCGCTCTCTGCTTCACCATCCTAACGGACGGAATCACGCGACTGATAACACCCACAGAGATTCACGACGTCGATCTGTTGCTGTACGTTGGCATTGCTGGCCTTGGCATCAACGTCTTCGGACTGATTATGTTCTGTAGCGACACTCAAGGAGGTCATCACGGTCACTCACACGGTGGAGGGGGTCACGGTCACTCGCATGGCTCAGGAGGGGGCAGGAAGGGGAAGAAGCACCGTATACATCACTCGCATGATACTGAACACTCGCATGAATCTGGAAGCAGCCATGATGGACATTCGCATGATGCTGGAAATGGTGAAGGACATTCAAGGGACTCGGAGAGCGACCGTGGATATGACAGTGCTAAAGGTAGAGCTCCTCCTCCCCTCCTCCTCCTTATCCTCCTCTTCCTCCTCCTTCTCCCCCTCCTCCTTAATCATCATTTCATCTTCATCACCATCACCCCCACCATCAGCAGCAACACTGCATCATCTTCATCTTCATCATTGCCATAATCATCTCCTTCTTCTTCATCATCCTCATCATCAGCACAATCATAATCTTTACCATTGCCATCGCTGTCGTTTTTATCAGCATCATGGTCAATAGCATAATCATCATAACCTTCATCATCGTATCATAATCCCACCATCATCACTACCATTATCATCATCATCGTCGTCATCGTTATCATCATCATAGTCATTACTACCGTCGTCATTGTGATACAGTAACAGTTACAGTTACTAGGCTAGGCAAGCTATTATAAGCTTTAGTGCCTAACGGTTCCAAGCTTCGACACAATATTCTAGATGTGTTCGAATAGGACTATATGTAATGTATATACATATTAACTTGATAAATTTTAGTTTGATATGCAGTGCTGTCATTGCAGCCAGGTCCTGGTCCATATCTGCATCCGCTTCCGGCAATGCTCTGGAATTCTTCACGCTATTTTTATATCTTTGTCTAACCATGATAATATAATCCAGTCTCAAAAGGCACGAAATGATATGCAGTGTCAACGACTTCATTTTCTTAGCCTTGGCATATGCATGTCAGTTCTTTGCCTTCTGTCTTATCTTCCCTTCAACAGTGTACAGTTGATGTACTCATTTTCTTGGGATTGCTTAAGGGGTTGCTCATTCTAACAACTGTATCACTATATATAGACTTTGTGTGTGGGTTTGCGCATATATTTGCCATTTTTTGTACACAGTGTAATAATGGATAGTAAAACAATTGACCATAACAGCAGAGCAACCAGAACAAAGTGATTGCAATGCAAAAACAAACTCATGGAAACGACTTAATATTCGCCTAAGCCATAAAAAGTGATTAAAAACACCCGATGTAGACCATAAAGGAACTTAGACTCGGCACCGGACCGATAATTACTGGGAAGAGCAAAGCACATAATTGTCATTGTTGCCATGCAGAAACTATTTCCCGCTCCAAGTTTCTAAAGCGCCACTCGAAAGCCAAGCGCAGGGCACCAGCTTATTCACGAGCGCTGAGCTTAATCACAAGCACTGAATCACGAGCATCATCACTACCTTCATTGTCTTGGTCACCATTATCATCATCATCGTGGTCGTCGTTATCGTCGTCGTCACCAACTGTTACCTTTCTATTAATATCTCGATGCATTATGTAACTGAGTCTCTTGCAGTTGGTTGACTCTCTTCAGGCGTTTGACAGTCTTTGTTCGTCTGATGTTGTCTCTTGTTGTGACTGTGCATCTGTGTTGTTGATTTTCAGTCAATGCAAATGGTCTGCCGAAGGCGATCGAGTGGTTACCCCCGTCATACGACGAAGTAGTGGTAGATGAGAATTCGATTCAGCAAGTTACTGTTACAAGTGAGCATCAGTTACATCACACATCGTGTTGCTGTGGCTTTTGTAAGTGTGTAAGTGATCATTTTATGTAGCCACTCTTCAACAAAACTCATCGGAGTTGCTCCTGACCTAACTACACCAGAAAAAAGACCACGAAGATCAAATGGAGCAGTCTTCCACTTGATGTTAATAAGCTAGGACCTCAAAGTGTCTGTCTGACATTTGGATTTTGTGTCGGAACTCAGGCCCGCCGAGAGGGGGGCAGGGGGCAAATGCCCAGGGGCCCGGCGACTTTTTAGGGGCCCGGGCCGGGCCCGCAATTAACTTATGAAAAATATTATAATCAGTTATACAAAGTTTATGATTTATGCCTTTAAAATATATTATCTGACGCTTAACTACAATCAGTTTAAACTTCAAGCATCTGAATAAAATCATAGTTGTATAAATATATATATATATATATATATATATATATATATAATATCGCACTTTTATCATTTCAATTTTTTTATTATTTTTTCGTACGACCCTACGATATTATATTTATACAAAGCCGAAAGATAGTTTAGAGGCCCGTAACTGCTCTGCCTAAGGGCCCGCGACTACTCTGCCTAGGGGCCCGCGACTGCTCTGCCTATAGGGACCCGGAATTTCTGTCGGCGGCCCTGTCGGAACTTGGTCTTACTCAAATCGCATCAGATATGTTTTCATTGAGCGCATTTTAATTAGACTTTCCCAGAGCTCGTCTTAGGCTAAAAATTCGGACTATACAATAACGTTTTCTGTGATGAAAGATTAGGAAATAGGTCGGAAAAAGTAAAGTAGTTGAGATGCATTTCTTAGCCAGTCTTGTCTTCTGCGGATTCGCTTAACTTCTTCATCCGATTGATCATAAACTATTTCTTTCTCAGACCACTTGTAATTATTTTCCCGTGAATTCGACTGAGCTAATCTTGTGTTAACTGCTATAAGTTATTTTCTATTGATCTGTTGTGGTCTTTAAAAACACAGTCGATTCGAATTGTGAAGTAGCGAATGAGACGACAATGGGAAGATCTCCAGAAGTCGAAGAAGACTCAATCTCGTACCTTCAAGAGGCCGCTATGATCAGTAAATATATGAGAACTTGGTTCAACCTCGTTTCTCCTCCAGTCTATCATGAGTCATGGTTGCGGTTCAATTTAAAGCGACCATTGACTGATGACTTGGTTATTATGATAAAGGCGCTTTAGAAGTCATTAAATTAGATTTAGATAACGTCTGCAGCCTACCTAGTGATTCTTACAATTAGTCTGATTTTAACTGACTTCTATCAGCCTGCGCTCATACATGCTGGTGAGCCTATATAAATTATACCTACCACTTTCTGCCTTCGAATTAAATACATTATATGCTTTGAAACCAGGTAGTAACTTTTAAATAATTAATATTTAATTAAACCGATGACTTTCTAATTGCGCTTTTCTGTTTGTATACGGCCTAATTGTAATAATAATTGCAATTGTAATTGTTGACGTAGGTGATAAAGGCATGTTCGAGATTGACCCCAAACTCAAGTGTTTAACTGTATCGTCCTTTCAAACTTCTCATCGTGTTATGTCTATGTTTAAAAGTTGTGTTTTCTGTGGTTCAGAGTCTGGAAGCCAGATGAACATGCTCGGCGTCTTCCTTCACGTTCTTGGCGATGCTCTTGGCTCCGTTGTTGTCATCGTCAGCGCCCTCGTCATTAAGTTCGTTCCCTACGACTGGGTCTATCGCCTTGACCCAGCCATGAGGTAAGACCCTCCACTGCCTATACCTACTCTTTCAACTGTCTGTTGCGATACGGTCGGTCTTTAGACTCTGAAATACTCCTCCGACTGCAATCTACTTGAGCAAACTGTTGTTGCCGTTCATTGTTGATGACATTACTTTTTCTATTCATTCATGTTATCATCATCATCATCATCATCATCATCATCATCATCATCATCATCATCATCATCATCATCATCATCATCATCATCATCATCATCATCATCATCATCATTACGACCGTCATCATCAGCATAGACAATTTTATTTCTATATAAAGGCGAAAGTCAACAAATTCATATACAAACTAATTAAATTGACTGCTTTCGGTCAATTGTACATGTACCTATTAACCGTCATTCAGTTCTGGATTGGTATCCTGATTGTTCCAATCCGAGGCGCTTAAAACAGAGAGAATTTCCAATTTGAAGAGCAACTGATAAGCGCTGGAGCAAATGGCTGGTCTCACGCTGGTCTCCTGTTACTGCTTTAATTATGCCTCATAGTTCTTGGACAAACTCGTGACTCAGTCTGCAGCTTCCTGTGGTTTCGACTGCAAGAGGGAAGAAATGGTGTGACTGTGCGATATAGCAGAATATTTGCATTACTTATTACGAGCTGCATTTCCGCTGCAGGACCTGCGTTTGGCGATGTTAAATAATAATAATAATAATAATAATAATAATAATAATAATAATAATAATAATAATAATAATAATAATAATAATAATAATTATAATCTTTTATTTAATTAAGCGCCTAACGCACTGCGCTCTACAGTGAACATACATAATTATAGTAGAAACGGCAGCCACGCAGGGCCTTACATACATGTATTAAGTAGAAGCACACGATAACAGTTTTACAGAAGTCGAATATAACTGCTTATGCGCCAGCCAACATACGGCGCCAAATCAAGGCCTACTGTTCATTTAACCACCGCCGCCGCCTAGCGAATGGAAGGCAGAATTAACCTTAAATTAACAGCTGTCTACCGGGTTCGATCTTGGTACCTTCAGCTCTTCACGCCAGTCATTACTCTACGGGACCCCCCAAATGCTCGAATGGTGTACCGTAATAATGTAGCGGCAGTCCTGAAGTTCTCAGAGATTAAATCAGGTATTAGGTGAGTTTCTAAGTCGATTATAATTAGATAGGCAACTGTATACCAGTGCCTTCAACGAGTTCTTCGCTATTTCTTTCCTTCAAAAGAAAGTTCTAGCAATTTCCCACAACATAGTTTTCCTGAAGTTACTTCGGAAAATTAATCTTTTGAATATATATATGTTATATATATACATATATACGTATTGATTTTTTCAGCATCATCATGTCGATCATAATTCTCTCAACAACGATTCCGCTGTGTAAGTATATAAGACGAAATTAGTTGGCTCTGCTCCATCACACCTTAGGGTCCTCTTCTGCATTTCAGTCTCCTCGGTCCCTGGTCATGGCAGTGTGGCGTCCTTCGGTTGGCTGCCCATGCATGGACTCCTGACCGTCCCTCGTATGCATACTGCAACAGCTCAGTCCAGAAGCTTTGCCTATGTTTGGCCCACCAGCTGGAATCACCTTTCTCGAGAGCTGCTGCTCGAGCTCCTCTTTTATCCCTTCCGCAGTTTTGCAAGCACCAGAAGTCTGTATTATTCGACAATGATTTCACTGGTTAGGATCGGGAGTGCCACTGATTGGTTTTTCTGGAAGCGGCGCTTTATAAATGTCAGATTACAATACAATTCGCTGGTTTAGATGAAAGTAGAAATTTTGGCGAGATTGGAAGTGTTGCACCTGCACCTCAAACTGAATCGATAAGAAATTATGGTTTCTAATTTCGTTTCCAGTTTCCACCATTTGCATTCTGTCGAGTAAGATTGCAGTTATTAGCTTCTATATCGCCGGTGTTTTACGCACAAGACACAACCCGATGGCGAAACAAAACCAAACCGTGATCAGTTTAATATCCAGAAGATCAGGACCATGAGACAGAAAGCTGGCTTATTGTACTCGAGCGTAAACTAAGAATCTAAGATAACAATTTTTATTTATATAGCTCCGGTTCAGCGGTTCAAGAAAAAACTCCAGTGGCGCTCAGTAATCAAGTCATTCGATTGAACTGTAGGAATTATTTTTTTTACCCGAGGTATCAATGATTCTTCAGGAGATGGAAAAAATAATTTAGGAGCAGAGTAAATGTCTTTGAGTCTCCTGTTAGGCCTAATTATTACTTCACAAATTAAATCATGGTAAGAAAATCATCACAAATAAATTCGACATGAGTACTCTACTAAATTCTGAACCGGTTGTGTATGATTGTTATCGTTAACAGTTAAACAGTCGGCGATGGTACTGCTCCAGACCGTACCAACTCACATCAAAGTTTCTGAACTACAAGAGAAACTGCTTAGCAAGGTAATACGAGTTCAAAAACGCTGCGGGCATTAACGGAATCGCTTGAATATGCACCTGTAGGGTAGTTTCTATAAACGCTACAATTCGGGAATTCGATCGTTGACAGCTTGAGGACATGGAAGTAAACTCTTTTGTGTACAATGTCTGGAAGCGGCAGGACACATTAATGTGGTCTTTTCAAGATAGCCTGATTAGACAAAGCTGCCTTGCCCTGGCGACAGCCAGTATGCTTGTATGTGTCTGTAAGTATGCGAACATTTGTGTATTCAAGAACACTAGAACGCTAAACACTTTGTCTGGTAACGTTCTACCCATAATGTTGGTTTTTAGTAGACATACATTTCAAGCTTGTAGCCTACTGCATGAATTATCCTGACTGGTTTCATTTGCAACTCCTATTGCGCTGGTATCTAATGCACAAGGCTTCATCAACCGATGACGTAGGCTACCAAGACGAGCCGTAATCAGGGTGAATGGCTTCTTTGTGGTGGCATTTCATATGTGAGCACAGACATCACCTATTCATACTAAAATTTGGAAATCAAAGCTGACAGATTGCAGCCCGCTCCAGAGGCGTCTACACCATAGAAACCTTGGTGCAACTGCTCCATCCAAGAAATAGGGGGGAGATCTGTCAGTGTGTGTGCCACCATTTTAGGGGGGAAGGATGGGGAGGGGGAAAGAAGAAGGGGGAAAAGACGTTGCTCCAATGACTTAGGGGGTATAGACGCCCCTGGCCCGCTACAAAATCATGCACAATATGGAGCTGGAAAACGTTAACACATTTCAAGAGCGGTAGTGTTCCAAAAAGTTCTATGGTAAAAAATTAAACTTAAGAGAAGTTGATATTAGGATATAGAGCTACGTTTGTCAAAATAAACACTAGTAGCTAGTAGTAGGACTGGGCTCTAGGCAACTGCACACATGTGCTGTTTGTTGACTACAAGCAATTGAGTGGCCTGGGGTGATTCGAGACAGCGCTCTTGAATAGGATAGGGCCCAACGCCTAGCGTTTAAGTTGTGCTTACGAAATTTGGAGTTATGATCACGATTCGGTTGATTGGTTTTGCAGGTAAATGGAATTATTATTCGGTTGATTGGTTTTGCAGGTAAATGGAATTATGATTCGGTTGATTGATTTTGCAGGTGAATGGAGTTATTGGTCTGCACGAATTCCACGTGTGGCAGTTGACTGGAAGCCGTATCGTTGCTTCGGGTCACATCCGAGTTGAAAACCTGACAGACTATGCAAATGTGGCACACAAGGTCAAGTCCTTCTTCCACAACGAAGGAATTCACTCGACGACGTTCCAGCCAGAATTCCCTGAGGTACATCTCTATCCTCTCTCTTTCTAAATTCATTCACAGAGCATTTATATAGCTCCTCCTCAAGTGGGCCCATCTAAATGCTAGCACGGAATGACCTTGACTTCATTTTCTGCTGGCAGGGAATGACCTTGACTTCACTTTCACTTGAAGCGACGTTACAGAAATCACCAGATTATGTTACATTGTAAACCTAGTTTTTACACTGACTGCATACAGGTTAACAACTGATGTTTGCCTTGTATCTCTTTGCCAGAACCTTGAAGAAACATCGACGAAGGAGACGAAGCGTGACTGTGCACTCGAGTGTGGCCCAGACAAGATGTGCTTTGAAAACACCTGTTGCTCCAACAAACTCAAGAAGACGAAGAAGAACGACCCCAGCAGCAGCAGAAGCGGTAGCATCGACGTGGAACCTCCGCAAGAGACGAACCAGTCCTTCGAAATGGTCGACGAAACAACCACGAGTACAAATACGGAAGGAGCTCCACCGACCGTAAGAAGAGATGATGCGACGAATGAGGTCGAAATGAAGGAATGGTCGACGAACATTTAGCTGAACACAGTGTCGGATTTTTTGCTTTTGTTTTTGCATCACGTTCATGCATTTTGACAATGCAGTTGTTTGACAATGCGACGAACAGTTCTCAGTAGGAATGTTCCCAGAATAGTAACTGAGTTTTATTAATCCCATAGGCCTACTTCGTGATACGGAGCGGCGAGCAAAAGACGAGTGAACAGAGCTCACAGTGGCGTGTTTAAATGATAGCAGGCCAGTATGTTTCTATTATAAGCCATGCATTGCTCCACTGCTGTGCTCCATCTTGCCTCAAGGATCTTGCGTTTCACTATCTTCCTTCCCCGGTCGGAGATTTCTCCGCTCAGCAATGCATGGCGACTTGGTTATTCCACCGGCACAGACTTCCACGGTCCAGCAGTTTTGCTGTGGTCGGCCCATCATCCTGGAATAAGCTGCCTAACTACCTGCGACATGAACTCCTCTTTGCCTCTTTTCCGCAATCGCTTGAAGAAAATTCTGTTCGATCGTGCACGCGGTTTCACTGTGTTAGGCCAGAATCACCTCTGATGAGTCTCTCTTTAATTGGTGCTATATAAATTTGCAATTACCATTACCATGTATTGTGTGTGCTTCTAAACCTTAAAGCACATACGAAAGCTATGGCTATGGAGCGATTTGCAGATTGTTTAGTAATGAGGTAACGTTTATGTCCCTGTAGGTCCTCTTTCGTCACCCTTTCTTATCTAAACATTAACGCATTGGAGAGGGGAATGAGTCAATGGCAATGGTAATACTCTTGCTCGAAGAACATAAGATACCCTTAAGCTCCCTATAGGTCGACCCAGCCTTCCACTCCCTAGGATGCAGTTGTAAAATGAGTGGGCGCCTAACAGGTTGCCAAGACGTGTGTTCAATGCGGTCTTGATAATATTGGACTGTCATGTGTTTCAATGCTACTTACTTGTCAATAAACACGAATATATTATTTCGGTTTCTCGTTCTGGCTCTTCAGAATCTAACGATGTTCACACAGCTGACCTGTAGTGTAATAGCCAACACATTGCTCAACTCAAAATAGAATCGGGGGTGGGTGTGTGGCGGTGGCTTGGTCATCAGAGTTCAATCAGATCAACCTCGAGTTGGTTTTGCCAGAACTACTGGACCTGATGACCCGCTTAATCACTGGCGGCGATCTTGTTTCACAGGTTGGGGGGGCACTGTTGAACTGATCTGGTGAAAAGAGTTTTGAACTTATCTGCTCAAAAAGAGGTCAAAAAATTTTGTCGCGCAATTTTTTAAAACCATTTTGGGGAACAATTTGACGACCTTTTGAGGGTTTCTTCAACACGTGGGGGTCAAATGTATGATGTGTCCCCCCACTCTTAAAGGAGGGGGACTTGTCCCCCTCGACCCCCATGATCGCCGCCCATGCGCTTAATCTGAAGTCATTGATCCCTATGCACAAGTGTCTTCAACAGAGTTTACTGAACTTAGCGATCTTATCGAGTTCGATAGCATAAACAAACTTCTCGAGCATTTTTTATTATTATCAAAGCAGTTTTATTTAACGCCCCTTCAAGATAGGCCTGCCTAATTAGGAGCCCAACCACGGTCGAACAACGCAGTTCCGAGGACTGTAAGAAACGAGGCGAAATGACCGGTCGGTATTAGGCAGAGCGTGGTAGGGAGCCCATTCCAGGTCATGGGGGCAGCCACAGAGAAGGCATGGCTCTGCCGTATGGGTGTCCGCGCGCCGAATAAGCTCAGCTTGCACATCTGAGCGGAGAGCGACGCTGCGAACATGAGGTGCATGGGACTACGGTTGCCAGCCGACGGTCCCGATTTCCAGGTAGGCCTAAATGTGCCGCGTCCCTACTTGTCCTGGTCGGGACAGTCAAATTTAATGTCCCTACTTTCAAATTATTTTGTGGTAGGACAGTAATTTAAAATAAAAGGTTTAAATCAAAATCATATGATCATCGCATAACTAAACTGCTTGAAAACTTGATCTGATTGACAGAATCTGCATGTGTTCTTAAACTATTTAAAAAATCTCGGTCACAAATCTGCAGAAATCAATGTTATAAACTTTTAAATGAACCATATATATACAGGGTGGGCCAGTAGGAATGCACCAACTTTGGATGGATATAACTTGAACAACTGTTATCCGAACATCGTGCACAATATACTAAATTGAAAGTAGGGGAGACCGGGGTTGGTTGCAACAGGGGTTGGTTGCAACACCCTCGCTAGTTAAGCGCTGTATTATAGCAGCGTGAAATTAACTCGCCTCACATGTACAGAATAGCTTTTAGGTCAATATGACCTAATGTGCTTGTAGGTAGTTGATAATGGCTACATCAAATAATTAAAAGTTTTTTTTTCGTAATCAAAGTAAGTTTCCCGGCTTCGTTTTCTTTCGTAATGTACCTGAATGTTTTAGATCAATTTAATGTGGTTTGGTGTCATAATTGGGACAAGGAATTGGGCTTCAAAATGCATTTAGCCATTTTATTTAAAAACAACGCTGTCGACAAAATTTTCCATAACAAAGTCTCTGTATTGCCTTGGGGTTGGTTGCAACATTTTTTGGGGGGTTGGTTGCAACATGTTGCAACCAACCCCATGCATTTGTTTCAATAAACCGTGTTCATATACTCGTCACAATTATGGCACATTATATTGTAATATTATATGCATTGCACTAATTGGTACTGATTGAATTATTTTAACCATGGACGTGCTTTAATCACCTAATCTTTGTGTTTTGTAAGCCTAAATACTATGTGTGACTATGAGAAATCATAAACGAAAAAGTGATCGCGGTTCTGCTAGTAAAGAAACAATTATGGATGCATTTTTATAATGGAGCTTGTCTTAGACAGTCTGCAAAGAGTCAAAACGTTCATTATTCAACATTAACTTAAATCTGCTCGTTTGGCCAATGTGGCAATGCCGAATCCAGGATATAAACCAAACAAATTTTTTTTAGACCAACAAGAGTAATTAATTGCTAAATATTTGGTGATGGTTGGGAACATGTAGTATGGCTTATCGCCTAAGGAAGCACATGAACTTGCTTACCAATGTGCTACTAAATTCACTGTGAACTTTCTCCCTCAGTGGTCTGCTAAGTCTACTGCTGGTGAAGATTGGCTTTCTGGATTTATTTTGTGAATCGTTTTATCAATACAGAGACCAGAAGCCACGAGTATGGCAAGAGCAACTAGTTTCAACGCAACAACCATATACTCGTTCTTTGACAAACTATGTGCAGTTATTGATCGTCATACTTTCCAAGCAAGTGATGTTTACAATCTCGATGAAACCAGAGTAACCAATTTCTGCAACGCCTTCATAAGTTATCTCTCGCAGGGGCCTAAAGCAGATTGATGCGTTGACATCGCTGAAAGAGAGCAGTTGGCGACTTTGGAGTTAGCAGTGAATGCATGTGGGAATTCTGCGCCTCCAATGTTTGTTTTCCGCTTTAACTTCAGAGAACATTTTATAAGTGGCTGTATCGGAGTCGCACATCTTTATGAGACATTTTAACAAACATGTTAACCAAAGTTTAGATCATTCAGTCCTTTTTGCTGATGGACAGCCACACATTAGCATCGAAGCTATATATCTCTGCAAACAGAACGGTGTGGTGATACTGACGTTTCCACCACACTGTTCTCGCAAACTTCAGCCCCCACTTGACCGCAATGTCTACGGGTCCTTCAAGAAATATTTCAATATTGTGGGTGTAACCTGGATGAAAAATCAACCTGAGATTAACATGACAATTTTTTATTTACCAGGAATTGTATCTCAAGCCCTCCCAAACTTCATAACGCCGTCAAATATACAAGCAGGGTTTCGGGTATCTAGAGTGTGGCCATTCAATTGACAGTTTTATATTTTTATTGATGACTTTGATTACATGAATTTTTAATTTGTTCAGTTCATTACATTGTTAGATGTAGGCAGGCCTCAGTAAACAGCCTGAAGTGAATAATTAGACAATTTTCAATACTGTTGCAACCATCCCCAGGGTCGTTGCAACCAACCCCGGCCCGGGGTTGGTTGCAACACTTTGAAGCCCTCTGTTCAAATGGCTATTGTGGGCACATGTTTTGTCACAGAGACTGTCGCCATAGCTTGATTTGGTGCCGAGATATAAAGGATATATATGGGCTAAACTGGTTTTAGGTTGTACCAAAAATAAAAAAAAATATAACAACAAATATGAAATTTGTTGCAACCAACCCCGGTCTCCCCTAATCATCCACTCTACTACTGTGTCAAATCTTGCACTGATATACGGCACCGTTGGTATAAAATTTCGGTGCGGCGCACACCTCTCAATTTTGAATGTAAATATTGAACATCATGGCGCCGCTCACGGAAGAGGATAGAATTTTAATCCGAATTTTACGAGCAGAAAAAGGATACAATACACATCAGATGATGATAGAATTCCCTTCTAGAAAATGGAATAAATATGCTGTAAATCGATTGATTAAACAAATTGATGCTACGGGAACGTCTAACAGCCGCAACTGTGGTCGCAAACGTTCTGCGCGCACAGCTGCGAACATTGCACAAGATAACCCAAGCACTGGTGGACTCAGCCATCGATCAGTGGTCGTCTCGTGTTGATGCAGTCATTAAAGCACGTGGTGGACATATTGAGTATTTGTTTGACTGATGATAAATTCACTCAAGATATTAATTGTTAGTACTAAGTGATTGTTTAGAATTGACATCTTCAGTTTCAGACTTTTGTTTTTTCTTGCAGTTTTATGGCTGCAAAATGGCACATCGAATATTAATATGATTATCTCAAAACGTCGTAATAGTATCTCGTAGATATTTGGCAGAATGATAAAATGGATAATTATCTTCAATTTGATATATTGGACAAGACGCTCACATAAAAGTTATTCAAGTTATAAGGCGTCAAAGTTGGTGCATTCCTACTGGCCCACCCTGTATATGATGTAATAAAAAAAACCTAGATATATTTCTACCTAACGCAGAGTCCTTAATAACGACATTTAAACACATCCTGACATCATTATAACGTCAGTGTTCAAAAACAAATCTTAATCGTCTTTTTTAATAAACTGTTACTTTCCCAAAAAAATTACGTGGTTGCGCAAATCGCGTCTCTGGTCCCACATTGTGAGGTGTTTAACGACTACAGTGCTCCAAAATTGCGTCCCTCCTTCCTAGTTTAGAGAGCTGGCACCCGTAAAAGGTCGTCCATAAAGGACGTTAGCAAAACATGACCTACTTTGGACCCTCCTTGTCCGCATTTGACATTACCCCTCCCTCCCGTTTGCCGACGTTCAAAGCCAATGTTTAATGTCGTCATCATTATATTTACAATCATTCCACAGTTCCTGTGCACGTTTATGTGAAAGTTCGGGTTTCATATCGTCGGATGTGCAATAATAAAAGTCTCTTTAAAGTCGCAGTAAAGGTTATACCATGCACGAGGTTTTAGGCAATCACTTCACTGACATTTTCGTCTTTCGCGGAAGGTTGAAACAAGGTGGTGTTTAAAAAACTATTAAATTTAAAAGTTTAGATGCGGACGTCCGCACTGGTCATAATCCTCCCTCCCCCTTGTCCGCATTTCGATGACCCTCCCTCCCCCATTGCGGACGTCCTTTATGGATGACCCCTAAGTGGGACAGCAGAGCTCCCGCAGGTATGGAGGGGTCACGCTCTCAAAGCACCGCTACAACTTATATGCAAGTACATGCAGGCCCACCGACAGAGATTCCGGGCCTCTAGGCAGAGCCGTTACGGGGCTCTAAACTATCCTTTAGGCTTTATGAGAAATTGTAAAAAAAATTGAAATAAAAGTGTGGGTACGACCGTACCCACACTTTTATATATATTTATATATAGTTGTCAGTAATATTATATTTTGAAAGGCATAAATCATAGACTTTGTATATAACTGATTATAATATTTTTTCATAAGTTGATTGCGGGTCCGGACCAGGCCCCTAAAAATCGCCTGGCCCCTGGGCATTTGCCTCTCTGCCCCTCTCTCGGCGGGCCAAAGTACATGTCAGTGGGTTTCTCTGAGCATAAACGGACGAGGCTTTCATTAAAATGATTATCAGTTTTCCCGAATGTACCATTTATATGTAACCTTGAATAGCAGAGTTATGCAATTTTAGAGAATTACAAGCACAGTGGAAAGAACTTAAACGAAGACATGGTCATGTTGACAAAAATTTCTTATGGCATGGTACACATATTACTGGCACATTATTTTCAGAGTATCTGCCTTCATGTGGCATTGCCTTTTGGGCTCGGCCCCGTTGCCGCTTTCTTTGCTCCTCTGTGCAGAGCGAGCTTTTCCCTATGCCCGAACCTCTATCAGGCAGCATCGTGCTTTTTCTGGTCTTTCGGTCTGGCTCTTCGCGTGTCACCTAGGGTTCTTATACGTTTTTCTGCAATCTCAAGACTATCTCTTTACCCAAGGCTGGGTCGGGATCGCTTCTGAGTAGGTACCTTGAAAGGGCGCTACACAAATCCTTGAAATGAACGAGTGAATGACGCTGTATGAAGAGATGACAACATACCAAAGAAAGCCATCACATAAAAGTCAAACTTGCCGGGCACATAGTTTGGGAAGAGCTTACCAACTGCCATTTCTGACTCTGTTTTAACTGGCCACTTTCTTGCACACACTAAAACAAACTTCATTTTCAGATTTTATTCTTTTTTCTCTGACCTCTACAGCAACAAAGACAACCACGTGAATTTTAGAGTTGCCAGCAGTTGGCTCAGAAATCAAGTCTTCCTACAGAACTAAGTCCAGCCCTCATGATGTAAAACTCCACCCACTGCTCACACTCGAAACAACAGTCCGATTCATTTCTTGGGCTTCAGCGGATCGAACTTGCTCGGTTGTTGGAGTCGAAATTTGACCATCGCGTTGTCAATGTCGTAGTAGGAGAAGACATTATGCTGGTAGTATTCAGGGACGTTGTACCTGGTTGGGTCTGTGCTGCTCACACTCGTCGATGTCGTTGATGGACCTGAAACGATTAACAAAATGCAAATTCTCAATCTGACTGAAGATATTACAATACATGCACAAGACGTTAGATTTACAAACACTGAGAGACTTCCGAAAACATTGTGAAGTTGCATCAGGAGGTTGATGACGATGGAAAGATACAATTCAGCATTCTTATGCTATCTAATCTGAAAATAACAGTCATTGTAACTAACGAGGAAAGAATTGATAGTTGATTTTAAGCTGAAACTGAATTCCAAACTCAAAAGGCGACATCAAGAGACCCCAGCAGGCGTGCTATGGACAACATGAACATTCTGGAAAAATGGGACTTTACACTTTGTACTAAAAGCGACTGGGAAACCAGTGCAGCTCATCATTAAAGTATTAACTTACTGTTGTATTAACCTGGATCTGGTGGACATTTTTATAGCACCATTTATGATCCTCTAAAGCGCATTAATACTGACTCCAAAAAGAGAGAAAGAGTTAGCACACAATACAAAGCCACAAAACCGAATTCAGTTTCAAAAGCTAGAACATGAAGCTGGCTTATATATGCTAGATGGCATCTGACCTTTGGGCGGAGATGCGGGTGGTTTTTGCGGAGGAGTATTGGAGCTGGTTGCTCCAGATGAAACACAGCGTCTAATGTGGCTGACAACACCCAATCTCTGGGCCACAACTGGAAACTAAACAGAAAAACACACATCTTAAAAACAGAGAAATTAAGCATTTTACAGTTTAAATTCATCTAAGAATCTCATATATGATATTCAATACAATCAGATAAACACTATTTCCTAACATGCACAGGGCACCAGTATCTGGTGAAATGTGTCAATCCATAACCCTAACAAACTGTCCATTAAAACATAAAGCCATAAAGTCTGTCCCTCGGAAGTCCCACCGTCGTCAACGACACCGGATTCACTGATAGAACCGTCTTTCACCCATTTGAAGAATGCGCCATCCATAGGCACCGACTTTTGCCTTTGTCTCTGGGTGCCTTCCCCTCTCCCTTCCTTTCCCCTTCCTCCTACCCTTAGGTAGGCGAGTTTTAGCAGATTTTCAGAGAAAAAAATTGTTTTCTTGTCATAGGTTACGAGGTTAGAAAAAAGTATTGGAATTCGGTGACATTCGGACGTTCCAGTTTTATTAATTTATTATTTTAGATAATAAATAAATTATTTATTTATGTACGGGCTGTCACAATGTCACATGCAATGTTGGGTATTTTTAGTTGTAGTTGTACTTCTCAAGTTGCGAGATTACTGCTTAGATGTAAAAATTTGAATTTCAGATCTGAATTCTTCTGGGTGCCAGGCACCCCCTGAACTTTCTCTCTGGGTGCATTGGCACCCAAGGCTCCCAAGAAGTCGGCGCCTATGGCACCATCTCCAGAGACATTAAAATCACAGCTCAAGACTTAGCTTTTTAAAGTATCATATGACTGTCATTGATTTTTTTTAACTCATGTACAGCGCCCTTTTCTTCGGCCTTGGCTGAGCTATGGCGCAATACAAATCCTCATTATTATTAAACTTTACAACTCCAGCCTCAAGACTATAGAAACCATGGCAACCGAAACCTGATACTGACATAAAAGTTCGATCTATAATGGTTAACTTACAGCGCTATACAAATGTTTTATTTGACATAATGGCCAACTGAAAGCTGGGTAGCAAGCAAAGGGTCTTTCCATCGTCTCAAAGACAAGCCTGGTGGTAACATGATGTAGGTTTTCACATAATTCGAGTGTAAACGTTTTCCTTAAGTATATTTCTCATTAAAGCCGGTGGATATCGGGGTCAACCCGAATCCCCGAAACCCGAATCCCCGAAAACGCTGAAAATACACAAAAGCCCGATTTCCCGAAAACAGTTTTATAGAAAACGGCCGAACTCCCGAAAACTATTCAAAGTTAAATTGTAAACTCTTGTACGTGACATAGATCTAACATGGCCTTGCGTTCATCCGACTTCTACTTTCAGTTACATTTTCATCACTAATCGATTTCGGGGATCCGGCCGAAATTCCTTTCGGGGATTCGGGTTTCGGGGATTCGGGCCGGACCCGTGGATATCATTCGCAGACTGGTCAAGGACATCGCTGCCAAAACTGATTTCAGAAACATCGTAAACACAAATTGCCATGCAACATCACTTTCACACTCAATTAGCAACTATTTAATCGCCCGATTAATTATGTATTTTAAAACTCTTTGAACATCGACAAAATCCTGAAACTTTACTAACCCTAATAAACGCCATGACTTCCAATAAACCCAAACAGTAGTTCAGCAAACGGTGGCCCATAAATGGGAAAGCAGATTATATAGCGCTGTTATTTTTGCTCTTGAATTGGAATAAATTACTGATTCTGCTGCCAGTATGTTAAAAGAAATAAAAAGAAAGTAAAGTAAACCATCTTTAACACTCGAATAACGCCATTAAATATGCTTATCGAATATTTCAACAGAAAGTTTTCCAGTCATAAATAATGCACAGAATTTAACCTGGGACTAAGATTAGCAATCTTAATCCCAGATTTAACATTTACAAACTTTCTCCTAATTAAATATCTCGGCAGCTTCTCAAGAAAAAAACATTGTGAAAGTGCAGTAACTAATGGAAAAATAAAATAGTATTACAAAATCAGAATTTAATACCCTTCTCCTTACATCGTTTTATTTAAAATTAGCCACGTCGTAAAAATTTAAATTGGAGCAGTACCATAATTAGGACAGCAGTCACTAATTTAAGTACTACAGAATTAATGTTCTGTTTTTCTTTAAGCAAGAAATTAATTGAATCGATCAATTGACAAATGCCAATGTTCAATATTTTTATAGCGCCTTTCTAGGGATTTGGACAAATCATGTGACAACGTAACCGACAAATATGGCGGCGTCCATGTGAGACGTGTTGTTTACATAACATACCGAAGTTAATATTAAAAGTAGTTTTATCTGTACAAATGATTAAAATCTTACAATCTTTTTATTTAATTTACCAATTCGTAGCTTTATCAGCCGATGAAAGGTCTGTGAGCATACCAATAAATCTTTTACAACTTTTTATATGCAACCGTATGCCAGTTCAGCGTGATTTCAGTTAATCGTTATTTAATCGTAATCTCGAGATTTCTACAGCGTCCAAAAAGCGAAGTCGCGGGCACCAGCTTATTCACAGGCGTTCAATCAAATCATAGTCGATAGGAGGGTGGGGTGAAAATCGGTTAGGGGTCAGTTCTTGACATGACTCCTGAAGATTGCATTTTTAAGTGCTTCTCTCTGAACTTTTATAAGAACGACTTAAGTACACTGTTAAGGTTTTAACCATAGGTAGAGGTTATTGTATATTAGATCTTGTTGCGTGCTTTTAATTTTACTGATTAATAGAGGATAATTTTAATGCAGTGGCCTGGATGATGATATTTTCCCACCAATTGGACGAGTGGGTGGTCCCCACCGCAGCCATCGACACGTCCGTGACTGCCAACCTGCCAAGTACAGCAACGTCACAAGCGAGTCATTTCCATCGCACAACTCGACCGACAACAGATCGTCAAATCCATTGGAGGTGCGATATTTCTCAAAGAACTTTGATTTTATTGGTCAACGATTTGTCTATGGTCATCAGGTGATCGTAAATGATCCTGCCCTGACGATCACGATACTTGAGCCACAGAGGATCAGAGGATGTTTGGAGAAGGTTCGAGAAACAGTTGCTGCCTCAGCGAATCAGCAGCAGTGTCTGTTTGCGGTCAATGCAGGATTTTTCAACGTCACTGATGGAGCGTGCTTGGGTAAAGTCCTAATGCATATCCATAAATAATGTGTATTTATAATCCTTTCAAGCTGTTTCTGCATGCTATGAATAGGCAGCTCTATGACGACGATTTTTTGTATTCTCCTGATAAATTTGTTTAATTCTTGTACCTTGGAGTAAAAAGAAATTTAATGATTATAATAAGTCATAATAGTGACCATGAGTTAAAAATGTATGTGTTGAGCTCTTTTCAGCTTTTTGACCAATCTTAGTAATTAATTTATAGTTTTGTTGTTGCTTTAGGAAATGTTGTTAGCGATGGTCGAGAGGCGTTTAATTCAGGTGGCATACAGAATGTTCACTTTGGGATTAAAAGAGACGGATCTTTGTTCTTTGGGTGAGATGGTTATCTCTTAATAACTCTGTTTGTTAAGATGCTCTTATGTCGATGTCATTTGCAAGATTCTAACTCTTAGGCTGTTATATACAGCAATATATTAATTGTCTTGCAATTATTTTTCTTATTACTGTTACCTTTTTTACCGAAGGTAAGTATAATTCCTCAGGAGGAAAAAATTGTCCAGAGACTGTTAATAACTTTATTATTATTATTATTATTATTATTATTATTATTATTATTATTATTATTATTATTATTATTAAGTTTTGTGTTTGTTGAGGCTGTTTTATTAGCTCAAACATCACATGACGAGTTCCATTAAAAATTCTTGCCATGTGTTGACGGCTGAGTTCAGTTTACTCGACTTTTGTTGAAACCGTTCTTTTTCACTGAGGCTGGGTGGAAGAACCTGGGAGTAGATATGTATGTTTGTATGTACGGGTATTTGTATGTATATGCATGTATGTATGTTTGTATCTGGCTGTTTATGCAAGATAAGATAAGAATATTCTATAGCACCTTTTCAGAACTTTGCAAATGTGCTAAATATAGCTATCGAACATATCTACTTAAGACAATTTTTAAATGTTGCTGAGCTCCCTGTGAATTAATAGTACATATTTTTCCTGGAAGGCTTTACCAGAAAGATGGTCCAATGCACAATGCCTAGCTGAGGCTCTGCATAAATTAACTGAATGAATGAATTAGTGAATGACTGAATTAGTGAATGACTGAATGGACTTGACCTCTCAATTGCGTAGACTTATCTGTGTTTTGTTTTGATTGTTCTATCTCTTGATTGACATGCCAGAGCGTTTGATTGATTCTGGTTTGATTGATTCTGGTGTAGGTATATTCCGGAAGGCTTCGCCCTCAATGAAACATTTGATCAGCTCGTGGGTGGAGTCATCTGGTTGGTTCGAAATGGTGAAAACTTTGTTGGACCGAGCAAGGCAGCCGAATGTCCAGACTCCCAGTCGACAGGTTTCATATTCTCTGTTGCCAATTCTCTAACATCTATCCAAGGATATGCCGTGCTTTGATGATTTCGTTTTCTGATTCTGTTTGTAGTCAGTGATAGTGCATCTTCTGTAGGGTCCCAGTTTGCAGTTATCATTTAAAAGCCATGCCATTTAAGTTTAAAACGAAAGATAGACTCAGTCATAATAATAATAAGACAATTTATGTAGCACCATAGAAACGCCAAGGTAAAAGAAAAAAGGTGTTGTAGAGGAGTTTAAAAAGTCAGTGACAGTCATATTATACTTCAGAAAGATAGATGTTGAGTTGGGATTTTAATGCATCCATAAATGTTGCACTCTGCACATGGTCAGGAACACTGTTCCACACAGTGGGTCCAACGACGCAGAAGAAACGTTCTCCAAGCCTCGTAGAAGACTGTGGAACTATGGTTGATATTTCGACGAGGTGCAATAAGCAAGTCACAAAGATGATGAAATGAAGAGTTCCAGATGGTGATACCGCCAGTGGCCAAAGACAAGACACATACCAGATCAAATCTTAGCTAATTCTAACTGACTGGATTGTGTTTATGATATGTGCAGGAACGTTACAGAGATTTATCGACGTCATATCAGCACGAACTGCGATCGGACACGACAGAGAAGGACGAGTCCACATTGTCCAGGTAGAGGGCAAGTCCTATGAAAGAGGGTCAGTGCATTTGCTTGCCATTAGTGTTATAATTAGCATATCATTAGCATAATTATTATAATTAGCATGTCATTTGCAAATTTGAATAGCATTTAATTGGCATATAATATATTATAATTACACCATTAGAATATTATAATTAGCAAATTATCAGCATATTAAGATTAGCGTATTAAAATTTGCATCTCATTAACATATTGTAAATTTATAGGATTTGCAAGTTTCGTCGTACGACTTGGAGCGCTGTGACATCTGAATGCTAGAACAACACCCTTTCAATATCGACTTTAACAAGGAATGCTTAAAACCAATTCCTTGACAAGCCATCCTTAGAACTTGGAATTTTTGTTTTCTCTTTTCCCAGCTTTACATCATGGACATTGTGACAGTAGTGGATGTTTCAGGGTCATTGCATTTATCTTTTCGTTAATTATGCACATTATTAATAATAAAAGAATAATAATAATTAATGATAATCATTTCTTTGTCTGTAGCCTTAATCTTGACGAGTTTGCGGATTTTCTGGTGTCGCTGGGAATCGTTAATGCGATAAACCTCGATGGTGGAGGGTCGGCCACTTCTGTTCTCAATGGATCTGTCATCAACTATCCATCAGACACAAGGTGTGTGTGTATGTGTGTACAATGTTGGACAGTTACTTTTCAAAAGTAAATAGTTACAGTAACCAGTTACAGTAACCAGTTACTGGAACTGAAAAGTAACTAGTTACCTGCAAGTGGTTACTTTAGACAAAAGTTACTAGTAACTAATTACAGTGACTTTGAGAAAGTAACTAAGTCGTTGAGTTACTGTACCTGAAACTGTCAACTTGAATTTTCAGCTAGAATCATGATGAAGGTGGACTTTGAAATTGACAAATAAAAGGAAAGAGTTCAGAGACATATGAGCAGAAATGGAAATGTCTGGTCACTTTTTAGTGCACGTGAACCAACGAATTTCCAGGTTCATGATAAAATACCTTTAATAATATTTTAGCGCCATAATCGAACTAGATGGCACGAACATAGGTTGATTTAAAGTAACACAAAGTAGCTAAACTTTTTGTGTTACTGTTGCCTCATTGAAGTAACTAGTTACCATAAAAGTTACCACAAAATAGTAACTAGTTACAACTTACAGTAACACATTAAAAGTAAAGCACAACACTGTGTTTGTTGTGTGCGTTCTTGCATCTGTTACTTGATGCTGTTTGGTCTCACAATCATCCTTACTTAAGTAAGCAATTTATGCATTACCATATGACCTCATTAAGGGGTAATCTTTAGGAGATTTGTAACATGAGCAATCAGAGCAACCAGCCTCAGACTTGCATAGGTGGTCTTGCTGTAGATTCAGTTATCACAATAGCCACATTTAATTGATAATATCTGTGATAAAAGAACTGTTTTATAACACAATGTTATTCGACAGAAATTTTACGAAAATTAGGAGCATTGATGAAAACTATGAATGTTTGTCATGTTTTAATGTAATTGTCATTTAATGTAATTGTCATCAGAACGATGGATGGAATGACCTACAACGTCGCGCGAAATGTCTCAACGATCGTTTGTGTCTCGGGCTACAGATGTATCCTTGGTTGTGGCCATCACGGCTCCTGTTTTGCAGGGATGTGCATGTGTGATGCCAACTGGAATGGCACCAGGTGCCAGCACCTTCTATGTCCTGGCACCAACTGTTCGGGACATGGCGACTGCAGCCCAGGTGCCAAGTTAGTTGATGCTAGATAGAAATTAAGAGTGGATTGGTGTTCGTTTCATTTCAACTGTTTACCTGATGTGGATTGTATCCATGGTAACTGATTGGTTAGAGCGCTCACCTGGTAATGTGCAGAGTATGGGTTCGATCCTCCTCTCCTGAGACAGTTACTGTGTAGTGTCATTGAGCAAATCCTTGACTCACAAGTGCTCAGCGCCATCGATTGATACTTAGTCATTAGATAGTGGCGCTTAATAAATGCATAATAATAAAATAATAATTATTCATTTTATTGTTTCCAGTTGTTGAAAACTATTTGCAAAGGCTGACAAGTGTGATTGTGTGAGTGTTCGATATCTAGCGTCACAATAGCCGGACTTTGAGTTTCTCAGACGTCTTGGATTTAGACTTCAACATTGGATTCACTCTTCTTGGATATGACTGCACTTCAAGTGATGATGATCAATTGCAACTAAGTTGTAAATTATGATAACGGAGCTATAGAAGTCGTTAGATTATTATTATTATTATTATTATTATTATTATTATTATTATTATTATTATTATTATTATTATTATTATTATTATTACTGTGTTTATAAAGTACCAATATCTAGTATCGATGGCACTGAGCAACTGTGATTGAAGGACTTGCTCAAGGTCCCTACACAGTAACCGTCTCAGGGGAGGAAGATCGAACCCGTTCTCTCTGTGCTACAGGCCGAGCACTTTAACCAATCGGCCACCATGTCCCACTCAGACTGGGCGGCAATGGCTCTGCCTCTGTTGAGGAACGGTATGACTGTTCATCCAAATGCTTAATGCTGAGACGATCAATTGTCTTGTAAAGATGTTTTAAACTGCATATTGTATATAGAGTATGTTGTTCTCTTTGCAGGTGGTTGCAAATGCCACCCTGGTTACCATGGTGACAATTGTTCGGCCGTCTGCCCCGAGGGTAGATACGGCTACGAATGCCGGAGTACATGCCGTTGCCCTGGCAACCAGACAACGTGTGACCCTGTCACGGGTCAGTGCCTTTGTCTGCCTGGATTCACCGGACAGTCTTGTGAATCAAGTGAGTCTGCCCTCTGTCGCTTCCTTTGTCTTCTACACCAGTAACACCTGTTACGAGGAATGTGTGTGTTTGTGGTTGTATGTTTGTGTGTACCTGTTTGTTTGTTTGTTTGTTTGTGTGTGTGTATCTATTTATTTATGCTGCACCTTGAGTTAAACCTCTCAGTTAACAGATGATGCCATTCCTGACTTCTGGCTGTTAACACTTTAACGATGAGCTGCATTAGTTTCTCAGTCACTTTTAGTACAGTCTTATCATTAAAGGGTTAAATGTGAACCAAATAACTGCTTCTTGGTACACTAACTGCTATGCTGTGCTGTAATACTCTAGCTGCTGGTTGATGATACACTTTCACTAACTGCTTTCTTCTATTGTGATACACTAACTGCTGTTGTTTTGTAATATGCTAACTGCTGTTGTTTTTTGATACATGGTATCTGTTATGTTGTTCTGTGTATTGTAATTGCTGTTTTATGCAAGCATTCCTTCCGCAAACTTTGATGCTTTGTCTCTGTTGACTGTTTTCTGGTACGCCTCTGTGGTAATTTTTTTTTAATGATCTTGTATTTATACAACTTGCTTGTGAAAGTAAATCTCCAAAATTTCTCAATGCCACGCAGAAACTGCATCAGGGAGATGAGCTTATTCACTGGGGCCTTATAAAAAGCAAGTCCGCAAGAGCAAGATTGTTTGGTCCATTTCGGTGCTAGGTGAGAATCCGAGGGGCAAGTCATAGAGTCAGCATTGTGCTATGGATGAAGCTGTGTACACACAGAGGAGAATGGTTGTGTTGCAATGTGGATGTCTTATAGAAGAGTTAGGTCCATGATAAGGTGGGTGATGGAGCATGTTGCACAAGGTCAAACAGTTGCAACCTTAAAGTAGTTCTATCCGATGAATTATATCTTTACCCTGGATGGAGATATCTTTACACCGATCCATCTTCTCTGCCCTCATCTCTAACTCCTCACAGTGTAAGTGGAACCCATCGGAACAGAGCTCCACTGCTTCTCTGGTCTTCTGCCAACTGGATTTTCTTCTTCGATTGGTATCGTTGAACAACCCCTCGAACTTGACGCAGTGCTTGTGAATAACCTGGTGCCTTGCACTTGGCTTTAAAGTAGCACTTCAGAAATATCTGAGCTTACGATAATGTTGATGTTGTTGCACTAGTATACGTTGTCATTCGTTGTCTGTGTTGTCATAAGTTGTGTCTGTTGTCTTTAGGTTGTCCTCTGGGAAGTTTCGGTGAGGATTGCAAAGGGGTTTGCAACTGTAAAGACGGATGCTTCTGTGATCCGATCGATGGATCATGCGACCTTCGACCTCCGTTGTCCGACTGGAAAGGTCATCGAATACCTACTGTGTTTTATGATAGGAGTTGTTTTGACTCAGTGGTTGATTGGTGATGCTGTTCACCTGAGCATCTTTGGTTCAATTCCTTGTCTGTCTCTCATTATAAATAGTTACTGGGTAGATGTGTCTCTTTCTTGGGAGTCCATAAGGCTGTTGGAAAGGGTGTTGGAGTTGTCTGTAGTGCTTTTCTTGAAGCTCCACTAACAGTTACTGTAAATGCTACTTTTGTACTAGTAATTGTAATTAGTAACTTCTATTGTGCCGGTGTCTAATGCACAAGGCATAAACCGATGACACACCAAAATCAAGGCTGTAATCAGGTCAACATCCAGATGATCAGTCCGTAAGACAGAGAGGCAGCTTATGGTGGATATGCGAATATAATTGTAATTGTAATATTATGAAATTTATATAGTGCCATTTCAAAGTAGCTTGTATGTATTGAATTTTATAACTTTATGGTTAAACATCTGCTATTGTTCAATGTACTTTACTTTACAATTCAGTTATAAATAAAAGTATTAGAAAATTATATATGGATAATTGCTATTTATGTGGTATTTTTGCTTAACAGAGGGTCAGTGTTTTGGAGATCTGATGATAGCGAGCAGGAAAATGGATCTCGTTTCGCCACAAGAACTGAAGTGAGTCATTCTCCGCTCTCTTTTGTCCCGGAATTTATTCAAAATGAAGAATTTCCTTCAGTAAATTTGTCATTGGATGGAAGTTCTGTCTGACATTATTCTCTTTTGAAGAAAATTTTCTTAAACGGTTGGTCAGTCTGGAACACAAAACTAGGCCACCGTTTGGCTAAGGATAAAGTAACAACATATAGTATAATGCTTCATTGTGTTTGACTCACTGGTCAGAATCGAATGGATGTTACTCTTCTGAAGAAAGAGTGTCCTCTTAAATTGGTCATGTTGGTGTCTTGGCCGCATGATCTTTGACCTCGTGACCTCTCCTGTGAGGGGTTTCTGTAGACATTGTTAAATGTGTGTGTTCCATTTATTGTTATTCGTCTTCAGAGTTTCAATAGAGCCATGTTAACAGATGTGTTTACCTTTAGCAATTTTTCCTCCTATTACCTTTATTTCCAGGTCTTGGCTGTCAGCCGTTGTCAGTCTGTCAGTTGTCACATGTCTGAGCCTCGTCCTCAATTTCTACTTCCTGTACCGCTGCTGTGACGCTGGTTCCCTGAGGAAACCCCGACGGAGACGGGCGCGGCGACTTCGGCATCTGCCCAGGCTTCTGTCAGATGATGACGAAAACCTGAGCGACGAAAAGACGGATTATCTGCGAGCCGGAATACCGTTGATGAACCTTGATGCCAATGACTCGCCACGGAGGTCAGCCAGGTGATGTCATGGTTGCTGAGATTTTGAAGTCGGTCGTAGCAACAACATATCGTGCATTTACAAGAAGATATCGTCAGAAAAAGGAGAAGTAACAAGAAGCTGGAGATAAGATCACAACCAGAGATCATGATAGCAGACTTTATTTACAAGTTTAATGTGTTCAGAATTTGAAAACTGTGCTTTTTGTTGGCTTAGGCTTTGGCTTGTGCAGTTCACGTCTGAAAGACATTTCTGCAACCATTCCATTCTTGTCGTTTTTTCTGTTCGGCTGTCCTATTCCTATTCAACTTCTAAAGCATTCGACATGTTTAGCTTCAACTTGTATCTGACAGTTTTGCAAATGGTATTTATCGTAAACAATAATAACTGTTATTTTATGAGAATTGTAATTATTTTTATCAAGATTCCGTGTGGTGAAATGAACTTGTTTTTTTATGTGGTCAAACATGGCAGACATTTGCAAACGAAGATGAGGTTTTTTCTATAACAATCACCGGAAATGAAACTGAACATTGGTGAACGTTTAATAGTGTTTCCTACCACACAGTAGTTGATTGGTTAGAGCACTTGCCCTGTAATGCAGAGAGTACGGGTTTGAGCCTCGTCCCATGAGACGGTTACTGTGTAGGGACCTTGAGCAAGTCATTCACTCACAATTGCTCAGCGCCATCGATTGAGGCTTGGTCATTAGACAGTGGTGCTTAATAAATGCGTAATAAATAAATGAAATTTTAACCAGGTTGATTTAACACGTCTGACTTACAATTTCAGCTCACCTAGAGATTTAGTCATGTGTATATTAATTTGTACAGTTATTTTTGGTCCATTTGTGCTTTGCGACTTCTAGATTGTTCACTTGGCTTATATCGGTCAAAGCGGATTTGTTGAACGACGTCTTTCAACTTGTTGCTAGAGGTCTGTTGAGTAGGGAAATTGAATCGAGTGACTGTCATTTCTAATATCCGCTTGTTGCACTGTTTTTTGCTCAATTGTCTTCAGATGGTGCTCAGATTTAACGTCACAGGATTTTCGAATGGATTTATTGTTTATTGTTTAACACCTTGACTATGAGCTGCATTGGTTTCCAAATCCCTTGTAGTACACTCTTCAACTCTTGTATCTTCATGCTCTGTTTAATCTGCAGTCGCTGTTGATCTTCATTTCTGTATTTATTTCGTTAGTCATTGACACATGCGTTTCAAGCAGGGACGTAACTAGCGTTGGGCTTGGGGGGGCTTAAGCCCCCCCAAACGAAGTTGAAGCCCCCCCAAACAAGTCAAGCCGTTGTATGCTTACGGCTAAAATTCGTATGAACACTGTGTAAATGTTGCCATGTTCAAGGTTTAAGCCCCCCAAACGAAAAATCCTAGTTACGTGCCTGGTTTCAAGAGCCAATTAGATGAGCTGTTGTAGAAGAGGTATTTGGAAGAGAAACTTGGATGAGGTATTTAAAAAAGTACTTAAAAGATTTAGAAGAGGTTTCTGAAAGAAGTACTTGGACGAAGTATTTAGCAGAGGTGTTTGAAAGAGATGCTTAACACTTTATCGATAAGAATGTACTAAAAGCAACTGGGAAGCCAGTGCAGCTCGTCGTTAAAGTGTAAAAATGCTCTATGAAAACGTTTATGTAGTCAGAAGGAAAGGAATACAGAGCTGCTGTGTTTAAGAGAAAAATGAAGAATTGCATGAGAGAAAACAAATAAAGAAAATTCATTATGAAATTCCTAATGATGATGCTGAGGATTTCAGGTTATAATCAGTTGTGGTTAAACAACTGTTGTTTTCATTCTATGGTAAAATACACAGGAGACTTGTTTTATAACGTCCATCATTATAACAGAGGTTCTGAAATAACGTGATTGAAGATATGGCTCCCAAAATTAATTTATGTACAGTGAATGAACTAAGTGCTTGGTGTATGTAGTAGGGCAATTCATGATATGGCTCCCACAGACCATGTTTAGGCGAGTTTTCAGGTGTATACGTCTTAAATTTGTGGCTATAATGTGTTTTTTCAAGGATTGACAGTTAGAGATACAGACATACAACTGCATTTGACACAGACAGACATACAAAGACAGACACAGAGAAACACAGACATACAGAGAGAGAAATAGACATATATTGAAACATATAAAGTTCATGATATAGTTTTTAGTGTTAAATCGATGATCAACCTAGCTTCAAAATATCCAGTAAATATACAGAAAACAACCATGGTAGCTTTATGCTGTTATTGCTTTTTGAAATAACTTTTGTTGCTATGATACTGTGACGTGTGGAAATATGCTTCACTTTCTATGAATTATTGTTTGAAACAATGTATTATTGTTTGAGTCGCATGCTATTGCTAATTGTTAATTGATACGGTCGTTAGGATATTCTTATTTCATTATGGATATTGTAGAATTAATTTGCATTGTCAGGTTTTATAAAAAAAGAAATATTTGCGCATTTACCGTTTGTTTGGGTTTTGAAGAAAGACAGCACGAGATGAAAACGGACCCTTCTGCAAAATTGTCTTAGGAAGACTTAGGGTCTAATGCATTTTGGTCTCCCGAGTCGTGTCAGTGTGGCACCCTTAGGTCGGCTGCCCATGCTTGATCTTCCGACTCCCTCGTATGCATACTGCTACAGCTCAGTCCAGGGTCAACCTGCTGGAATCACCTTTCTCGAGACCTGGGTCACGGTGAGTGACGTCACTTCACGTGATCCGTGAAATGTAATTACCGCACAGTACAGTGCTAAACAAGGCGTTTTCATATTCTTTGTCATTGAACACCCTAATCCAGTCTTGTTGTCAAGACCTTAAACCTCAAGACCAAGACCAAGACCTTGAACCTCAAGACCAAGACCAAAACCTTGAACCTCAAGACCAAGACCTTGAACCTCGAGACCAAGACCAAGACCTTGAACCTCAAGTCCAAGACCGAGACCAAGACCCAAAAAAATCACAGTCGTATCCAGACTTCTATTCCTTACTAAAAATTGTCAAGTCGAAATACTCGTTATTTTAATGAAAACATGAGTTTTTTTCTTTTTTTCAAGCAAAACAACTCTAAATGGAGACTGCAGAGAATTCCGAATTCGTATTTACAAAAGTCCTTCATGCGAAATGTTATTCCAAATGCCTGCTGAATTTTATAAAAACCAATTTGCTCTGCAAGTGCTGAAATCGCTAGCACACAAAGCAGCTTTTCAAGAACCGGATGTAAATGTACAAATTAATCGTGAGTCTGTTTTGAAATCATTCCATGGTAAATAACCGGAAGTCAAAATAATTGTCCAAAACAACAGTGAAGCCTCATTCACGCCGTGCAAATACTAAAGCAATAGCTGTGGAGTAATTATTGGATAAATTTTTAAAATTCTTGCCGTTTGTTAAAATTGATGACTGTTCATATTGACAAAAGTCTTGGTCTTGGTCTTGCAAAACCAAGACCAAGACTTTGAACCTCAAGACCAAGACCAAGACCTTGAACCTCAAGACCAAGACCTTTGGTCTCAAGACCAAGACCAAGACCAAGACTTTTAAAAACGAACTCGAGTGCACTCGAGACCAAGACCTTGGTCTCGAGGACAACAAGACTGCCCTAATCTGGACATCGAGGTCATCTTTCCAAGACTTGTGGCTGTGAAGTTATAAATGGCCACTTCAAACGTTATGGAGAGTGACGGCACGTCACGTGTTCCGCCAAAAATGGTGTTTTAATTAAATATGTTTTTCGAATTTCCCTCTGCCAAAATCATAACTTCACACCAATATCATCGGTCTAAGAACAATACTTTAAGAGAACCATTAATCCAATGTTATTTCAACTGTGACGTCGAAATTTGACGTCGTGTCACACGGCGTCACGCAAGAGTAACTATTAAACCAAACTGTGTTTAGGGAAAACATATCCAGGAAAAATCGCTAAAGGAATTTTGAATATCTCGTTCCCTTCAAAAGTTTATGCGTGAATGACATTGTGTACGTGGAACCGCTCTGAGAGATAGCCTACATTTACTCCCCTTCCTCAGAGTGCTGAATGATGGTTAAAATTAATCCTTATATCATAACTCGACCAAAACTATATTAAGAAGTCTAGACTAACTTACAGGCTAGCCATGTAAAACGTTAATGAATGAACCATATAATTTAATTTTTAAATCTAGTATAAGGTTTTAGCCAGAGCCGTATATTTACAATATACGGCTCTGGTTTTAGCGTTGTAACAATTTTTGCTTCGCTTACTAGGGAACCAGCGTAGATTCGAGCAAACATCCGGCGTCGGTTGTTGACATGCTGACAAAATTAATCATCGTTATCTATTTAAAGTAATTAAGCAGTTAAACGTACTCTTTTAGGAATATGTAGTTTTATTGTGAAGTAGAGGATCTGCGTTACTTCGGCGAGTTTCAGTGAAATTCTGGTTGCGAAGGGAGATCGCCATGTTTACAGACTGCTCTGGATTTCATTTCAATCAAGTGGAATTAAGAATTCACGTAGTAGATAGGCCCTCATATTTAGTTAGCATGTTCTAGTACAGAACATTCACAACTGATGTGACTATATTAACTAGAGTTTTCTGTGATACATACATCCAATCGATCTTGGTGAGTGCCGTTAATATCGTGTCAAGCGGTATAGAGCTATATAAATTTGGTTCAACTAGCTAGACATGGTAGATCGATTGCGACAGCTACTTGAGGCTTGTGTGGAAGGCAATGCGTGGGTGGTTTCTGCCATTCTGGACGAAGGAGTTGACGTTGACATATCGGACGATGATGAGGTCACAGCGTTGCAGGTGGCGTCTGCCAACGGCCACGAACATCTGGTTCGGCAACTTCTAATGAAAGGTGCGGCACTCGACAAAGCCAACTCTTCCGGTTGGACTCCTCTTCTGCAGGCCGCTCGACACGGCCACACGAGCATCGTTGCGCTTCTCCTGCAAAACCAAGCGGACATCAATGCGATAACGAACCTCGGTGCCAATGCAATGGTCCTGGCCTCACGTGGGGCTCACCTACAGACATGCCAACTGCTTGAGGATTATGGCATCGATCTGAGTTTCCCAGATGGCGCTGTTGATGGCTCGACGTGCGAATTCACGTCTGCAATGGTCGCTGCACTTCATGGGCATGACAACATCGTGCGACATCTGGTCGACCGTAGCAATGACGTTAACTACCGGACGCCAACGCTCGGTATGAGTTCCCTCATGTTTGCGGCGCTCAACGGTCACATGACCACGGCACAGATTCTGGTCGAGCGAGGGGCTGATCCAAATCTTACAAACGTAAATGGTGATACGGCGCTGGAGATTGCGATGGTACGAGGACGACGAGAAGTTCAGAATTACCTTGATAGGAAGACGACAAGAAAGCCAAGAGCAGGTGAACTAAAATCTTGTAATCAATGCTTAATTATTTAATAGACAATACATACAATACCACTGCATTTGATACAATACAATACAACTGCTTTTGATACAATACAACTGCTTTTGATACAATACAGCTGCTTTTGATACAATACAATACAACTGCATTTGATATTGCTCACCTTCCAAGCTTAGAATGTTGATAGTGCTGAGCAATTGTGAGTGAAGGACTTGTTCAAGGTCCCACACAGCAACCGCCTCAGTGGATCCTTGACCCTATTATCTCCATAATACAGGCTGAGTACCGGTACTTAAAATAATTGGCTATCGTACCCCATGACTCAGAATACTACTTTTTGATATGCACCTCACGAAAACACTGCTTGCACTACCTTAAAGAATGCTTTTAAAAGTCATCACTGACAAAACATTCATTAGTACACATGTGGGACACCATAGCTGATTTGTTAGAGCACTCACCTTGTAACACAGAGTGCAGATTCAAGAGATACTGTGTATGGACATTGAGTGAAGTCCTTCACTCAGAATTGCATGGTCATTAGATAGTTGTGATTAATAAATGCATAATAATTATAAATCATAATTGAATTGTTGTTTTTTAGGTTGGTTATCTATGGTTTCAATTTAAGTTTTAAGCCTGTGCAAATGTTTTGTTTGATTGTAGCATATCAAGACGTTAAGCCGGACATTATCGATGCCACTAGACACGGTAATACCATCTTACCAGTTACTAGATTTTAAAAAGAATTCATCATGATATTGTTACTCATAAAGTGTTCGAAATATTGCACCCAATTTTATTTAATTTAATTTAATCGTATTCTAATTAAATTTGGAGAATTTATACAATTATTATCATTGTTTGAAATCATGGATTTACTCACTCCATTGTTGCAATAACAATATCTTATTGTTTTCGCCAATATGTTTCTATTGAAATTCCCTTGGACTGCTGCTGTTGTCAGGTAACATCCAGCGAATTCGTGAAATCCTCGATGAGGATATAACTCAGCGAGATGCATGTTCGCCACAAGATGGAGCCACTCCGCTGATGTTCGCTGCGATGGCTGGACGCTTGGACATTGGGAAACTACTCGTGGAGAAGGGCTGCGATGTGAACAGACGGGATAACATCAGTGGGTGGACGGCTCTCATGCAGGCAACATTCCACGGGTTAGACTAACATCATCAGTTAATCTAGTTAGAGACACTTGTGCTAGGGTTTGGGTAAGGCACTTCAGAGGAAATGCTTGGATACCTACATATATAGTTTTATATACATACTGTACATGTAAAAGTCGACTATAAATACATACATACATACATTACATATATACGTACATACATTGTATGTACATATATATGTAATGTATATACGTATGTATATATAAATACATTCACAAAAAACATACGTACATGGTGCCAATGTCTGACCAACTTATGATGTGCCAAAACCAAGCAGTTACTGGTGCTTCTAATGTGACTGAATTTGACATTTTAGTTTACCAGTAAACATCATGTAACAATAATAAGTAATAAGTTAAAATAGATAAATAAAATTAAAATAATACAAAGTTCTCAAAACTTAGCTTTTAGTGGGTCCTTAAATTCATTTAGTAATAGAACCCTAATCAATCTTTGTTAGTGTCTGGAGGTTTTAAGTCGCTTCTACCTTTCATATAATAATACTAATCAATGAAAGTAATAATTAATTTTTTTGTTAATAGGAAAAAGGAAATGGCAAGATATCTCATCAGTGTCGGTGCTGATGTCTGCATTGCTGCGAAGAACGGTTGCACGACTTTCGATATGGTCACGTTCATGGGTATGTTGTCATTGCAATTTCTGCTGTCAAATCGGTTTCAGAAACGGAGAATTGAGATTAAGTTTTCGACCTCTGTCAAATGAAGACCTGCTGCTGAAGTTTCTGACATTGGAAAACTACTCGTGCAGAGGGAGCAGCTTTCAACTTCTTGTCCCACTTGATCGTCTATATTGTTGACCTGACTTCTTGGTTTCCTATTCTGTCGTTTCAATAAGGTTTCTCTACAGATTGCGAATGTTTAATACAGTTAGTCTTAAGTCAACTGATCTTCAGGATATTCACCTCATTATGTTGTGGTGTTGGGGTCCATCGGTTGATACCTTTGCATTTGACACAGGTGCGATAGAAGTTACTAATTAATTGATAGTTGGTGGGAGAGGTTGTGTTGGTAGAGGTGGTGTTGGTATTAATAATTACTTAAAGTGATGATAAATTGATGTCCTGTTCATCATATTTATTTGTGATAGAAAAGTCACTCGGTTGAATTAGAGTAGGAAAATATCACATGTGACCGTAGGAAAGTATCACGTGACCTATGAAAATATCACGTGTGACCGTAGAAAAGTATAACGTGTAACAACGGTGAAGATGTGGTTGGCGATGTTGCAAATAATTCAGTGATAATTATTGTGTTGACAGAGAATGTTGATACAGATCTATGTCGACTGATCGCATCGAAAGCAATGCAACGAAATCAATTCGATCATCTGACAAAGAAAACAAAATCAATCCGCGAAGACTCGACTTCGACCGTCGAACTTCTGTCGACCGACTCTGTGTACGTTATATTATTATCCAATAGAAAACATTTTTATTTGATATAATAATACCATCTCATATTTACATGGTGTGAAGACTGTGTGCCAGCATCTTTGGCTCCTGGTCAGTCTCGATTGCATTTGGGAAAGAGCTACGACCTAGTATGGTCCAGAAAACTGACCAAGAGAACTGATTTGTACACATGGTGTTTTTTTCTGTTGTGTTTTAGTTCAGAAGAGAATGCAAGAAGTGGTCTTAAGGTGAGACAATTCTTTCAATCATCGTTTGCCAATTCCTGTCTTACGATGTCTTACAAAGCTGCATGAAATCCGAGATCCCGAGCCATATTACACCAGACGTAATAACATTGTAATGTTTTATGGTGTAAGGTGGTTCTCTACATCAAATAAATGAACTGTACATGGAAGATCGGAGCTTACTGCTTGAAGATGATCATTTTCGACGACTTCCAAAGTCAAACTGGCAACTTGCCTGATTTATAATGTTGCATTATCACAGTCTTTAATTTTTGTATGTGTAATTAACTAACAGTTCAGTGCAACATAACATTTGCAACTCAAGTGATCAAGAAAAGCTTCTTGCACTCTCTCGACAATTCAGATGCGACTGCTTAATATGCACTTTCTGCAAAGTCAGCAGACAAGACTGGACATGTCTCTGACTCATCACATGCTTGGATAATTCTGCTGTTATGCAATGGTGGGTGTTTCCAGACCTTTCCGCTCTTGCAAAGCGTGGGTTCTCTGAAAACCAACATGCAGCATAAGCCAAATTGTTGTTCACATTCATCATTAACAATAGCAAGGAAGAGGACTGGCCACCCGCCTTCATATGCCCGTGCTAAGAAATTGAAGTCGCTAACACTTCATACCCATGGCTGCCTTCAATTCATTTTGCATAGTTGTATGGCTGATGTCTCGTGCTGATTCGATACCATAAAATATCTGAGGCAGCGAAGTTATTTACGTGGTATGGTTGCTACTGTTAAGGCGTGGTGGAACCGGATGTCAAACCGATTTCATAATCTGAAACTTGGAAGAACATTCAATCTGAATAACAATCGTCCACCATCCATGGAGGAAACGGAAATCACGATTAAACATCAATCACCTGTAAACCACGTGAGTTCTGATATAATCTTATCTGATCTTATCTTGTCTAATCTTATCTTATCTAATCTGATGTGATCTAATCCTACCTGATCTCATCTAATGACTTCTTGAATGCCATTGTCATAATGTCCGAAATGGTCGCTTTGAGTGAAATCAGAAACCATAATCCAGTGGAGAGAAATCGAGGTTGAAGTGCAACATATCAGAGAGACCATATTCTTGTTTTCATGTCTTTCTGCTGCCATCTAGTGCCTCAACACAGTTGCTTTGTCAAGCAAGAAACCAGTGAAGAAAAGTTGTTTCCGATGAAGCTCCAACAGATTTCTAACCCTAAACTTGTGACACGATCCTTAGAGTTAAATGGAAAAGCTAGCGATCGAATTTGTTTCTGTTGCATTTGATCAGAATTATCAGAATTCAACGCTGTCATCGAAACCGATGTCACCAGAGGCGATGTTTGTGACGAGAAGAACGGAGAGAGAAATCGCGCTTAAGACAACCGAAACGAATCGAATATCAAACGACAGAAACAGCGACAGAAACAGTGGAACAACTCTCTATTCACTCGTAAGTGGAAAAGAGTCGGAGTTTCTTCAATCATACATATGCTGCTAACAACTTTGAATCTCCAGGTGACAGAGATTTGTACTTACCTTTCTCTCTCAACTTTCCTGATGAATAATAATATACTATTTATTCTAGGCGAAGAAAATCGTGCTGTGTATAAATGTAGCTCCTACTAGGATGCTCAGTTCTGATGTGGTTGTGGTGGTGGTAGTTGTGGTGATGGTGGTAGAGGTGGTGGTGGAAATGGTGGTGGTTTGAATAATGGTGGTGGTGGAGGTGTTATGTATGCATGTGTCTGTGAATGTGTCCGGACAGGTAATGCAGCACATTTTAAGTACCTAACAAATGCACTGATGGTGGTGTTGGTTGTGGTAGAGGTGGTGTTGATAGAAGTGGTGTTGAAAGAAGTGGTGTTGGTGTTAGTGGAAGTGGTGTTGGAAGAAGTGGTGTTGGTGTTGGTAGAAGTGGTGTTGGTAGAGGTGGTGATGTTAGAGATGATGTTGGATAATAATGAGTATCATTTGAATGCATTGGTTGTGTCGTGTGATGAAGGGAATGCTGAACACAACAAGTACGAATCCTTTGAATAATACGATGAAGCCTTTGGCTCCGTTTTCTCCTCCTCCGACTTTCCAGACGAATGGGAACAAGATGCCTCCAATCAGCCTCAAGAAGTCCGTCGTCAACCGACTTGGAAGTACTCCAGCGCTCGTAAGTTTTCCTTCTCTCTCCTGTCAAACATCAGTCCACAGGTCAATCCAAAAGAGCGAGTCAAGTCTTAAGCCCACTTGATTGCCAGCCTTGGTCATTTCCTGAAGTCTTCTAGGTGAGGAGTGCCAGGTGACTGGGCCTGAGTAGGATAGGCCACATCCCTACGACCTTTAAGACCAAATGAAGCTGAGGTGACTAGGTGCATCAGTTGTTAGTTAAGCTGCGAACAATTGTCATTTGATATTTACAACTGTGAACAGTTTGTCGGTTAGAAATGATTTTCTTCTGTACATTCGGACTTTGAGTGATTTTGACGCTGAATGTTTTTTCTGCCTAGGGTGGTCTAACTCCATCTGTGAGGGCCTTTACTGGTCGGTCGACCCTCGGCCTGGCAGCCAACAGCCATGCAAGGACAGGCCTTCGTTCTCACCAGCAGAGGTCAATGAAGTCGGCCGAGGTCAGTCCGTCGGCCTCGTCCGAGGCGAGCGTCCTTAGCAACGGAATGTCCGTGGCAAGGTCAAAGGTCGCGTCGAGCACATCGAGCAGTACCGGAACTCTGACGGCTGGAAGTGGAGGAGACAGCATCACCAATAAACCTACAGGTCAGCTTAGGGGTCAGTAGTTGTGCCATAGGTCAGCAGAGAGGTTAAAGGTCAGCTGTGGAGTCCGTAGTATTTTAAGAGGTCGGCAGAGAGGTCAAGAGGTCAGTTGAGAAGTTAAGGATTCAGCTGAGGGATCAGGGGTCAAAGTACAACAGAGAGGTCAGCTGAGAGGTCAGGGAGTCAGCTGAGGGGTCAAGGGTCAGTTGTGGGGTCGGTAGTAGTGTCAGAGGTCAGCAGAGGGGTCAAGAATTCAGGTGAAGGGTCAGAGGTCAGCTGAGGGGTCAAAGAGTCAGCTGAGAGGTCAGGGTTCAGCTGTTGGTTAACATGGGGTTAAGGTGTCAACAGGGTTCAAAAGTCATGAGAAATTACCTAAATTGCCCTGAAATAAGCCTGAAGATTACACTGATATTAAATAAAGAAAATAGAATTAATAATCCTGATATTACCTAAGACTGTAAACAGAGAAAGATTCTTGTAGCAGTGATCAGATCCTGTTGATGGTTGACTGGGAATTTAATTCTGATGGAAGGAATTCTGATGACTGGAGGATGAATGTGATGCAGTCCATATTTTATGGAATTTTGACTACTGGGACAAAATTTTGGAACTCATCTCTGAAAAAACTTAGATGACTTTTTTTCCTGGGAATTCATCTCCCCAAAAAAGTTGATGACCTTTTTTTAGGAAGTCATCTCCCAAAAACGTCACCTCCCACAAACAGTTGATGACCTTTTCTTAGGAATTCATCTCCCGAAAAAGTTCATGACCTCTTCAAATGGCAATTTACTACTGGGGCAAATCTTAAAACTCTTCCAACATTTTGTCCCACTACTTATACTTTAACCATACATTGCCTGGGACAAATCAGCCTAACTACTGGGACAAATCCTAACACTACTGGGACATTTGTCCCACTAGTTATACAGTTAAAATATGCCCTGATGTGATGGCCGTGAGGTTGATGATGATGACGATTGTAATGATTTGATGACAGACGTTCTGAAGAAGGAGCCAAAGTCAAGCGGACGATCAACTCGAACGGATTCTTCGTTCGTCAGTGCTGATGAATCGACTCCAAAGTCAAACAAACCAAATGAGTGAGTGTACTTTTATACATATATGTACGCACATTGTGTATGTGTGTTCTTTATTTTGTTTAATGCTTCTGAATCCAATGGTTCTTTACAATTGTTTTTTACTTCACTGAAAAGAGTGAACAATCTGTGGTTGAGATGAGGAAATTTGTCTTCTTTTTGTCAAAGGTCGCAGCTTTCAAGTCTGAAACCAGTTTCACGAAACAGTTCTCCGTCAAATGCCTCAACTTTGACCCCATCGCCTACGACGACCCCAAAAGCTGATAAGGTAACTGGACACTCGTTTTAACTGCAGAAGCCTTTGTGTTTGTCGTAAGTGATATAAGGAAGTTATCATTTGATTCTAGGCTATGAGTTTCTGCTGTTATGTTATGTGTCTTTTCTGGTCATATGTAAATGAGGACTCTTCTCGGTCAACTAGGTTTTGAAACTCTCTCTCCCTGTATTGGTCCTTTTGCTCAGTCGCTTGTGTCGTTTTGTTCTTGACTTGAGACACGAGCGACTGAGCATTTAGAAATTGTAAAAATAATTTTTAAACAGTTTATTAGTGATAATTTCTGCTGTTATTGCTCTGATTAACTTGATAAACAGATTCTTGTTACTTTCTTCAGCCGCAGGAGTCGACTGCATCTCGTTCGAAGACCATGTCATCTTTTGTTTCAGTTGTTCCACCAACTGAATCACCCGTTCCAGGTGAGTGAGTCTTTGGTTGAGCGCATTCCAGATGAGTCTTCGATTGAGTGCGTCTAAATTTTTTGATGCATTGATAGATACATGGATGACTGCATAGATGCTAAAGAGTATGCTTTTACTTTGAATTACACTTCTTATATTATTACTATTATTATTTTGGATTTATTAGGCGCCACTATCTAATGGTTAAGCATCAATCAATAGCACTGAGCAGTTGTGAGTGAAGGACTTGCTCAAGGACCCTACACAGTAACTGTTTCAGGGGAGGATGCTCAAACTCGTATTCGCAGTGTTACAGACCAAGCGCTGTAACCAATCGACCGTCGTTTTCCATCTGGTCAACAGCTGTGTGGAAAGTACCTTAGAGAGATTCTTAAACAGGTGTTAAACGATTGTTCTCTTACTTTACAATCACAGAAGCTGTTCTTGGATCGATGATGATCGAATTGAAGTGAGATGGATGGTCTGTCATGTGATGGTGTTGAATTACGTTGTCACCAGATGGCATTGCTTTGTTTTTCAGAAGACATTGGTCGCGTTCTACAGCAGTTGTCTCTCGAACGATATCATCCAATCTTTGAGGAACAAGAGGTGCGAGGATTTCTCTGATTTTCAGTAGACGCTTATCCTTTTTGGTTTTCAGCTACTTCCAAAGTACGTATGTATCCCCACACTTGTGTAGCACGTTCCAAGAACCTCACAGGGACACTGCAACAAGACTAACAGATCCAGTCAAAAATGTTTATTGAGCTGTTTGTGGCTGAAGAGTTGGAGTGTTAAGAGGAAGATTGTCCAGCACATGAGACAGGATCGTGTTGTGCTTGAGCCATTCTGTGGTAGCGCAGGACTATCAGATCTCGAAAAGTGAGAAACTTATTCAATTGGCATCAGTCAGTAATTAAGCAATGAATGAGAAAATTCTTCCAATATGCTAACTTCATGCAGTATGTTGTAAAGTCACATCAAGTCTTCATTGGCAGAAGGGTAACTGCTTTGTAAGCTGTCTGAAATATATAACTTGAGGGTACTTCAGATAATAGTAATATTAAACTACATTAAGAACAGTTATTGTGATCTGGTAAGTTGAGATAAATGTTGATCTGGGCTTAGGTGATGTTGATTGACTGATGTCAGTCAACGTCATGGTATGTGGAATGGCTGTGATTGACAGGTGGACTTGGAGGCATTTCTTACTTTGACGAACTAGTGACCTCTTGGAGATGTTGATTGACAGGTGGAATATGGAATTTTGTGATTGACAGGTGGACATGGAAGCGTTTCTTACGTTGACGGACAGTGACCTCTTGGAACTTGGAATTTCAAACGATGAATCAAGACACCAGATCCTGGCCTCCATCAACGAGCTCAACCTCAACAAGGCAAGTGGAAACTCCTCAACTTAAACCAAACTGTTGTTACCTTCGAACTTATCTCTGAAGCGATGTTCTTATCGGACGATAACTGAAATCCGATGAAGAGATCATTTCTTTGTCTTTGAAAATTTACCCTTCTTTTAATCTAATACCATGGTTTTCATATGGACAATTCTTTGTGTAATCTAATTCAATGACCTGTGGTGCATACACATTGCATAAGAAATCAAATGCTTCAAGGAGAACCTTTGTAAAAAAATCATAATCGTTTGGAGAAAGGCCACTGAAGTCTAGGAAGTTGGAGGAACCAGAGGGTGGGCTGTGGTGGGCAAGTGAACTGATGCAGGCGAGTTTTAAGTTTTGGCGTAGATCTTACCTTAAGCTGTGTGGGAAGAAGGTTGTCTGACGACTGATGTTGAAAGAGGCAGGCAAAAAGATAACCAATTGCCTTCCATAAATTTGTAATTTACGATTACCTTCATCGTATTTTTTACTACTATCTCTGGTCCCTCTGACATGACGCAGTGCTCGTGAATAAGCTGGTGCCCTACACTTAACTCTAGAGTAGTGCTTTAGAAATTTTGAATTTACGATTACCACTCTTATTTTACCTTCCACTACCTTCGGCTTATTCTAATTTGATATTACCGTTACCTTATTCTACCATCTGGACATTACCTTTGTTCCGTTCTTCTGTTCGATTTCAGGACAGAGAACGTCAGCAATACCAACAAGCGATTACACAATTCAACAGCACTTTACGACCACAGGCGCCGTTCAACTCAGGTTCATGTTTATTCATTCTGTCTTCCATTTATATAGCACCACGAACAGAGAATTACTCAAAGGCATTCCCAGCCCAACCTCAGCAAAGAAGTTTTAATATAAACTCTGGTGTATTTGTGATGTTTAAACATTCTAATAAGGTATGTTCAGAGAGTGGGGGACTGTGTTGGCCAGAATTGCTTCTGAAACATTTCTGAAGTTATTTAGGAAACGGGATATTGTAGACACTTTTACAATTACGCTGCACGGCTTTCATTAGAGCTGGAAGTTTACATGCATCTTAAAAATTGAGTTGCTGTCTATTTGCAATTTAATGATGATAATTAGACAACTTATTTAGCACTGTAGCCCAGCCAAGGCTAGTAGGAAAAGTCGCTGTACATGAGTTTAAAAATCAGTGGAAGTCATACAGCACATTCTGCACATGGTTGGGAAGATTGTTCATGCAACAGAGAAGGAACAGTTGGCAAACCTCGTAGAAGATAGCAGATTTGGGCGAGACATCATTCTGTAGGCCCTACAGCCTGCTGCTCATCACTTGTGAATCATTATGAACTTTCATGTCCCTGTTACTGTTTTATTTTAGGCAATTCACAGATTCTGGATTTCAGCGAATGGACAGAGGACGGAACAATAGATCGACAATAGCAAAATGAAGCTGTATGTCACTCAATCCCAGGTACAGACAAGACCTTCCCTGGACACAGGTGGCAGCTTCTGCCTATTGTGTGCTTGAGCATTCAACACTGTCATCACATATCACCAGAGCCTGATGAAGAAGTTCAAGGTCTTGGAGTCGAATGAACTACTTGGTTGCTTCTGCAGTTTAATTCTGAGGCAGCAGGATTGTAGGAATCTTTCATGTCTAGTCAAACCAGACATCTCTGTTGCCGATCGAGTTGTGTGCAACTGCAATTGGAGCAAAAGGCAAAAATGCTCAACACTTGTGCACTGTTGAAAACGAATGATCTAGCAACATACACTTTCAAGCGTTGGACTTTGGCGATGGGTGGATACCAGTTTTGCCTTTTTTAAAGGATGTCTGTGATAAACAAGTGAACTGTGAAGACCATGGTGTTCATTTGATGACTGAAGCACAAACGCCGATGATGACAATGTCTTTAAAAGTTTTATGAGTGTCGAACAAGAGTCAAGTACAAGATCATGTTCTCACAGACAGAACTGCTGATGCGGTGACATACTTGCCATTCCACGTGGCTTGTTTCTGATCTGTCATTTGGAAAAAATCGTTGCCGTTTGGCAAGAACTTCCAACTATAGAGCGAGTTTAGCTGTGGTTTGCAAGTCAAGAATGCTGCAACGCATGGAGAGACTCAGGTGCCTTACTGTAACTTGGGCCGATTGTGCCTTCTCAGAACTGTATTGAACTGCCCGTCCCCTTTGACTTATCTCCCACTGGAAGTAAATACTTTTGCGTTTGACTCTGTGCAGCATATGCTATCAGACTGTCTTCAAATGCAACTGTTTTAATCAGTGGGGGAATTGTAGAAAAAGACTGGGGGGGAGTTGAACATTTTATCCGTATTTTGCAGACTGATGTGGACAAACTTTGAAAGCATGAAATTTCAATGCAAGCAATTTTGCAAGTCAGACTCAAATCAAAATCAATTCCTTTCAATGTTGAGAAATTTCAAAAATCCATGCATGCTACACCATGGAAATGTCTTCTCTTTGTGTGAGACTCGGAGTGCTAAATCACATTAGCACCACTGAGGGGTTGGAACGTGGAAATGACCCCCTGGGGTGTGCAATGAAAACAACTGGGGTCCTAAGAAAGACTAGGGGGGTTGAACCCCCAATTCCCACCCTTATTTTAATTGGTTTGATAGTTGTGTGCAACACTTTTACGCAGCAGTGCTAGACGTCTTTTTTTTGTTTAACGACGCTGCGTCAAACAAACCCGATTAGCATCACCCTCCTCCTTTATCAAGGCTTGGGAATGGCACCACGTAAATATAAGGCAGTGTTAGAGATTACGATTACGATTAGTAAGTTTAAAGCGTCACCTAGCGAATAACTTATACTTAACTCCATTTTACTTGTATCAAACAACGTAAAGCAACAATCGTAATCTCCAAACTTCTAAATAAACTTCTAAAACGCCACTCGAAGGCTAAGAACAGGGCACTAGCCTACTCACGAGCCGCTACGTCAAATCAGCGGGGGTTTACTATAGGCACGAGCGTTAAACTATGTATGAACAGTGAACTATTCAGTCAACACTTTCTTTTTCAAATTAGAAATATTGTTGAAAAAGCGAAATGTTTCTTCTGAGTTATCTATTAATTCCACGAACGATTCAGATATCCAGTTCTAGCTAAAATTTAAACTATATTAAATGCGAAATCATTACTTTGGTTCAACACTTCGCATTTCTCGTCAATAAGCGGGTGGCCTGTGGTTAGCTAATCTGTCAAGTAGCGCTTCAGGTTTTGAAGGTTATAATTACAATCCAATCGAACTCTAAATTCCCTTCTACATTTACATATTAGGCCTAATAGTAATTTAACATATTAGGCCTAATAGTAATTTAACATATTAGGCCTAATAGTAATTTAAAAGATCGATGATTTAAACCAGTCAGCATAAAGCGTCACCTAGCGAATGACTTATACTTTAAACTATTTTACCTCAAAAAAGTCATTTTTTCAATACTTTATCCTGAACATTTAGAGGTTTTTAAGTTTTAGCCAATTTTATTTAGTTGTAAGTTTTTTTGTGTTGGTTTCTGACCTTACTTTAGACATATTTGTCAAAACGAAGTTAGAGGCTTGATTTTGTTTTACACACCTTTTTTGAGAAAATCTCAGCAGGACTACATATATATAAGAGAGCGCCGTATACTACTTGTAGTCCTCTCTGTGTTGGACGACGATTCTTGGTCTCTGTTATCGTGCTGCGCTAGCCTTCGCCTGTGTACCAAACAGTCTGAATAATAGTCTATGCAGATTTATCTGCGTGGTTCTATAATCAGCTGTGCGGGTCACACGCGATTGGCTGGTGTGATGCGAAAGCCCAGATTAAGGAGATTCAGCAGCATGGGAGGGGGCTGCTTTTATATCTTTGCCTCGCACAACGTTTTAATTGTCGGGGAGGGTGCTGCAATCCCTGGCTCTTCTTCTAATCTCCTCAGCTAATTAACTGAAAAGATGTTTGGGTCCGTAAAAGATTAGTTAATGCATTGTTCAACTTCATCTTAAACACCTTAAAAGCGCTCGAATGATGCCATACAACAAAGAAATATGAGCGGGTAGAATATACCTAAGACATTTGACAATGTGTCGTGTAAATTCCAAGAGATCAAGTTTCTCAGTCTCATCGGAAAAAGCAGTCTTGTTGTCCTCGAGACCAAGGTCTTGGTCTCGAGTGCACTCGAGTTCGTTTTAAAAGTCTTGGTCTTGACCAAAGGTCTTGAGCTTCAAGGTCTTGGTCTTGGTCTTGAGGTTCAAAGTCTTGGTCTTGGTTTTTCAAGACCAAGACCAAGACTTTTGTCAATATGAACAGTCATTAATTTTACCAAACGGCAAGAGTTTTAAAAATTTATCCAATAATTACTCATACAGTTATTGCTTTAGTATTTAGGCCTACACGGTGTGAATGAGGCTTCACTGTTGCTTTGGACAATTATTTTGACTTCCGGTTATTTACCATGGAATGATTTCAAAACAGACTCATGATTAATTTTTTTGTACATTTACATCCGTTTCTTGAAAAGCTGCTTTGTGTGCTAGCGATTTCAGCACTTGTAGACCGTGTTTTTTCACATGGCAGAATTTTTATGAGGCCCCACAGGTCACGTCTTGGTCAGAAAATTCTGAGCAAATTGGTTTTTATAAATTCAACAGGCATTTGGAATTACATTTCGCATGAAGGACTTTTGTAAATACGAATTCGGAATTCTCTGCAGTCTCCATTTAGAGTTGTTTTGCTTGAATAAAAAAACTCATGTTTTCATTAAAATAATGAGTAGTCCGACTGGACAATTTTTAGTATGGAATAGAAGTCTGGATACGACTGTGATTTTTTTGGGTCTTGGTCTCGGTCTTGGTCTTGAGGTTCAAGGTCTTGGTCTTGAGGTTCAAGGTCTTGGTCTTGGTCTTGAGGTTCAAGGTCTTGGTCTTGAGGTTTATGGTCTTGACAACAAGACTGGGAAAAAGTACTAAGTATATTCTTTATTACACCATTAGCAAACGCACAATGGGACAGTAGCTAGAAGCATTGAAGGAGTCTGTCTCTGGAGCAACCGAGTTTTGTTAACGGATGCACTGACCAGGAAGGAGAAGACTGTCCAGGCCCGCCGAGAGGGGGTGCACAGGGGCAAATGTCCAGGGGCCCGGCGATTTTAAGTGGCCCAGGCCGGGCCCGCAATCAACTTATGAAAAATATACGATTTTGCTACAGCTAAATCCAGACTGCTTAGGTTGTCTGGGACTCATTGCTCAACCTGGCAATGCTACTAAAGATCGATGGCACTGAGCAACTGCGAGTGAAGGACTTGCTCGGGAGTCCCTACACAGTGGTCATCTTAAAGCAGCAGGCTCAGACCCGTACTGTCCGCGCTACGAGTCGAACGCTTTAACCAATCGGCAACCTGGCCGCAGTGTTGGGGTATTAGGTTGACTATTTAAATAGAATAGTAAATAGTAGGCCTACCTGTAGAAAACTATTGAAATAGTATTTAAAATAGTAAATAGCTGCGGACTATTGCAAATACCACGACTAAAGACTAGGCTTATTTATAGTGTCAGTTAGGCTACACATAATTAATGAGAAAGCTTGAAATTTTCTAATGTAGTAACGTTCCGTTACACTTAATTCTCGTTAACTTTGAGTAAGAGCAATTGACTGTTCAAAAGTTTCATTAGATAAGCGATTCCCTTTCTTGGTGAGAATTAGTGCTGTATTACTAAACAGTCTTTCTACTGGAACACTGGATAGAATATGGTTGTGTTGAAGCACAGAAACACTGACTTCATTCGTGGTTGATGATAGTCCAGCATTTCTAGTTCACACGACGTCTCATTCAGATACTTCAAATCAGGATCCTCTTCCTGCATAGTCGACAAATCATCGAAAAAGTTATCACTGTTACAAGCAGTCTTGTTGTCCTCGAGACCAAGGTCTTGGTCTCGAGTGCACTCGAGTTCGTTTTTAAAAGTCTTGGTCTTGGCCTTGAGACCAAAGGTCTTGGTCTTGAGGTTCAAGGTCTTGGTCTTGAGGTTCAAAGTCTTGGTCTTGGTTTTGCAAGACCAAGACCAAGACTTTTGTCAATATGAACAGTCATTAATTTTAACAAACGGCAAGAATTTTAAAAATTTATCCAACAATTACTCATACAGTTATTGCTTTAGTATTTACATGGTGTGAATGAGGCTTCACTGTTGTTTTGGACAATAATTTTGACTTCCGGTTATTTACCATGAAATTATTTCAAAACAGATTCGTGATTAATTTGTACATTTACATCCGGTTCTTGAAAGGCTGCTTTGTGTGCTAGCGATTTCAGCACTTGTAGACCGTGTTTTTTCACATGGCAGAATTTTTATGAGGCCCCACCGGTCACGTCTTGGTCAGAAAATTCTGAGCAAATTGGTTTTTATAAAATTCAACAGGCATTTGGAATAACATTTCACATGAAGGACTTTTGTAAATACGAATTCGGCATTCTCTGCAGTCTCCATTTAGAGTTGTGTTGCTTGAATAAAAGAAAAAACTCATGTTTTCATTACAATAAGCAGTAGTCCGACTGGACAATTTTTAGTAAGGAATAGAAGTTTGGATACGACTGTGATTTTTTGGGGTCTTGGTCTCGGTCTTGAGGTTCAAGGTCTTGAGGTTCAAGGTCTTGGTCTTGGTCTTGAGGTTTAAGGTCTTGACAACAAGACTGGTTACAAGCCGAATTGGATGTCACTTGGTTCTTAATTGTCAGCGGCGTCTACACCATAGAAACCTTGGAGCAAATGCTCCATCCAAAAAGGGGGAGAGATCTGTCAGTGATGTTCCATCATTAATGGGGGAAGGAAGGGGAAGACGAGGGAGTGGATGGGAAGTTGTTCCAATGACTTTGGGGGATGGGGGAAGACGCCTCTGTTAATAGTGATACCACGGACGGAATGAGGTTCGAGAACACCGGTGACCAGCGCAGCGGGAGGAACCCAAGCAGTAGCATCCTCGCCTAGCATTAGCAGCGGTACTGCAGCAGGGACAGCTGCAGCCTTTAGCACCCGGATATTAAAGCAGCCACCGTCCGTCTGTAGTCTCCTAGGGCCTCTGTACTCGTCCTTGCTGCTTATCTGCCCCATTAGCGTCTTTCCTCACGGAAGAGTATACAGTGGATCAAGCAATTTTAATCCAAAAATCAGAATTTGTAATCCAGTAAACACGGGATTCCACGTTTGTCAATCCCGGGATTACGGGATTTAAAAAGGTCACGGGATCCCGGGATTACATTCCCTAGCAGAGATGTGCAACACTTGAAATACACCAATTAAGTGTTCTGATATGTAGATACAACAAAGCCTTAACCTTCATTTTTTCTGGCTTGTTACGGTTAGGTTGGAAGTTCTGCTGAAAGGCTTAATTTCATCAAGTCTTAATTGCACTCTAAGACCTAAATTTCAGGTTAAATGGTCTTTCAGTTCAACAGTTAAAGGGGTTTATATGCTTTAACATGAAAACAACAGCTGTAAATTTTTTATTGCAATCTTTCAGATTAATTAATACAAAACTTCAGTCATAGCGAGTCAGAAAATCATAGCTAGAAAAGTTTCCTATCACAAGTTGTGCTGCTTGCTTACTGAAAAGTTGTTTGGGATTTCCCCCAAAGCAACTTCCCAGTAGGTAATGCTACTAACGAAGCACCTCTAGACTTCAAGCCAAAAATCTAGGTTACAATAGCACAAAAATCAGTAGCAAATGTTTTGCTAAAGAAGTTTCAGAAAACAAGACGAAAATATCTTACCAATCGCCAAAATCATCGGTATAAATGGGGAGAATACGCAAACTGAAAGAGAGAGAAATGTATTGCCAAATGGGGGGGACAGTTTAAAAATGGGATTCTGCAGTAAATCCATTCACTAAGTGAAATCGAAGATGTAATATTGCGACAGTCAACAGTAGTCAATCATGGTCTTCAAAAAGGATGAAGCGAAACTACTCGAAAGGCTACTTGGGCTCTGCTACGGGGGTCTACAAAAACGCTGAGGTCGTTAAATAGACGACAAATAAGCTATCGTCTGCTGCTACTGTCCCACGGATTCCCTGCTGCTGATTCCGCTGTCGTTCATGAACTCGTCCAAGTTGGTGGACGAGTGAAAAGCGGTCACGTCGTCATCATCTTCGTTGTCCATCATGCCGACTGCGAAGCCGATGCCAGCGTCGCCGGAATCGCCAGGTGGACTCGGCGGACTGCTGTCGTGGTCGAGGCAGTAGGTCGGAGGAGGATGGTACACCTGCGAGATGGACATGTGATGCTGGATCATGCGGTTCAACGCGTTCGCATTCTCAGCGAACAGATGGAGTTCACGTACGCTGTTGTTTCTGTAGAAATGCGACATGAAATCATTCGTTAACAAAATCAATGAATCCCACACAAGATAGAGCCACCCACACCTCGTGTAAACCAACACCAATCGACTCGTTAATCATTCCTTTAGAATTTGACTCGATGCAGTTAAAATAGAATCTATACTGATTTTTCTATAGCACCATTAAGGTCCATCAACCTAAAGCAAAAGGCATCAGTCAATTGATTGCTTCAAGTGAACTCATTGTCATAGTACATCAGAGAAGCCCTGGAGGTCAAATCAGACCCTGGAGGTCAAATCAGACCCTGGAGGTTAAATCAGACCCTGGAGGTTAAATCAGACCCTGGAGGTTAAATCAGACCCTGGAGGTCAAATCAGACCCTGGAGGTCAAATCAGACCCTGGAGGTCAAATCAGACCCTGGAGGTTAAATCAGACCCTGGAGGTTAAATCAGACCCTGGAGGTCAAATCAGACCCTGGAGGTCAAATCAGACCCTGGAGGTCAAATCAGACCCTGTAGGTCAAATCAGACCCTGGAGGTCAAATCAGAAGACCTGGAGGTCAAATCAGACCCTGTAGGTCAAATCAGACCCTGGAGGTCAAATCAGACCCTGGAGGTCAAATCAGAAGACCTGAGAATCTCAGAAAGAGAAGCATTTGACTTGACCACTTAGATAGACAGATGTCAAATGACTTATAAGACCAACAAACTAATCAACAGTACAATAAGTGCTCTAATCCATACAAGCACCTATCAATGACATGATTAAACAAAGAGAATGATTCGATGCAGGAACTGAAGGCAGACATAGAAGTCAGTAGCCACAGGACATTTTGACAAAGTTCCCAATTAGACAACAGATGGTTGGAAGGTCAACACTGCTGGAAAACCTCAGCCAAAACAACTCTGTAAGGAAATGGCCAAGTATGCCTAAGGTAGAGTAAGAAACACAAATCCTCAAGATTTATCCTGTGACCTGCCTCTCAGAGACACTCCTACACACACACATCGGCTTCCTCTACCAAAATGACCTCACAACTTAAATGATAATGTAATTAATTATAAAATTTATACCTTATAAAAACTGCCTGCCTCATACAGACATTGCTCTTAACATACGAACAGCTATACACTCAAAACCTGAAGCCACTTCAGCTGACCTTTGAAGGACTTTGGGAGTGGCCAGAGGGGCTTGAGAAGTCTTCATCGTAATCCACGGATGCTGGAGCACCTTCTCCGCTGAATAACGCATAATTGGATCCTTAACAAGCATATGTCCGATGAGGTCCTTTGCTCCACATGAAATCTCCGTCCATTCCGGATCCGGGAAATCGTAAGTGCCTTCCTTGATACAGTTGAACAGCATGTCCTACAGAACCACCAATCATACACATGTCATCAGTACAATTTTAACCAACCAAATCTAACACAACGGACACGTCCTCTACGAAAAGAAAAGTGTCAGAAGAGCCGTCTTTTAAGCTAGCATGCTCAGGAGCCGTGGGCACGAGGTGTTAGCGACTTCACTTTTCGTAGCCTTGGCATATGAGGGCAGGTAGCAGTTCTCCCTCGCTGTCTCATCTGCCCACTGACAGTGTACGGTCAGTGTACTCATCATAGTTAGCTAGGGGTGCCGGTGGAGTAGAATCTTAAAACATATTTCTGCCCTGGTGAAGATTTGAACCCTCGACTTCTCAATTTCCAATCCAGCACACCCCAGAATAAAAGTGTAAGTATGGCAACACATTATTAAGTTGATTACACATTCAGAATGACTAATATTTATTAACAAATCAGCCAAAAGGAAGTTTACAAAGGTCATTAGATGATCCACAACGCACTGTGCATCAATTAGGCTGACATACAAAGATAAAGTCTGAAACTACATTTGATGAAATGCTGTTGTCATTTGTACCAAATTTATCGAAACAGTAAAATGCCATGCATAGTATTAGTGAGGACAGAAGGCTGCATCTTACAAGATGCCACACATGTATGGTCAATCACAATTACAATCTCACAGCCTTGTTAAAAAGCCGACGTAGGAGACTGACCTGGCAGACTTCACACGACCCTCCTTTCTCCCAACCACAGTTGCTGGCACAGTTGCCGTAGAACGGCGCGTAGCCACACAGAAGAATATACCTGTGTAACAACAACCATGACCCTGACTCGCTTTATCAAAATACAGCATCAAAGTTCGACATTCATTCAGAGGTTGCACAGTGAATCCAACTCAGTACCTTATGAAAGCTTATTCATTCCAGCCAAAATTCATCATACGGCAAGTTCAATAATGTATTTGAAACAACGGGATCAAGTATTTCAAATAATCCACAAGTGGAATTATTATTGTTGTTGTTACACATTTATTAAACGCCCCTATGTAATGACCAATCATCAATCGATAGCGCTGAGCAGTTGTGAGTGAATGACTTGCTCAAGGTCCCTACACAGTAACCGTCTCATGGGACGAGGCTCAAACCCGTACTCTCTGCATTACAGGGCAAGTGCTCTAACCAATCAATGACCGTGTCTCACACACGGATTCTTGTATTTCAAACAAACCACATGATAGGGATCCTTGTATTTTAACGTCTCAGAATACTGCCTGCTTCAACTTGCCAGGAGACGTTGCTAAGAATGAGAATACTGTGTGTGTTCAGAAGGGATTACTACAGATGTCATTCTATGTACAGACAAAGCGTTGAAACATACATGATAATGCCAAGGCTCCAGAGATCGCATCTTTTATCATATGACCACGCCAGATCCTGCCAGACGTCAACCACTTCAGGTGCCATAAACTCAGCCGATCCAACCTAAGAAAACAACAAAAAGCAATCTGCAAAAGCGTGATATTTTTAAAAACAGTACTTTTCCAGTCAATAACCAACAATGTCAGTTCTCTTACAATCATTCTTGTCTAAACTTCAGATTCATTTGTTTCAACTGTGTTTACCTACCATCACCCCACTTCCTGCATCCTGACCTATCAAACTTCGACAGCATTTCTATACTGGATTTCATGTTTTAACTGTGGTTTCACTGAAGAAAAGTGTTAGAAAAGTGCTACACAAGTCATCAGACAAAACAGAACAGAATGATTCACTTCCAAATATCTACAGCACTTTGAGAAGAACTTTAAACAGCACTCTACAACAAATCAAGTGTTGATACAGACATTCACGCAAGCAATACAGAAGCTGATCTTCAGTGAGACCCAGACTAAACGTTTAAAGGGCAACTCACAGATAATGACCTATTCTGGTAACTTCTGTTACTCACAGGTGACTGGAGCTCAGGTGTTGTGATTGGCGTTGACCTACGGCTGCTGATGTGGATTCCACTGCCAAGGTCAAAGTCACAAATCTTGATTGGCGACAACAGACCAGAAGTGGAACAAAGGATGTTTTCCGGCTTCAAATCACGATGAGCTATGCCTGCAAACAACAAAGATCACAATGCAATACAACTCTATTTGATATTACCCTCATTCCAAAGTTCACAAGTGCATACACGACAATAGAACAGAACATCAATGGCGCTGAGCAACTGCACAAGTCAAGGACTTCGTCAAGGTCCCTACATAGTAACCGCCTCAGAGGAGGAGAAGACTCGAACCCATGCTCTCCATGTTACAGGTCAAACGCTCTATCCATTTGGTTACCATGCCCCTCATGAGCACACAAACATCAAATGACAGAGATAGCGCAGGCCAAACGCAAAGTTTACTCACTCACTCACATGTGAGCAATCAGCATATGAGGCTAAATGAAAAGTAAAAGGCACCAACGTATGAACCAACTAGTAAAAAAACTCCATGACATTGAAAGGCAAAGTTATAATACAAACATCAGTTGCGATGGGCATTGGTGGTAGCCATCGTCCGGCCATTGAGAAAACACAAAGCTAAAACGCCTCACACAGAAATTGCAACCACAGTGAAGAACAAGCTTCAAAGGCTAGACCCATCAGAATTAAGAGGATCTGTACAACAAGGTCCAGGCAACAATTTTATCAGCAGAATATGGTGGGGGGGGGAAGACTGTAAGTAAGTAAGTAGCTATTATTTGTAATGTGAGCATTTCCTGGTTGCGGTATGACAACCAGTTTACTCAATAAACGAATATACAGACATGCATAGCAATGTGGACAGGCTGAATACCCTGTGACGGTGACAAGTCCATCCCTGTCACAGCATTCTAATGACCAGTAATGCAGAAGACCAACCCAGCCATATGTACTAAGAAGACCAATCTACTAAAGACCAGGTACAAGACCAACCTAGACACAGACCATCTTACGAAGCAGGGATGATGATCATGAGGAGAGAAAGACCATCGATGTAATTTCATAACAGTGCTACAGAAGTGGTAAATCAGATCATCGTCTGACCTTTCTTGTGGAGGAAGTTCAGCGCACTGGCAACGTCTCGAACGACGACGCTGGCTTCCTGTTCCGTTAGATAGCAACGTCGTTCAATCGCCTTCAGCAGAGAACCCCCTTCCATCTTCTCAAATATCACGTAGAATCTACAAAAACCACCTGCTCACTTAGAAGACGAAGATAAGGCCGGTCCCTCAAACCAGTTGTCTCCCTCGCCATCTCATCTTCCCACCGACAGTGTACAGTCAGTGTACTCATCATAGCTCAGTTTACTATGGGACACAAATCTTGACACAGTCTGAACCCCTGACCTCCCGGGTCTCTTTGGCAACCGGACTCTGACCTCCAATGAAAATTGATCTCTGGTGGGGGGGGGGGGTAAAAGACTGTAAGTCAGTATGTAGCTATTAGCTCATATAAAATAAGGTCGTGCTCTGCACTTAGCTTTAGAGTAGTGCTTTAGAAATTTGAAGTTTACGACTAGACTATAACTGAGGACACAACTAAACTTGGACTAAACCTTAAAGTACCTCAAAAAAGCCTAGAATAGCTTTCATGAGGTACTTCAAAAGCTGCTGTTTCAAGTGTTTACATACATACAAACATTGGACCATAACAAACAACCACAAACAATGCAGTCAATTCTTTCACACCAATCACTGCCAAACCGTTGGCACAACAAACTGATGATAATGAAGATGACACCAATAACTACAGACATATATGAAATGAAAAAGTACTGGCATTTTTTTACAAACCTTAAACACTCATCAAAATTAGTTCATCTCTTTGACAAACACGAAACATAACTGGCATTAAATCAAGTCCCTATCATCTTGCCAAACTAAATATCTATCTAGACTCCTGTGCTCAATTATTAATTGTAGTGATGCTAAATAACTGCTCATTTACATTACAGTTAACGAACCTTTCTTCCTCTTCAAAATATTCGTTGATCTGTAGAATATTCGGATGACCTTGACAGTGATGACAAATCTCAATTTCCTTCAAAACCTTCGACCGACTCTTCCGTCCATTCTTCTCGATCACCTTAACAAAGAAAACGTGCGATGAAAACATCTCACAATATCTTTAAATTAAATCATTCAGTCATATGTACAAACTCAGACAATTCACAATTCATCTATCTCTGTCATTCTCTATCCATCTCTCTCTCTCTCTCTCTCTCTCTCTCTCTCTCTCTCTCTCTCTCTCTCTCTTGTCTCTCTGTCTCACTGTCCATCTCTGCTTCTATGTGTCCTACCTGTATTGTATTGTAGAATCGTTTATTCAATTAGACAGCTGTCAGAAAGCAGCTGTTAGCAATAAATTGAGATTTACACTGAAGTAGCAATAGATACTATGTATCCCTCTCTCATTGTCTCTCTGCCTATGTGCCCCTGCCTCTCTTTCTCTCTCTCTGTCTCTAAACTCTCTAACTGTCTCTGTCTGTCTGTCTCTTTCTTTACTGTTCTCTACCTCTCTACTGCTCTCTATCTCTCTCCCTGCTTCTGGTTCTTATCGCCATATAACAGACACACAAAGAGAGAGACAATGAGAGACATCTACAACACACTCCCCACTCAAATACCACACATCCACTAGATCATTCAGCCATTGTCAGCTGTCTGCATTCTTCCTATTTAGTAACCAGTCAGCAATGCTATCTTCCTTGGACTGAATCTTAACATGCTCTCCTAGCATCTTATCTCCTCCCCGATAAACACAAGATAAAACGCGGTCATGGCTGGCCAGTTGATAGGAACTCACCTTGACGGCATACTCCTTGCTTGTCATCATGTTCCTGTAGGTTTCGACAAGTCCAAACGAACCTTCCCCCAAAATTTCTCCCGTGCGAGAATACAAATCTAACCAAAAATTGGAAATACTTTATAAACAGAGCAGTCAAATGTAATACAAAATAATTAATTTAGCTTATTCAGCCTTAATCACTGACTAATTGTCTGACTGCATGAGTGACTGAATGAGTGACTGAATGACTAACTGAATGACTGACTCAGTGACTGACTAAGTGACAGGCTGACTGCCTGCTTGTCTGAGATTTATACCCTGTCAGCAGATGGTATGGTTTAACTTGCAAAGCAACAGATGAACTCATCACAGCTGCTGCAAAAACTCATCACAGCTGCTGCAAAGCATTCCCGATGACCAGTCAACATCGAGCAAAACAATCTGATCTACGATTTTTCACAAAACGCTTGAGTCCAATATTCAGTTCATAGTGCAATGGTAAAAATTACATTCGTCAACATTTGGATTTTTAAACTGAATGATGATGCAAGTGTTTGCCTTGCAGATGATTACACACAGAACTACTCAGGTGCCAGCAAAGAAATCACCAGAATCTGCCAATCAATCTCGACCCATCCACTTCTTTTTCTCAACAAACCCGACTTATCCTAAAATCATTCGCATACAGATGAACCCATCATTCATTCATTCAACACTCTATAAACTTTACACACCCAGAAATAATCTTTTTATACACCCCAAAACACACTTGACGTTAGGTTACACTGACCAATCACATTTCAACCAGGCTTTTCCACAAGATTACAATTTCGATTACAGATTCATCCGAAGCGACTAGTAAATTCTAACAACAGCATTAGGGTGATTAGACCTGATCAGATTAGTTCTCCAAAGGCACTATCGTACGCTCAGATACGTATACAAAACATCAGCCAACTAAACCAAAACGACAACCAACCTGCAAACTTCCGGACTCCAGCGCTTGCTCCTCGCCTCCTTTTCTTCCTCGTCTTGTCGACGTTGCCGTGGCTGTTGAAAGTCATCGTCGGCATCGTCATTGGTCCTCCGACAATCTCGTTGTTGTTCAGCTCCAGCCTGCAAAGCTACCAACGGCCGCAAACCGGAACGAAATGAACGACGACAAAGAAGAAGCGACGAACACCGACGACTCGCCGAACAACGCTGACTCGGCAAATGACGGAGAAGCTGTCGGTCGACGGACGAACTGACAACGCGTTACATGTGTGCTTAAGCCGACGTTTGCCCGAAGATCGTTGGATATGTAGCCGCGATCGTGACCGGATCGAAGCAGAAGGCAGGATCGAAGAAGGCGGTCGAGGTAAGCGGGAGAGGCGAGTTGAGCTGCAAGAGCCTGCAGATTCTTTCCACTCTCTAACACCATCTGAAATCAAAGTTTTCAAATCTACAACGTCCTTCTGACTTAAACAACACTGCTAGAATGCCACTATATGCACTGTCAGTCAATCCACTCAGGGAAGCTCCGGAAATGACATGAACAAAAACAGAGCAATCAAAGCCAGCGTTTATACGTCAAACGCTAAATTGGAAATTTGGTCAAAGTAAATACGGGTTGATCCGACTTGATCACATACAGACATGTGCATAGCATTACCTCTCATATGGCCCTACATAAATGATCCTCCGAAGCATCCAAATACGATGAATGAAGTGCGATATACAGGGATTAACTTAGATCATCTGCCCAACCAACCAATATCAGAATGTAATACATTAAGTACTCAAAACCATTATCACAATTAAGTGAAAATGCAAGCATCCAATATATCAATCGAACAACATCCCTTTCGCTGACATGACAAAAAAGGACACGTAAACTTGTAAAAATGCCTCCCAGAAGCTCAATAAGAACTTTCAGTTGTAGCGAACAGACCTCAGGACATATCTACTGTTGATGAAATCCAAGTAAAATGCTTTCCCATCCACACTGATCAGTTTAACTTGAGCAACAGAAAGCAAGGATACCATGCACAATTATCAATATATGCAATCAGCTGCATTTTCTGTTGTAGGTCAATAGAAAACCTTCAAACATTTAACATAACATAACATATTTTATTCGGTAACCAACTTCAACAAGGTCGTAATTATATCAAGTGTTACAAGTTTAATAGGGTTCCCAGGAGACCCAAAACAGGCCGAAGGTCCCGCTAGCCAGGGCCACAATCTATAGCAGCGGTTTTCAAACTATTTTTATTGTACCACCAGGCAAAAAAATTGAATATCAGCGTACCACCAGCAAAGGTCAGATCAAAAACAACAAGGCAGCGCAAAGTCCCTTTGCAATTAGCGTAGGACCGTAGGTAAACATATACAAAAATTAATATATAATTTTAAGAATGTAATCTTTCTGAATTATTTACCGTACCACTTAGTGACACCACGTACCACTAGTGGTACACGTACCACCATTTAAAAACCACTGATCTATTAAATGCAGAAAGTTCTAACACCTGAGCATTTAGCGTTCTTCAGCCAACATGTCACTTCATCAAGGACAAACTGAAATCTCTTATCTGCTGCTATGGCCATGATGCACATCTCACTGATCCTCTTAATCCTTAAACAGAGAAGTTCCATAAATATCTGGTCATCCTAAAAGACGGATAGAGCGCATCTTCGTGAAACCTGTCAGAGGTGTGGAAAGAGACTATGATATTTTGTAATACTGATTTTTGGACAACTGATGTTTAAGATCAACGTGAAGCTTTTGCTTTTACTTAAGCTCTGATCTGCAAGCGCATGATTTCTATATTTACCCTGGATCATCAGAAAATGAAAGCAAAGGGTCTTCATACGAATCACTTTAAAATAATCAAGTAGTGTGGCTAGAATATTCCTAGATGCATAGAACTACTATTTTGTCTAGTTGTTAATAACAAGACATTATCTATGGACCATGGTGGCTCAAATTCACCACAAGACAACTAATACTTTTTAGAATTCTGGCCACACTTTTATGAGCAATATCATATAAACACCAAACTTATTCCAACACAGGTCACGTAGGAACGTAAAGGTATTGGGTATTGGCCAGTAAATAGGCCACTCCCCAGTAGTTGACTGACACAAGATAGGCCACGCCCCATTGTACAAATAGTCATTGAACTGTTATACAATACAAAACAACTGTAATTTGATAATGCCCTTATTACAAAGTTGAGAAGTGCACATTTAAGTGGAGCAGACATTAAAAGTCATTGATGGACTGGAAGAGGTAAGCTTTCAGTTTAGAGCAAAAGATAGTCTCTTGGTATAGGAGAGTTACGAACATGAGGAGGTAGAGAACTGCAGATGGAGGGGCTGGCAACTGTGAAGGAACGTCAGCCAAAATGTGTACCAGGAACAATATACTTTCCAGCAGGTGCTGATTGAAGAGAGAAGCGGCCTTTAACAGAGTTGCAGAGTGTTACCATGGAAGACAAGAATAGAAAACATAGAGTAGTAAAGATGGCGTTCACAGAAGCATATTTCAACCTGATACAAGGTTTCATAGAAATTCCCATGTGGTCACGATACTCAGTTTGAACAAGATATAACGCGTTAAGGTAACACAAAATACCGATCGATTACTTCTGCGATGAATATACCTCTATTGTAATTGTAATTTAAAATTTATATAGCACTACTTCCAAGGCAAACCAATCATAGGTGCTCTCTGCGTTAGCCTCCAGCGTCATTACAAACTGGAATATGATCAGTTAGCAAAACGATGCACAGAAAATTAGAAAAGTCACCAGTGGTGGGCTCGTGTGTGTGCGTGCCGAGCCCAACCAACTACGGTTGATAAAATCAAAATAAAATGTTTTCCCATTAACATCAACTTAACTTGAGCAATAGAAAGCCAGGATACTATGCACAATTATGATTTGCTGCAAATCTTTTTTCCAAATGCAACAGATCCTAGACTGATGCATTCTGTGACATATATAATGGACCCTGTCTCTGCACAAGTATCAGATTTAAGGTATTTTATTCAACAGCACATTTAAAAGAAAAGGTCAAGGTGAAATGTGACATTAATTTTCCACAAACAAATATTCATCCAGATCTTTCGCTTTCTTCATTATTTTAATCACTTGCACCCATTATTAACCGCTTAAACTGAACATTTAAATATTAATTCGGCACAAGTTAATTACGGCTTTTGATTGTGCCAATCCGGAACAGCTGCATAGTCATTCAATATGCCATTACAATTTACCCTGTCCACATCACTTTATGTAACGAATGTTGCATCAGCAACATCAGGATGTAAAAGCTATAATTATATTCATGCAAAACACGGCAAGTCTTATTGCTGTGCCATTCCACAGAGGAAAGATCACTAACCTAACTACCCTCTGGTCTATGGCCACTCTCTAAAACTTATTTACGGCCGGCTGTTCGATTTTTGTACGCGAAAACAATAACACTTGGCGAGGTGGATATTTACACCCAGTTCCCGGACAATTTGGGATCAATTCAGGACACGGGACGCACAAGGCCGATTCCGGGACTATCCAACTGAATCCGGGACTGTTGCCAGCCCGAAACATAATAATATAATACAAAAATAAAATATGTATTAAAGATCGCTATTACTAAATTCCTATTAGATGACCTCATCTCCGTTTCGCAACCGTTTGCCTTCAGCAGCCAATGAATGCGTAATAATCTTTTACAGATTCATTTAAAACGACAAAACCAAATTAAACTCCGTCCAGTTAAGAATCTTCCTTTGGAATCGGAAACGGATGCAATCGAAAGACGAATTGTATTCGATCAAATTCTCCAGTAACTGAAAATTGATTGAGTGACGATTGATTTGAATGGTAAACTCTAGAAGTGAATCAGCCGACGCCCGTTAATCTTCTATGCAAATCAAGTTACTAATTCGTGCAACAGCAAAGGTCGTCAAAATCCGATTAGTATAAACATTCAAGAAAAAGTTCGTCCAAGGGATTGGACTTGTCATTCGATCGATTTCCTTACCAGGGGGTTTCAAGATCTTGATTCCACGAAACATTCAGGGTCCGAAGTCGCCATTTCAAACAATCTTACACTCTTTCCGCTAGGTGTCACTAGCGCTTGAATCCAGATCGGGAACCTGTTTCAGCTCTACGCACGAATCCGGCTTAAATTGGCGTCTGCTAATGTTTTCTCTTTCTTAAGCTTACACAATACATTTTTAATCTAATACAATTGATTGAAGCGTCGAATAAAAACTTCGTTCTAACACGTCTGCTGTCTCTAGCTGCTCCGCTCCTGTGGAATAAACTCCCGCCATACGACAAACGTACCTCTAATCGCAAACTCCAGATTTGTAAAGAGCTAGGCCTACTCAAAAGCTAAGTGCAGGGCACCAGCTTAATTAGTATTCACGATCGCTGCGTCATGTCAGAGGGATTGCCTCTATCTAGAGTCCAGTTAGGTGACTTAGGTCTATCTGAGTCATAGATCGAGGCCCATATTCAAGTTAACATCATCCACCGTATAATTTTCGTATTACATAAAACGCTTGAACAGTCATGTTAAAACATTTCTGAACAATAACAGTTAGGCCAATACGGAAGTGCGACCGTACGTTACTTACCGGAATAACGTACGCGTACCGTACGTACGTTAGGCCTATCGAAAAGAATAACGTAGCCTACGCGTAACGTACGCGTACGTTAAAAATGTAATTGCAGTGACATCGAGTCCGACACCGAACAATGTGATGCAGACGAGTGAATAAATTCATTAGGCCTTATTGCTTGACTATAGCCTATATGTGACTGGCTGACAATGACAGGCTAACCAAAGATCTTACGACCTAAGATCTTTGGGCTAACTAGAGTATCAAGAGCCTATAGAACTTGAACTACGTACTAGTAGGTTATAATTTTGTTGGATTTGTTGACTTTTGTTGTGCGTAATGTTATGTGTATTTTCATCATGAACTGATGTCCACGTACGCCAACGTACGGCATAATAACGTATACGCATAGCGTACGTACGCTACTACGTACGTTATAGAAAAAATAACGTCGTAGGGGACCTACGTTCCGTAAGTACGGTCGCACACTGACGGAAGCTATTGCTTCATCTTGTGAGTCGTGACATATCATTTATATAAATATAAAATCAACATATTGCCTAATCATACAGTGCAGGCAAGCCTAATCACAGGCCTATATCACATCATAGCCTAATCATAGGCCTATATCACATCATAGCCTAATCATATTATATAGGCCTATATCACATCATAGCCTAATCATAGGCCTATATCACATCATAGCCTAATCATATTATATAGGCCTATATCACATCATAGCCTAATCATAGGCCTATATCACATCATAGGCTATCATAGCCTAATCATAGGCCTATATCACACCATAGCCTGATCATAGGCCTATATCACATCATACGTGTAGCCTAATCATAGGCCTATATCACATCATAACCTAATCATAGGCCTATATAACATCATAGCCTAATCATAGGCCTATATCACACCATAGCCTAATCATAGGCCTATATCACATCATAACCTAATCATAGGCCTATATCACACCATAGCCTAATCATAGGCCTAAATAACATCATAGCCTATAATCATAGGCCTATATCACATCAAACTGTAAGCCAATTGAAAAACTACAAGAAACCTTGCTAAGTTCTAACAGTAACAGGTTTGCTTAATTAGGGCCTATATATCGCGGCTAAGACTAAAAAGTGGCATCAGGCTGTCGTCGTAATATAAAGTTAAATATCAGCACCGAATTACCGAAATTATAACAATGCAATAAGAATTCTAATACTTATGAATGATTTCTATAGCCATAGAACGTAATTACACAATTCCAGAATACAAATATTTTCAGACTATGCACATATGCCTTCACCAATATAATAGGCCTAGGCCTTGTTCCATATGCAGAGCCGTAGCAACAAAGAACGTGGCCCCCTCCGAACATACGTCCGGGCCGGGGGCCCCTTACAATGCGAAAACTGGAATGCGGTAATATACAATATACAGGGTTCATATTATGTTCACGGTTATTTTTTGCCACTTTTAGGGGCCCCCTTCCAGGAAGGGGTCCCCTCCGGTCGGAAGGTACGGAGGGCGGTCGCTACGCCTCTGTCCACATGTAGTAGGCCATATACCTGCGGATGAAGCATAAATTCCTACTGGACTTAGTGGTATATAGTTACGGCTTAGATATGTAGGCTACTTCATCTTCAAAATTTGGCAATCGCTCTCTATAGCTCGAATTACTTTTCAAAATTAAGTCCTATTCTGCGTTCTCATCCTCACCTCCTTATTTACGTTGATGCTCCTATCTGATATCTCCCTCAATCGGCGGCGATCCCGGAGGGGGGGTCGAGGGGGACAAGAGAACGAGACCCCTTACCTTTAACAGTGGGGAGACACAGTATACAGTTGTCCTCTCCCCCCCCCCCCCCCCACATTTTGATGAAACACGAATAAGATCAACATTTTTGTCACCGTGCACATTTTTGAGCAGATCAGTTCAAAAGTGTACCGTGTCGCCCCGCCCCCGCCCCCGCCCCCGCCCCCGCCTGTAAAACAAGATCGCCGCCGCTTTCTCCTTCTTATCTCTCTCGCCGCTCCAAGCCTCCAACTTCTAACGCCATCCACCGTAGGCCTATAGCCGTCTGCCCGATTAATTACCGGAACAGTCTTTGATCAGAATTTGACACTGAACCAAATCACTCGCCTGTTTTATTTTTGATTGAGTGTGTGTTATGAATAAGCTGCTTCCCACGACTTCTTTTGCTTTGTGCATTAAAGAATCTGGAGATTGAGACTACGATTATGCCTACAGATTGATAAGGCGCTCTCCTGTTTTTACACTAATCGCTTCTGTAAAAGCGAGCAATGATTTAAAATTAAAGTTAAAATCAAACCATGACATCTGAAACCGGTTTAAAGTATTTATAAAACGGGACTGACATTCGTCACTTCTTTTGGTTGCAACACTGCCCAGCAGCCTTCGCGTCCTCATAGGCTTTAGCTACATACGGCATTTTTAGGTCCTAATAATAATGATATCGTTGTTCCGAGCTATCGGCCCTTATTTAGCCCGCATGCAGGCGATTTTTAACGTCAGATGTAGTATATACAAGTATACGTTGGTCGTTGTGGAAAGTTCCATTTGTACTCAACCCACAACTAGGCCTATATGCCTACAGGCCTAGCGCCAAGGTCGAAACCGACGTATATTTCAAATAGGCCTACTCAAATTTCAGTATACATGTAATGTATACCGAAGCAAGCACGACTTGTAGGCCTACAGAAAAAGTGTTTCCATCCATATCAACGTTTCTTTGCTGCCATAGGATGTCGTTAAACTGTTAGAATCCTCATAACTTTAAAATACAGTTTCTACTCCTGATGGGGAGGAGGCGTGTGCCCGATAAACTTAGATTCATAATCGTCGTAATATCCAGACTTCTAAAGCGCCACTCGAAAGCCATGCGCAGGACACCAGCTTATTCACCGGCGCTGCGTCAAGTCAGAGCATGGGCGGCGATCTAGGGGGCCGAGGGGGACATGACCCCCACCTTTTAGAGTGGGGGACACGCCATACATTTGTCCCCCCCCCCAATTTTGAAGAAACACCAAAAAAGGGCAAGTAATTGTGCGTGAGGGTTTTCACTGCCTTTTTGACCAGATGAGGTAAAAAAAGTAAATTTTTTGGAGAAGTGTCCCCCCGAAAAATCTATGAAAGAAGAAGAAATTTATTTCAGGGGGATGAATCTGGAAAAAGGTATTTTTTTAGACGAATAATTGAAAAGTTGAAAAGTAAGTCGTAAAAAGGTCAATGACTAAAAAAAGGTCATCAACTTTTTTGGGAGATGATTTCGTAGAAAAGTCTGAAAAGGTTTTTGGTTTTTGTGGATGAATTCCTGAAAAGTAAACAATTTTTTTGGGGGGGACATGAATTCCTAAAAAAAGGTCATCGACCAGACCATGGCCGACTTTGTTCCCCCCCCCCCACCTCTCAGACAAGATCGCCGCCACTGAGTCAGAGGGGTTTCCAAAGAGTAGTCCAAAGCAGGGGCGTCTACACCATAGTTAGCCTACTTATCGGTTGGTAGCCTAATTACAAAGCGCTGACGTGCAGTGAATTTAAACCCGGCTGTGGAATCGTCCTCCACTGCATGGTGTACGTTGATCTTGCTCGGCCGCCGGTGTTGCAGGCCACGTGACAGAGTATACCGGGTAACGTCGTTTCCCCTTGGGAAGTTAACGAAGTGTATGAACAGCGGCGTAGGTATACGATATTTTACGCCCGGGGACGAACTATGAAATTGGCGCACTTCCCTGTTTTATTTATTTCACATTTGCAAATAGGCCTACATCGAGTGGCAATTTAAATTTTAATATGAAAAATACAGATAGCACATCAGTGCATCGCTTAGTGCTCAGTGGGGCGTAGATATCATACCAGACAACTGGTTTGTTAGTAAGGAGGATATAACTGGATATTTTGCAATAAATTAGCTAAAAGTAAATTTATTTATTTTAACCCTCATTTTGGCGCCCCTTCCTTTGGTGCTCGTGGATACATGTCCCTCTGTAGGCCTACACCCTATAGCTACGCCTTTGCTTGTGAAGTGGCATTGCTGTCGTGTGACTCGTACGTGTCGTGTTGACGTGTTCTAATTTTGATATTTTACTCACGCATGCACATAATTATGTCAGAGTAAACTGTTCATTCTCTGTATACTCGTCAAAGACCTCTTAATCAAACTTGTCTGGCTGAATACAGAGGCATTGAAACCATCGTAGTCGCTGCAGGAGACAAAGCGCCATGCATGGGAGAGAGCGTTGAGCCCATGATAATTATATATATCAGGCCAATGAATGTTTCTTTCTATACCATGAAAGACGATTGTCAAGATGGCTGGATTGCTTCCAAAAGTCCCCACATGATAACACGGGCATGATAGTTGTCAGGGTTAGGGTTAGGGTTGCATTGCATTGAAAAGACTTTTCATCGTCCTCTCGTGGAAATTCTGAGCAGGCCCGGTTTGTCTGTTTGGAAAACTAGGCAGCCGCCCAGGGCCGCCGATTTTTAGGGGCCGCCAATTTTTAGGCCAATTTTCCATTTTTCCAAAATTATTTAATTATTATTCGCTAGATGGAAGTAATTATAGTGTTGGTTGATAGTGTTGGTGTCAAAAATTGCTCAGATGTAACCGCGAATTCCTAAAAAAAAGGTCATGACATTCATTTGTGAGGCGAATTCCTAAAAAAAAGGTCATCAACTTTTTTTGGCAAGATGAAATTCCCAAAAAGATGGATGAAATGAGCATTGCGAAAATCTTAAAATTTTCGGACGGTTTGTGCTTAGGGCCGCCGGTTTGTCTAGGGCCGCCAAGTGTCTTGAGCCGGGCCTGATTCTGAGTTCCAGAGATCCACGTTCTAAGAAGACGATAGACTCAAGGGCCTCGATTGTCTCGGTTTTCAAGGCTGGTCCAATACATTACCCATTACCTCTCTCTCTCTCTCTCTCTCTCTCTCTCTCTCTCTCTCTCTCTCTCTCTCTCTCTCTCTCTCTCTCTCTCTCTCTCTCTCTCTCTCTCTCTCTCTCTCTCTCTCTCTCTCTCTCTCTCTCTCTCTCTCTCTCTCTCTCTCTCTCTCTCTCTCTCTCTCTCTCTCTCTCTCTCTCTCTCTCTCTCTCTCTCCCGACTAAGGTCATCCATCTGGTCTCTTCCATCATGCGGGAGAAGGTGAGCGAGCGTCGTCGAATACCCTCTGGCATCTCTCTGGCCTCTCGGGAGTTGTTCTGGTCATTGCCCTTTAGCATCTTCCGAATCTTCGAACCGAGTGTTGCTGAAGCTGCCTTTGCTCGCTCTACTGCTGTCATATAACATCGCGTCTTTTCTATTTGGTTTCTATGACACGTAGCAGCAAGTTTCACGCAAATGACGACTGCCTTTGCGAGGTACTGTAAAGGCGCTACAGCAAGGCCGGTTTAACCACTAGGCGAACTAGGCGGCCGCCTTGGGCGGCACATTTCTGGGGGCGACAGAAAAGCTACACAAAGAAATATTTTTTAAACCATTGCCGCCGGTTTGCCAGTCCAGAGGCGTAGGCCTAGCCGCCTAGCCATACAAGGCGCTTAAGGTGCGTACGCATCCCCTGTCACATTCTGCTTTAGGGCCCGATTCTTTCATTTCCCTCCAAGCGCACAAATTTTAAATTTGGTTAATTGTTCCATCTGCTGCCTACGGTGTTCAAAAAGCCCGTGTACTGCGTATATGTCTCAGCCTCTCTGCAGTCTGAGCTAGTCTGTATGATGACTGATGCGGCCGGGATGCCTCATGATATCTGATGCATGCCATATTGTAGAGACAAGACAGACAAGACATTTATTGTTCTCAGTAAATTGTGTACAGCAACAGTTATGCGTATAATACAAATTACCATAGAGTATTAAATCATCAATGTTATGAGCAGAGCAAATAATGGGAGCAATAGGCACACCTAAAGGGAGTGATCCCGCTAAGCAGGGCCTAATTGCTTCATGCAGGGTGAGTCAGGATGAAGGCCAATTCGCTATCAAAGAAGAGGAGGGAATTAGATAAGCTTAACTACCAAACGAAAGAAAACAACAAACTTAAGTAACATGTTTCAGTGCGCGCGCGCGCACCAGTTGTCTAAAGAGAGCGAGGCTGGTGGCAGTACGTATGTGAGTCATTTTCCGGTAAATGCATAAATTGACAATTCAGCTGTCCCCGGTCATTTCTAAGAAAACAATGCCTAGTCTGATCATGCTAAGTGATTAGATTAAAACGTTATTGATCAGTCAACAATTTAAGACCTTTGAAAGTAATTCAGAGCAATAAAATAATTTATTACAATTTATTTTGAATGTAAAATGTTCCACTCCGTTACCGTCCCTAGGCTATAGTACATATTGCTTTCGTCTACAATTTCAAAATGATTTGCATTAAACCAAAAAATGTGACTGTTTCTTTTATAATAAACATAATTGCATATTTCTAAATACAACTTAGAAACTTACAACTTCAGTATAATTTTTAAAAATATATTTTAACTTGTCCCCGGAAAATTATGTCCGCTCCGTTAAAATGTAAAAATTATCTCGTATCTCACAACCCTTCCAGTTCTTTGGTCCCGCAACTTAACACATCTCTTCTGTGAACATCTATGTAAGTAAGTATGTCTTAATACAGGATCTGAATGCTAAGACAAATTTCTTACAAATTTTCATTTATTACGTACCTCATGTGTTTTTTCATAATACATCCACTCCGTTACTGCATTTTTGCAATGATTTTCAATAAATATAATTTAAATAATATTTTTAATATAACGTTTATAAGCTATATAATGAGTGTACCGACGATTAATGTGGACGCATGAGAGATAATATGATATTTACCGTGCTGATACACAATTTGTCCACTCCGTTAACTGTCCACTCAGTTACCATAAATGTGACCCTTGAGGTACTAAAATTTATTCCACTGTCAGGATAAGTCGTCTACTTAAATTATCATTTCTAATACAACTTATATAACAATATATGACATTTTAAATAAATTTTTGCTTCGGCAGACTGTTTTTTTTTAAGTTCACTTTTCACATTCTGTGCTCAATTCTCGACAAATGGTAACAGAGCGGAACTTTTTATGGTAATTTTTTATGTAATTTTGATGTTATGAGCAGATTTTTAAGACAACATCATAAATATTTTAATGTTTTTTTGTTCATTTGATCACTGGTAATGATTAGCAGAAGTGATTTTTATTTTGTTATTTGGCCAAAAAAAAATACAGTCAACTTTACGTTGATTAGATTCCCTATTTTTCTTTCGGTAACGGAGTGGAACTTCTTAAAATTTAAAATGTGATGGAATTAAATAATCATTTGTATTGTAATTTCTTTTATATTTATTTTATAAACATTAATACTAAGAACATATTGGCATGTCAAACTACACAGTAGGAAGCTGTGTACTATATATAAATAGCTCATATGTTTTGGTAACGGAGTAACGGAGTGGACAAACATTCCACTCCGTTTTTCGTAGGGCTATTTTCTTTCTGCTAAAAACTTCATAATTTTACATATTAGTGCAAAACCAAATATATATTAGTGAAATAGAAATATTCAAGATTTGCTTCAAACAAAAATCAATGTAATTAATTAGCCCAAAAAAATTGTTGGCTTCTTCAATTAGTGAATGTGACATATTACCGGAAAATGACTCATGTTCAAAGGAAGGTTATTCCACGTGAATGGGCCCTGAAATTTGAGTGAGAATTTACGAGTATTTGTTCTTGCATAGATGGGTCTATAGTCTCTGTTACTTCTACTTCTAGGGTGCGAAATGCGAGTAAGGTAGGAAGAGAAGGAGGGAGGGAGAAGGTTATTTGTATACTGATACATAAGTACCCCAGTCTGTACAAATCTGATTTGCTTAATGCTCAGAAGTTTATGTTCAACAAATAAAGGACCTGTATGACAGAGACCATAAGATTTAGTGATGGTTCTAATAGCTTTTTTTGTAGTATCTTTAGTGCGTTGAGATGAGTGTCGTAAGTAGAGGTCCAGATAAGATTATGTATGTGTATTGTATATTGTATGTGTGGTATTTGTCTATACATGTACTAGGTTACCCTGATGTATCGGAGTAATTGACCTTGTTCGACCCCCAAGTCGAAGCGAACTGGGTGTTCGCTTCGACTGCACATGAGCTCATTTAGGTGTACAACCACGGCGCACTTTAACCGTATAATGTCACAGCTCCAGCGCTAAGATATGCCTGAAATAGTATGCCTTGTTCGTCTCTCTCTCTCTCTCTCTCTCTCTCTCTCTCTCTCTCTCTCTCTCTCTCTCTCACACACACACACACACACACACACACACACACTCACTCACTCACTCACTCTCTGTCTCTGTCTGTCTCTCTGTCTCTGTATCGTTTTATCTCGTTTTCTCTCGCTCTATCTCTGTCGCAGTCTGTCTCTCTCAATGTCTCTCTACAAGGCTTGTGGCCTGTACACTCTACATTGTCTTATTGCATTATTCAAAGCTCTCTTGAAAAAAGAAACTTAAGACTCAACTGATGGTAAGGAACTTCTAAATTTAGAGTACCGGTACCGTAGTAGTTCTTGTTGCTTTTTTTTAAAGTAGTACAGACGATATCTGCTTCTCGTTTCTACATTTGCTGAAGAGAAAGCGCGAAAAATCAAATTTTGAATTTACATTAGGCCTATATTTGTATAGACTTCGCACGTAGGTAGGACTAGGACTTCGTAAACGTAGCCACAGGAGTTACTAAGTGTTCAAATGAAACTGTGCACTGTATCATTAATTAATATTTACATTTAAAATTACCATTAAACGTGTTAGACCATACAACATAGGCTGCATAGCTAATGCAGTTCCAGACTAGGCCTATATTACTTTAATTATGGCTAACTTTAAAATTTAAAATTTATCAAATGCCATATTTTTGTTTAATTTAGAAGCAATAATGATTCTTATATGATTACAATGAACGACGAATTGATGGTACTAAATTAAAGATGCAGCATTCGGCTGCATTCCTGTGTGAGGGTTATATTAACTTGATTAATTTAATATTAATTAGGCCTATATATATATAGCTATCGCACTTGCCAGAGGCGCGGAGCGACAGGTTCGCCTATAGGGCGCCAAATACTCTGGCGCCGGCCCTGCGCTACAGAAATCTACAGTTACCAATCATTGACTAGTTTTCTTATATTTGTTTTGCTAACTGATAAAACACCAATTCTTAATTACTTTCACAAACATACTGGCTAGGTCAGGCTGCTGATTAGGTTGCTCTCGAAGTGGCGCTATATAAACGTTCAATTACAATTACAGTTTCGACATTTCTTTAATCGAAGAACGAATTGTTTTCTGCAATTATTAAGGAAGTCTGGGAAATAAATATATATGACGTCATAATAACTGTTGTCTGGGAAATATAACTATGACGTCAATGTCTATCAACCAATGATTACGAGAAACGTGGCCAGGATGTTCATATTAGGGCTCGGATCGGGCTTAGACCATACCCGCTGGTGTCGACGATCTACAACAACACGGCGCAACTGCAGTCTTCAAACAGGTTGTATTAGCCTACAATAACTTACCTAGCAGACGAGGGGGCGCCGTATACAGCCCGGGTTGATACGTCAGGCGGGTGTAGTCAGGGGCGTCATTTTGCTCTAGAGAGTGGGGTCTCAAATTTTGATAGTTTCCCCGTCCCCTGCCAGCAGTATGCCCATATGGAGCCGATAGAAGGCCCATATTGCCACATCACAGGCCTTTTGGATCCCTATAGAGCTATAGATCGAGCCCATACGGATCCCATAAGATGCCATGTCATGTTGGACCCGAATAGACTAAAGAGCCCATAGGGATCTCATATAATGCCTATCTAAATTAAATGCTGGCAGGGTCATGACCCCACAAATTACGCCTCTGTCTGCAGGTAGGCGGCGTCGGTCTTCGTCTGTTGCCCTCCGTCGGGAGGGCATCGATCTCTGTCTTTGTCTTTGCAAGCACCACTCTCAATGAATAGGGTCAACATTTCTACTCATGGGTGTCGAGCGGAAGCATACGAGCACGCAGATCCCCACGGGCGGCTAGAGCCTGCAAGTCCTGGGTCGTTCGTTGCGGGTCACAGCTCGGCCTTAGCTAAGGGGGCTGCTCGTTCCGCGAGGACGTAGGGACACCTGTGGGTAGAATGAGTAGACCTTCAAGAAATTCCTCGCTTTGGCCTGAGCGAGTTTTCTTATGTATTGCCAACGTCTCTGTCTTACCTCGTTTCTTTTCATTTCTCAATGCACCTCACATAACATCAAAACACAGACACCGTGTAAACAAGGAAGTAGATATATTAGTAAGTGAGCAAGTAGGTATATTAGTAAGTAGGCAGGTAGGTAAATTAGTAAATAGGTAAATTAGTAAGTATGTATATATGTATGTATGTATGTATGTATGTATGTATGTATTATTATTATTATTATTATTATTAATTAGTAACTTCTATTGCGCCGGTGTCTAATGCACAAGGCATCAACCGATGGCACGATGTATGTATGTATGTATGTATGTATGTATGTATGTATGTATGTATGTATGTATGTATGTATGTATGTATGTATGTATGTATGTATGTATGTATGTATGTATGTATGCTTGTATTTATATATTGTGCATGTATTGTATTAATTTCATTTTCATTTCATTTTCATTTCCTATCTCAGTCTCCTATCACAGTCTCCAATCTCAGTCTCCTATCTCAGTCTCCTATCTCAGTCTCCTATCTCAGTCTCCCATCTCAGTATCCTATCTCAGTCTCCTATCTCAGTCTCCCATCTCAGTCTCCTATCTCAGTCTCCCATCTCAGTATCCTATCTCAGTATCCTATCTCAGTCTCCTATCTCAGTCTCCCATCTCAGTCTCCTATCTCAGTCTCCAATCTCAGTCTCCTATCTCAGTCTCCTATCTCAGTCTCCTATCACAGTCTCCAATCTCAGTCTCCTATCTCAGTCTCCTATCCCAGTCTCCTATCTCAGTCTCCTATCTCAGTCTCCTATCTCAGTCTCCTATCTCAGTCTCCCATCTCAGTATCCTATCTCAGTATCCTATCTCAGTCTCCTATCTCAGTCTCCTATCTCAGTCTCCTATCTCAGTCTCCTATCTCAGTCTCCCATCTAAGTATCCTATCTCAGTCTCCTATCTCAGTCTCCTATCTCAGTCTCCTATCTCAGTCTCCTATATCTCAGTATCCTATCTCAGTCTCCTATCTCGAGATGATCAGTCTCCAATCTCAGTTTCCAATCTCAGTCTCCTATCTCAGTCTCCAATCTCAGTCTCCTATCTCAGTCTCCTATCTCAGTCTCCTATCTCAGTCTCCTATCTCAGTCTCCTATATCTCAGTCTCATATATCTCAGTCTCCTATCTCGAGATGATCAGTCTCCAATCTCAGTTTCCAATCTCAGTCTCCTATCTCAGTCTCCTATCTCAGTCTCCTGTCTCCGCCTAGTTCTCTTTCTAACCCCCTCAGCTAAGTAACTGAAAATATGTTGGGGGGTTACTTTACTACAAAAAACTGGTGTTTGGTCTATGTGATTATGTTATTTGGTAATCTGCAAATTTTTGACCCTCCCCAGTTATTTTTGGACAACTAAAACACTGTCTTACAGCAGCTATAGCGCCTTTGCCCCTCCCTCTCATCTCTCTGGACTCCCTGGCAACTGAATATGGGCCTCCTTAATTTGACCCACACATTCACTGCCAAATCTTCGGTCCGCAACCTATATGTGATCTTTGACCAAAACCTTAAGCATCTGCGAACACATATCACCCTTCTGCTTCATGCATATCCGTGACCTTTGCAGAATCCGCCCTGTACTCGACGTCAAAACTGCAGCTACAATCGCAATTAGACCACTAGCTGCAACTCGCTCTTTCTGAACACATACATCAATCGCCCAAATAAACCGCCTCCAAGTCCAAGATATACTGAGAACGGCGCCCTCGCCCGTACTATAAAAAACGAAACATCGCTATACATAGGCCTACATCATTGATCACTCCAATTCTCAGCTAACTCTAGGCCTACTGGCTTCTATACCCGAACGAATAGAATAAATCACTCACCTACAATATACTTCAATCCTTTGGAATCCTCCCAGCCCTCCTATCTCCGTCAGCTGTTCACGGTCCAACCATTTCGCTCAACCCGCTTCTCTTTCGCCCTAATAATTTTCCGCCCGTTGGTCACCTCATCACTGAAATTTGCAAATCGCTCGATCTAAACCCATATAGCCGTCCCGCCTGTCTGGAACAAACTCCCGCCAGTATTACGACAAATATATGATCCTTCGTAAACGAACTCACCAAAAACCTCTCACCTCTTGCCCCACGTACGTATACGGGTCTCGTAGACTCACTCAAAACTGAAAACGCTGCTCTTTCGCAAATCCTATTACTTCAAGACAGTGTAAGGGTCCACTGTGACGTCACAATGACTTCATAATGCTCAAATATGACAGTAAGCTACATAATATAGAACGTATACGGTCCTCTGCAGCGACTATTACAATGTATGGTCGTATATTTCATATTACAACAGGGCAACAAAGCAGATAATAATATTTATAAGCCTACTGTTTATTTTAAATTATAATGCTATAGGCCTATTTTAGATTTAGGGGATTGCCATGCAGCAACGTAACTAGGATTTTTCGTTTGGGGGCTTAAGCCTTGAACATGGCAACATTTATTGTATTGTATTGTATTGTATCTAAACATTTATAAAGCGCCTCTCACAGTATTCGCTAATCAGAGGCGCTCCCAGTGCGAAAGACCCAGTGAATAGAAAGAGGTTTTAAGACAGCGGAACGAGGCACTTGGGCCACCAGCTAATAAAGAGGCACGTGTCAATGGAGGGAGTTGATTCCATAGAGCAGGACCAATGCAAGAAAAGGCTCGAGTTTTGGCCATAGAGGTCCTGGCTCGTGGTACAAGAAGATCATGTCGATTAAGCGATCGCAATGGACGGAGGGAAGTAGCTGAAATTGGCAGACGAACAATGTCACAGAGGTACTTGGGTGCTAAGCCTGTACAGGACCGAAGGACTAAAGTGAGAACCTTCAGCTGAATCCGAGCAGTAAGGGGAAGCCAATGAAGATGATCGAACATGAAAGAGGAAATATGAGACCAGCGAGGAAGTCGGGCTATTAATCTGGCTGCAGCATTTAAAACAGTCTGGAGGGGGGAAAGACGGACTTTTGGCAGCCCAATCAAAACAGAATTACAGTAGTCAATTCTGGAGCAGATGAAGGCGTGGATGATAGTGGTAAAAACGGAGGAGGAGGCAGAGCGTCGGATTGCTCTAAGCCGTCTCAAGTGAAAGTAAGAAGAACGGGTAAGATTAGCAATGTGTTCAGAAAAGGTGAGCATACTGTCAAGGACAACACCAAGGTCACGGACACTAGAGAGAAAAGTGAATGACGGGAATTTCCCAGCAATACAGTATTCATACGAATTTTAGCTGTAAGCATACAACGGCTTGACTTGTTTGGGGGGCTTCAACTTCGTTTGGGGGGGGGCTTAAGCCAGTGATATTTCAGTTAACTGAAATAGAAACTGAAACGAAAATTATGAATTTCCGTTTAACGAAAACTGAAACGGAAATTATTTGCAAAACGGAAACTGAATAGAAACGGAAATGAAAATGTCAAAACGAAATAGAAACGATAATTAATTCCGAACGGAAATTGTTGAAAATAAGTAAAAAATCTTCTGCGTTTGTATTGGGTTTAGTTGGGCTAAATCGCTGACTACGTAACTCTAGGGGTTTGGGCGGACCATTTATTCTGGTTATTATTCGATATCCATGCATCGAAATCTATATGTTGTCTGTTAGAGTTAGGTTGCTAAGTTTTCCATTGAGAATGGACTATTGGCTGGACGCAAGCGCGAAAGCGGTTTGGCAGTATTTGTTTATGATGAGAAAACGAAAAAGAGTTCGTGTTTAGTGAAAGTTGGATCAGACGTTAACAATAAACCAAGTGGGCTGTAGCTTGTCGGCAAGAATTCGACTAATCTAAAGGTAAAATATCTATCATAATAGTTCGAAACTTGCGTGTGTCACGCCTTAGGCGGGAGTGTTACTGGGCCTGGGCCGCAAATTAGACAGGGGCCTGGGCCGCAAATTAGACAGGCCCACAAACAATAGACGTACAGACGCACGTACAGCCAGACAGACACCTCTTCACATTCCCTAATTCATCCAATCCTCCGTCTTCCAAGCGTTCTCTAGGTCAGAGGTTCTCAAACGTTGGTACGCGGACCACTAGGGTACCACCAGGTCGCAAAGTGGTACGCGAATAAAAAAAATTTCTATGAGTTTATGCCCATCTTTATCAATTTTCCCATCTTTCTTTGATTAGCAATTAACTATTGAGGCCACTATTCTACGTAACCGTAATTGTAATCTCCAAACTTCTAAAGTGCCACTCGAAGGACAAGCGCAGGGCACCAACCTATTACGAGCGCTATTCACGTCCACCATGCGCTTCTTTTTCTTTAAATTTTCTATGAGTTTTGCCCACCTTCTTACTGCGTCTACCATGCGCTTCTTCTTAAAAGTTTAAATTTCTCTACGCTAATTGCAAAGGGACTTCGCGCTCGTCTGTTGTTTTTGATCTGACCTTTGCTGGTGGTATGCCAATATTCGATTTTTTTACCTGGTGGTACAATTAAAAAACAGTATGAGAACCGCTGTTGTCTGTCAACGCAAATATATCTATGTAGAAACTGAAACTGAAATTTTCCAGAAACTGAAACGAAAACGGAAATTATTTTAAAACTGAAACTGTAATAGAAACTGAAATTATTTCAAAACTGAAACTTGAACTGAAATAGAAATTACGAACCCAAAACTGAATAAAAACTGAAACTGTAATTATTTTCAAAACTGAAATATCACTGGTTACCATTACCATTACTGACATACCTCCACAGCACATATAAATCGTTCACATGTTCAGTTAAATCAGATTCTCATGGATGACGTTATCTTACTCCACGTAGTGCGGTTGTCTCACGCGCACAACTGATGCTTTCTGGTCTCGACTCTAGAAATAACGGCCGCTGTCGTAAACTTCCTTCCACGCCACAAGTAATTCATGCTTCGAAGAGGCATACATCTACGTGTCATTGACACCAGAAGCCCACACAGTTAGGCCTCTATTAGCCTACGTACGCCTATAAGTCCGCACAGGTTACTCAAGGGCCGAAATAAACAATCGTATAATAGGCCCAGAGAGACCTTGACTCGGAGGCCTAAACCGCACTCTGCGCCAGAAGTTGTTGTCGCGCCCTCGTTAAGATGGCGTCTGAAGGTCGATGACGATGGCTTCACGGAGAGCGGGGAAACAGATTAGAGCAAGCCCTGCGACTCAACTATAACACGAAATCAGTACTGCGTACAAGTAAGTCAGTAGTCCAGCAGAAACCAGCCGAGTGAATTCTGACGCACAGTGTGGGCTTTCTCGTTAGTCGTCTGAACGTTGTTTCATCTGAGTAGGTTACATTTTTGGCAGCATAGAGAATGTCAGATTTCTGTTTTACATTTTTCTCGCAGTCCCGAGTGCCTGGAGCAGTCTTCCTGCGCATATTCAGGAAGCCAAAAGTATAAAACTACGTCACTCCGAGCATTAGGGCATTTGCGTTGATAGTAGACATGTGTGTGTGTGTGCGCGCGCGCGCGTGTGCGCGCGCGCGCGTATAGCATCCTAGAAGTAGCTTGCTATCAACGATGCTATATAAATTGTCGTATTAGCAACTTACACTTCTCTTAGAAATGTAAATGTAAATGTAAATCTCCGAAATTTCTCCGCGCCACACAAAAATCCATGTCAGGGAGACCAGCTTATCACCGACGCCATAGCCTATATATCAAATCAAGTCCGCAACAGCCATGTCCGCCTTGTCCGTTCCGGTGCCAAGTCAGAGTCCGGGGAGGACGAAGGTCAAGCCGAGGAGACAGCAGGATGTTACGGTGGTAATTGGTTGGTAATGATGGTGGTTGTGTCGGGGCGCTCCCAGTCCAGCCACGGCTAAAAAGAGCAATGTAGTGTAATGTAAATCTCCGAAATTTCTCAGCGCCACACAAAAGCCACGTCAGGGAGACCAGCTTATTCACCGGCGCTATATCAAATCAAATCCGCAATAGCCATATCCGCCTTATCCGTTCCGGTGCCAGGTCAGAGTCCGGGAGGTCAAGCCGAGGAGACAGCAGGGTGCTACGGTGGTAGTCGGTGATTATGGCGGTTGTGTGGTGGCGCAGGAGTAGTCTCTAAGTTAGTATAAAAAAAAGTAGTAGAGTCATCTATGGGGACCAGACGGAGCGCTATTGGGAGCCCGTTCCAGGTGGTAGGGCCGGCAATAGAGAAGGAGCTGCACTGCATGATTGCGGTCCGCGAGCGAGGGACCATAAACTTATATTAGTTCAGCTTGGTCAGCTGATCGAAGAGCAGATCGCCTCTGGACAATATACCTGTAGGGCAACAAAATCTCGCAAGTATAGGTTCAGAAGTGCACAAGGCTACGCGACAGAACGTCTGTGACGCTGAGCAATTGTGAGTGAAGAACTTGCTCAAGGTCCCTAGGCTAGAGCCCTGCGCCGGCCGCGCCGCGCCGCCGCCGCCGACATTTCGTGGGCGCCGCCGCCGCCGATTTTTGTTTGTCGGCGCGCCGCCGCCGCCGCCGACAATCTGTCGGCGCGCCGCCGATGCCAGTTTGATATGCTTAATTGTTATTGTTGCATTTTTCATGTTTTGCATGATATTGCAAAGAGAAGCAAACTATTCTCAGAAATGGCACTTTGATTAGTAGGAACTCGTGTGCTAATGAAGAAGATAAAGAGTGAACATAGCTGATTATAGTGTTTGTGGTCTTTATCTTGATAACAAGAATGCATAGTCTTCCTGACTAAATTCGTTTTCCTTATACTTTGATGATCTTGTCTTTGTGCCATGATACAGACATTAATTTAAAGCGATATCTTGTTACAAGTAACCATTGTTTTGATACGCCTGTTCCTGTTGCCATTTCCTTAATACCTTGACAACAAAAGCAATATGCAATGCATGTCTTTGTATGTGTACTAGAGTACTACAGTATTCCCTCATTCGTTTCCTTCATGTTGAATAGCTTCTGTAACTTATTGATTGTTGTCTTTGATGTATGTGGTCTTATTACAATGGTGTAAATTTTTGGCTTAATGTTGCAAGATTAGAGGAGTTTATGAGTGCTATTAATATCAAGATATGCCATTTAAGTAATAATCCTGCAGAAGGGAAGGTATAATTGATTAATACTTTTGGCTGGAATCTATTCAGGTCAGGGATTGTTGTAACGTGCAATGAAGCACAAAATGTGCAGCGATAAATTGAAAAGTGCAGTGATGAAAGGCTGTTTGTGCAGGAAACGTAATGCAATTTATAATTATTTATGATTTTTATTATTGAAACCCACTATAGACTCGCGATTCTGTGCAGTGATAAATTTATCCTAAAACATCCCCTGATTCAGGTAAACAGTATCAGTTGACACAGGTTTTGACTTAATACGTATAATATCAACAATGGTCTTTTTCAGTTTAGTCTGATACAATGGTCTATAGATGTGGAAACTTTAAATGATGTGGCACCAACTCAAACGGGCAGCAGACCACCTGGTAAATTCATTGAAATAGGAGTGAGGCCACTCGGCTAGTGTATTACCATAGGAAAACGTATATATTTACATTTCACTTCATGGTTTCAGCAGCCTCTCTTACCGGGAGGATGCTGTTATCCATCATCTGCCATGTGACCTGGTGTGTAGGCCTACACTGTATCAGTGCATATGCAAGTGTATTCATGCAATATGCAAATGCATGTTGCTTCATCTGATTACAATTTGCCCATACCTATACAGATGTGCAGTGTAATTAAGGATGTTCATATTTGTAAGGCAAATGTCTTCTCTTTCAGTCCCTTTGTATGTAGTTGAGCTTCAGTGTGATGGAGTGGCTTTAGAGAACTTGTCCCTTTGACTGGTCACAGGACCAACGGTTGTTCAACTCTCATAGTGACTCACATGGGCGTCCGGAGGAGGGGAAGGGAGATTTGCCCCCTGGATTTGTGAATTAATTTTCCATGCAAAAACGTCATTTTGCCCTCTGGAAAAATTGTGCCCCTTAGAAAAATTGTGCCCCTTCCGGAAAAATGCCCATGGTGACTCATGTTTCTGACTAGGGCACGCCGCGCCGCGCCGCGCCGCGCTGACGCCAATATTTTGTGGGCGCCGCCGCCGCCGATTTTTGTTCGTCGGCGCGTCGCCGCCGCCGACCAAAAATGACCGGCGCGCCGCCGCCGACACTATGACGTCGGCGCAGGGCTCTACCCTAGGCCTATACAGTAACAGTAACTGCCTCGGGCGAAGCTCGAATCCGTACTCTCCGCGTTACATCCCTAACCAATCAGCTAGGCCTACGTTCGGTTTTTAAAATTAGAGTTTAGTCTCGACAGGTTAGTTTCTAACATTTCGCTGAAATCTTTGCTCCAGGTAACAGGTTCAAAAATAAAATCGGAGCGCTGTGTGAGTAAGACAGTCTTTGAAGCCTATTTTCCCAGTTTGCTGTACGCGTTTTGCTATAATATCTAATTCGTGTTACCAGCCAATAGTTCGTGTTGTAGTTAATCGTCTACGACTGTTTTGTCCTTGACACCGACCGGCGGCCACCTGTTGAACAGCAGTCGGCGAAGAGGAGTTTCAGTTCTCTTCCAGGACCGAACAACGTCAACTCAAGGTACAATTCGCAGACAAATCTGGGAATCATTTCGGCCAATTATTCAGAATTCTTCACTTGAAGAAAACTTTAGTCTTTGTGTAAAGTATGTTGACGTATTTGATCGTTTTTCGTCGATTTCAACGTCTGGCACTTCCAGTTACGGAGGTCATTAGCGGCGCGGCCATGTTAGCTGCCGGCCTTGGCGCTCAGGCCCGCTTTTTAAAAATTAACATTTGGTAGTAAAACGTTAGAAAAGATGAATACTTACTGGTTAACCTGGTAGTTTATTATTTAAGTTTTCATAAAATTCGAGTTGATGAAGCTGTGGAAGTGTTTGAGTAGAGGCGTTTGGTTTACAAGGTGAATGTGCTTTGACAATGTCACGTCTTTGACATGTACAATGTCACGCGATTGCCTATCGTTGAAGTGTCCGGTTCCAGGCTGTGTAAAAGTCATATGATGTCAATCAAGTTAGACGAGTCATTACATTCGAAAATACTTCGTTTTCATTATTAGTTCTGTTTGAATTTCAACCGCTGAACAGTCTGAAACAGCCGGAAGTGCCCTACACGCCGAGTTAAGACCTCCGGCAATCTCAGAGCTTCCTCGTTTTTTTGAGTTGGGACTGATTAATGAGTGGGACTGATATTTTTGTGTTGGCTTTCTTGTAATTTGCATAACAATTCTTGCTGACCCTATGGTTTCCTCTGGTGTCCTCGGTTTCACACTGAAGCATGTCGTTGTTGAAACTGTGGCTCCCTCTTGTCATCGCTCGATGCAGTCATGTTATTTAACTAAATAGACAGCCCTGCATTGTGAGTCAAAGGAGTTTGAAGTACAAGTTGCGAGTCAGAATGTCTCATACTTGTGTTTTAAGTGTTAACCTCATTAGACAGGTTGAGTGCTTGCCTTGTAACACGGGGTTCGAGCCTCCTCCCTTGACATGATTACTGTGTAGGGACCTTGAGCAAGTCCTTCGCTCACAATTGCTCGCCATCACTGATTGATGCTTAAGCACTAACTAGTGTTGCCTAATAAATGTGTAATAATAGTTTCATGCGGGATCATTGTCATTTGTGGCCATGATTTTAAGATATAGATCTAGATGTTTGAGTACTTAGGGTAAAAATTAAGCATGATCAATTTAACAGCATTAAATTTTGGAGTTTTATTTCATCATCAGTTCCTGATGCCAGCCATTTGGAGGTGATGGCTACGAATAAATGATCTCCATTGTCTTCGGTCTATTACCCTTAGTGTTAGTCCAAGTGATTAAATTATGTTTTGTCCTGATTTATATTTTCTATCCAGCATAGTCTTTGTCTGCCTTTGTTTTATTTGATGATACATTTTATTTGATGATACATTTTCAAAACCATGGAATAGAGAAGTTCCAGTTGAAGAGAGGATGTTGTAGAGAGTAAACGCACAATGATTGGAAGGTTAGGTTTCAGATGAAGAAATCAAGAGTGGAAAAACTAAATGATGATATTTGTTTTCTAGTAGGATTGTGTCTCAGTTCCTTGCTCGTAGCTACATTTTTGAATTATTTATGTATGATTGTCTGGGGTTAGTGCGCTGGACTGTTGACCGAGGTTTAGGGTTCAAATCCCCACCAGGGTAGAAATTTGTTTTCAGATTTCAACTCCAATCAAACAGCAAGAGAGAAGAGTGGCAACCAGGTCGAGGCTAAGAATATTAAATCTCTATCCGTGGTTGATTCTTTGTGTTAACCTTAGAACCGACTTCTATTCTTCGTTAATGATTTGTCAGAAGATATTTTGTGAATGGTATTTGGTAGGAAATTGCGACGAGTTGGTCGGATGATGTGTGCAGTACAGATGTTTTGTGTTGTTTCATGTAGATGTCTGAAGAATCAAAGCCAAGTCCCCTGCTCGGTTTTGGGGAGAACTTTGCCCTGAGTGGTGCTGCTGCCATCATATCCAAGACTGCTGCGGCCCCCATCGAGCGGGTGAAGCTGCTCGTCCAGAACCAGGGCGAGATGCTGAAGGCTGGACGTCTCGACAAACCATACAATGGAGTCATCGATTGCACTATGAGGACCTTCAGAACTGAAGGTAACGATTGTCCTCTGCTCAAATGTCCTCTGCTCATTTATCCTGTGCTCAGTTGTCTTCTACTCAATTGCCCTGTGCCTAACTGTCCTCTGCTCAATTGTCCACTGCTTAATTGTTCTCTGCTCAATTGTCCTGTGCCTAACTGTCCTCTGCTCAATTGTTCTCTGCTCAATTTGCTCTCTGCTCAATAGTCCTCTGCTGAAGAGTCTGTGTTGTCTTATTTACCATTGGATTGCTTTTTGTCCAGGTGGAAATACACCTTTGACCATGTTAATATTTTATGCGGATAGTTTTGTGTGCGAACTTTTCCTATCTATTAGGCTTGTAATAAAAACAAGTGATAGATATTGTGACGGAAAAAAATTTGAATAATAAAATGAAGATGAAGTTTAATGTGATAAGATTGAAATTTTTTAATTTTCTTAAACCAGTTAAATTATTAACACCCGAAGGTGGATTCAAGTCAGATGATTGATGATTAAATGGAATTGTTGTGATGGAAGTGGTGTGTTGTTGTTTCCAGGTATTCTGCCGTTCTGGAGAGGTAATCTGGCTAACTGCATAAGGTACTTTCCAACACAGGCCCTGAATTTCGCTTTCAAGGACAAGATCAAAGCGCTGTTTGTCATGAGGAAGACGGACAGTTACTTGGTCAACTTCAGCAAGAACGTCGCGTCGGGTGGTGTCGCCGGCGCCATGTCGCTCGTCTTTGTCTACTCTCTTGACTACTGTCGAACGCGGTTAGCCAACGACGCCAAGGCCGGCAAGAAGGGAGGAGAGCGCCAGTTTAACGGAATGATCGACGTTTATGTCAAGACTGTCAAGTCCGATGGTCTGGTTGGTCTATACCGAGGATTCCTCATATCGTGCGTCGGAATTGTCGTCTACAGAGGGTGCTACTTTGGCTTCTACGATACCCTGAAACCGATCATCCTCGGTGAAAACGCTGGCCTCGCCGTCTCCTTTGCCCTTGGATACAGTACGTAACTGGGTTTCTTTCTCTCTGAATTCGTGTTGTCAATTCATGGCATTTCCTTAAATACTTGTCATTTTCATTCTGAAGACTAATCTTTATTTAATCTAATTAAGAAATCTGATCTTTCTCAGTGTAGTTTAACTGTTGCAGCTGATTATAGTTTCAAAGTGAAAGCATGGTCTTTAGTGGAAAACATTTGATGAACCCATTTAAGATCTGAGAGGTCAGATTATGTCCATGCCGCTTTGTAAAATGTTCCGCATGTTGTTTACTTCTATGACAAAAGAGTTTCGTCAGATGTCGACAACAAGAATCGATCAGAAACTGAGTAATGTTTTGCAGAATTTCGTAGTCCACAGTCTGTCTATCCTCATCGGATGTGGAGAGGTGCTAATTCGTTTGTGCAATTCATTTGTTTCTGCGTGCAACTGAATATTTGACTGTCATGGGCTGATAACTACATTTACTTTGTGTTTGAGAATCTTATGGTAACATGGTATAAACCTCCTGATTTAGTGCTTGTGCAATAAGTGTGGGACACAAAAGCCAATTGGTTGAGTGCTTGCTTTGTAACATGCATAGTAATAATAATTAATAATAAAGTGATAATAAGTCCTTTGTTGGAACATGTTGTGACAAATCATATGTGATATGTTTTTTGTTTGCAGTTGTGACCATTACGTCTGGGTTGATATCCTATCCAATTGATACGATCCGAAGACGTATGATGATGACGTCTGGTGAGGCCGTCAAGTACAAGGGATCGATGGATTGCGCCGTCCAGGTCGTGAAGACCGAGGGATTCATGGCTCTCATGAAGGGCGCAGGTAAGCGCCCCAGTCTGTCCTCCACAACACACTGTACATTTACTTTACTCAACCAACACGCGTTTCGCAACTATTGCATGAATATTGTTTGATTTCATGTCAACACACAATGCATAAACCAATTTAGTGTAAGTTTTGTGTTATGCTGGCGACTGTTGTAAGACATTATCGTAACATGTCGATGTTTGTCTTGCGTTTGTAGGTGCCAACATTCTGAGAGGAGTGGCTGGTGCCGGTGTGTTGGCTGGCTTCGACAAGTTCAAGTCCCTCTACGTCTCGTGGCGTGTCGGTTAAACGTCGACGGCAATCGAATAGGGTTGTTTGGCCAGTGCTGGTCAATCGGAGTGTGAAGCAAAACCAGTGGACCTACTATGATTAGCCGCCGACAAAATTTGTAGCTTAAGATTACGCAGCTGCACGGACTGAAGCAAAGACCATTTGCGCGACGCTGAATCTGATTTGTATGCCGAGAATAAAAACAAACGTAACCTGGAAAAATGGTTGAGTCTCCATGTTTACTGTCGGTTTTAAAGCGGTGTTTTGAGAATCCCTAAAGTTCGGCTTGAAAACGTCCGGTTTGCATTTGTTTTGTGTTTTGCATAAATTAAGACTGAAAAACTAGGCTTTCTCGTGAAACTAGGAAATTTCTCTGAATTTCATTCCTTTGGGTGTTTCTGCTTTTCAGCGGCTGAAACCCGTATAGAATGGTTCGAGGAACATACGGTCCGGGCTTGTTCTTTCGTTTGTGCTTCCCATTGCAATACCTTGGTGGGTGTTGAACAGTTTGTCTGTATACATGTAATTGGTAAACGTGGCTGTGGAGTTTGTTAATCTTTGTCTACTGAATTTAGAAGATTCTAGAAATTGTCCAGAGTCAAATGTGGGAGATGATTAAATTAATTTGTGTGTCTTCAGTTGTGTGTGTTTTTTCTCCAGATTGATTAAAAGCAGACTGAGAATTCACTTGTTTTTATTTCTTTACGAAAATTAAATGCTAATGCCATCGGTTTTCAGTTTTGAAGCTTCCAGCAGGAAGTGCAATAGGCTATCTAGGAACCAACAACATCAAAAAAACTTATTTGTAGCTTGGTATCAACATGAACAATCTTCTCAGAAAAATTTTCGTAATGTTGACAGAAGAATCTGGTTTGATGCCAGGAATGACAAGTAGGCCTACAGCACCAATGAAAATTGGCTAAGTAAAAATCCAGGATGAAAAAGTTTATAAACGATTTTTAAAAGATTTGTTAAAAAGTAAGAAGATTAGCAATCCCTTAAGCTAGCCCTGAGGCAGGCATGATTGTGAAGTGTTAGCGACTTCATTCTCTTGGCCTCCGCATATAAGGGCGGGTGGCCACTCTTCTCCCTCTATGTCTCATCTTTCTACCGACAGTGTACGGTTACAAACTAATCATTACAGCTGAGTTGGAGAGAGGGCGCACGCGAAGCGGAAGTCCCGAACAAAATTTCTGCCCTGGCGGGTATTTGAATCTCCTACCTCTCAAATCGCAGTCTCGTACGCTGACAGCTACACTAGACCGAGCACCTCTGTTAAGAAGTATGGGGCCACATGCAATAATAAAGCGAGGTGTCAGACTTTTCTCCTAGCCATCAGATGTTGGCATAATTTTGCCAATCAAATCAAGCAAGACTATAGGCAGAGAGGGCTTAATATGAAACAATGGGTAATGTACATTCTGTAGGGCCTACCGCTCAGCACCGTTTCTTTCTTTCTTGTTTGACAGGTGGGGGACATGGGACACAGACACTTGAACTGATCTGGTGAAAAAAGAGGCGACAAATTTGTTGACTTTTTAAAGTTTTTTGGTGTTTCTTCAAAATGTGGGGGTACAACTCTATAGTGTCCCCCCCCTCTGTTAAAGGTGGGTCTTGTCCCCCTCGACCCCCTGTTCGCCGCCCATGCCTTCTTTAGATCTGCTGCATTCATCCAGTCCATCATCTGTCTGGGTCTTCCTCTTGTCCTCCCCTCCATTTCTCTTTTACACCATGCTCAAGAGTGAGCCCTCTGTCGGATCACACTCAACCGGATGGAGATCACCACCAAAAAGAAGACCCGTCACTTAGGCCTAAACAGGATTATTTAGACACACGTACAATTTTATCACCAGGATGCTTAATGAAGCTGCTTAGTTTACGCTATGGGTAAAAGCAATATAAATTGTGGATAATTGAGACAAATATTAGTAGCTAGGCCTAATATTAACATACTATTAGTATATTATCTGTATAAACATGTTAACGTTGCTGCAGGGTGAGAATTGTCGGGGGGGGTTTGGGGGGTTCAACCCCCCTAGTCTTTCTTAGGACCCCATAGTAAAGTCTTCATTTCACACCCAAACTCCACATGAATCAAGGTCCAACCCCCCCCCCAGTCTTTTTCCTACAATTCTCATACTGCGTTGCTGTACACCAAAGTGCGGTTTGCAATTGGTTCCAATAAAGAATATTCTATTCTATACTAAAGGGCATTTTGGTATTCTAAGCCGATCGAGTCATAAAATAGCCTATTCAATTATTTTGGGATTTTTCTTATTGCAGTAGGCCTAGGCCTACTTGACAATGTGCGTCATATTTGTGGAGTAGGAGCGTTTCAGTCTCGAACGAAAGATTAACGTTGGTGAGTTCGCAGATCGATAGGATCACATGATTGTCGTAACAAATGTGACAAAGGCGTTGCAGCTTGGGCTATGGAGTAATTACCAAATTTAAAGGATGTGATGGCGGAAGGGCTAAAAAGGTATAAGGGCGGAGGATGATTGGGTTGAGCACAGTAATCATGAATTGCGAATAACTGCCGAAAATCGGAAGGCTGGAAGATCGGAGTCAGTTGTAGGCCTAAATAAGAATTAACCGCTGTAGGCCTACGGGATTAATTCCGTTAGTATGCCCAACTGAATTAGCAAAAAATCGTATCCTCAACAAAAGGCCAAGAATAGTTTTGTTCCAATAAAGAATATTGAATATTCTATTCTATCTCTTCCTATGCATAAGATAATCACGCATACGAAAATATATGACTCATCACAGCGCAACATAAAAGCTTAAGCGTCAGTTTTAGCATCCTTCAGCGGAAGTTCTCCTCATACTAGTTCCGACGACGCCATTTATATATTACAGTGAGAAACGAATTAAGTTTAGGATTTAATACACAGCGTGTTATCGCACTTTCCGATCTGAAGCAGGACCTAATTAAATAATTTATAAATCTTTGAACGTAAGTAGATTTTAAACGTTTGTTTGATTTTTAAACAGTAGAATTGTTAATCGAGATGTTTACGGCAGGTGGTATACTTCTCGGTGAACGCCATTTTCTAAGACCCGGTATACAATTTGCAGTACTGACCACATGCCAAGATTTGAACTCAAGTTGTCGTAATATGTTCAAGTTGCTTTTGGAAAATTGTTTTAAACTGTCGGTCATTCTGATTTTGAATTGGTTAAGTTTGCGCTGAAGAACTCGGTTTTTTTTAGTGAGTGTGTGTAGTTAGAGTTCTTCCCAGCTGTTATTGTTATTTGTAAGTAACCTTGACGTAAGAAATACAATGTAGAGAATTTTAAGTCAACATAAATATATTTTAAAAGAAAATTCGGTAATCCTGGGTTTTAGCGTCCGAAATTATTTTAATTGAAACGTTTTAATACAATATACAATAAATAATCATCGTTCATCCAACTTCTAGTTTCAGTTATATTTTAATCGATTATCCAGCTTCTAGTTTCGTGAATATTTTCATCAATCTTCCAACTTCTAGTTCGAGTTTTACTATAAAATGTTTTCATCGGTCATACACGGGAATAATATCGGCACTAAAACGATATATTTTCATCGAAATTCCAACTTCTAGTTTGACTTTTATTATGCAATATTTTAATCGATCATGCGGTTTCTACTTTCATTGATATTTTCATCAATCTTCCAACTTGTTGTTTGAGTTTAACTGTGAAACGTTTTCATCGCTCATGCAATGTAAATAATTTCGGACGCTAAAACCCAGCATTACCGAAAATTCAGTAGAATAACAAACAGTAAAAACAACCGAGGAAAATAACGTATCTTTCAAATCAAGTCTGTAGTAGTTGTTTTTTTCCTGTGAGATAAATACTGTTAATGAAATCCAGCATAGACTGTTTAAAGAGTTATCATAACATGTTTGTTTTCTTGCAGTTCTGCAATTGTTGAAGATGGCAGAAGAGTTTGATATAGAAGCGATGCTTGAAGAGCCGTACAGAAAAGAGGCAAGTCTCTGTTTTTGACTACTTTAGCAGCAGTGCAGAAGATTGTTAAATGTAATTAGAAACCTGTTTGCTTTTCAGAGTGTTAGCAACAGGAGTTGTTCTAGCCTCAGACACACCTCTGTAGTCAAAGGTCACTGATATTTGAAACAGTTCGCATATAGTAACACAGCAACAGGGCCTAGCTGCTACCTGTGATGTTATGTAAGAGATATCAACATGGCTGATGTTTTTGATCCAATTTTGGCTGATTACAGAATAAACATTCTAGGTCTAAAACAACTTTTATCTGTTACTGACAATATTGGTATCTTATGAAAGTACTCTTAAAATCCTTTGTAATGGTGTACTACACATTACTGTGCTACCTATCCCGCATGACCATATTTCAGTTGGTAGATGACCTACTTTAACTTTCTGCAGTTTTCAAGGTGGTCTAACAAATTCAGTTAATGGTTAAAATACCTCAGAATTTACCAGATCATTCACCAAAAGGTACATAACAAACCCACAAACTTCTGGGACTTTAATACCAGCAAACTAGTGGTTGTGCAAATATCAATGTTCATACTGTCAGAATTAACAAAACGTCATTTTCAAGCTGGGCTGTGGACTACAATGAGCAAGGACCGGAGAAGGCTTACCTAGGATCACTTCAACTTAAGTTGTGGAGAAGGATCTGATGACTTGGAAATTTAGCGTTTTTACAGCACGGAGGAAGGCCAAGGATAGGAGAGATCTGTGTCATGCTTCTCTCAGTTGAGTTCATCACCAGAAGAATTCATCTTTGATGCCACTGATCTACAAGGTTTACCTTAAATTGGTTTTGGTCCGAGCAACTGTTGTCTCGTGAGCTTCTTAATGTAGTTGTGCATACATTTTGTTTGCAGGTGGCCAGGGACGAGGTTCGAGGAGATCGGGATCGCGAGAGAGGTCGGGATCATGAACGCGATAAGGATCGTGGCCGTGAAAAGGATCGTGAACGCGACAGGGAGCGCGGTGAACGTGATAGGGAGCGTGGCGGTGATGACGATCGAAGGTATTGTTCATGATAAGATGTTTTTTTACTAAGCGTTCTTTTAAATCTATTTGACTATTCTATTTTTGAAGAACTGATGTTTTTAAGTAAAGTACCATAGGCATATTCAAAGTGATTCTGTTCTTTGCCATTTTTCTTAAATTTTCATAAACTGAGCTGTTAGGATGTAAGTTAGGAATAAATGGGATAACTTTAGCCGGACGACATTTTTGTTATGAGCTGCAATACTTTTACGTAGAGCATCCATTTCATCTGTTCCGCTGACAAGAAGCCATGGCTGGACAAACGAGTTTCAAGCGAATGTCAGATTTGGCTGAGATGTTGAATTGGTCAGTGTCTGAACATTTTCCCCTCAATTCGCTAGATTATCAGCTGCTGACTCTGCTGCATTGGTGTGCGTTTTTCTGCAATTTCTTGATGTTGATGCCATAGATTAGATTGGTGCTTGGCCGTTTATCTCTAACTGTGGTCTTTTATGTAAATTAACAGAAATCTCTCTGTACGGACTGTTGTTCTAAGTAGAACTGGCCAGTTCACCCAGGTATGTCAGTTGAATGCCTGCCAGTTACGATTCTTCATCTACTACAGCACCCAGACACATTGCTGTGTCTGTATTAACAAGTGCTCAGGCTGTCTTTAGCACGACATGAGAGCTTCTGCTCTCAAACGGATGCTACGATCGTTTGTGTAACCAGGAGCCACAGTTTGTCTGGTTAGAAGATTGTTCTAAGGCTGCAGATCGTTTTCATTTAAATGTTGGAGGATACAGTTAGAAAACTTGTGCCCCAGACAGACTGCCATAAATGACTTTTTAGACACGACAATAGCAGTTCTTGGTTTAATTGTTCACAGGATGATTTTGTTTAGCCTGACTGTCAGTTAATGTTTGATAATTTGTGGACGGGTGTTGACTGGACCCGGGCACATATCGGACGTTGACTGATAGGAAAGAGAATGAGTATCGATAAAATTATGACAGAAAATTAATAGTTTTATGTCATTTTCAGGAAACGAAATAAAGATCAAGAAAGAAAAAGGTATGACTGATTGAAATGGTTTGTGATGAGGTAGTTTTGAAATGTAGGACCTTTCTTCAAAAAAGAAAGTCTTTTAACACTTGATGACGAGCTGCATTTGTTTCCCAGTCACTTTTAGTACACTCTTGTCGTTAAAGTGTTCAGTAGTTTTCGTTGAAGTGTAAAATTCTGTTTAAGATTTAATTAAATTAGCAACACTTTGATTTTAGACTCCAAAGTGATAGAAGTAAAATAATTATTAATAATAATAGTTACATGATAAATTATGGTTTAGTATTTGTTTTGATGAATTTTTTTGGCACTGTTTAATGTTACTGGTGTTAGCCTCAAAGGTCATGTGGTTGATATGTTACATAACTTTGTAGATAAAATTTGTTACTTAAACAGCAACTTCTTACGGAAGCAGAAATTTTTGTAGCAACAGACTATGTTTAGTGCATGACAATACTTTGATATAAAAAAATGGTTAGCAAGGTTTCTGACGATGACTTCACATCTGTTTTAGGCATAAGGTTGATGCGAGCGATTTGAGTAAATCTGCTCAGGAAGAGACGCCGCATTCGCTCGTCCTATGTGCAGCCTTTGTTTTAGACAGTTTTAACGGCTCGTTAATAAGTCCGATGGTAATCTTTGTATGGTTTCATGTGGTTCAAGTGGTGTGGTTGATGTGCAAATGAATGGCTGTTTTTGTGGATGTCATTGCCAGCATTTCTGAAGTGTACGGCTTAGGACAAGTGGCTTACAACATCATAGACTTTGTAAGTAAATGGGTTCATGTGAGGCTAAAACTGCAAAGAAATTACTGAAGACTGCACGAAATTTGATGCTGAAGCATGAAATGAAGACGTGGTCAGGTAAGAGTAGACTGGTGGGAAGTGTTGAATTGGGCAACAAGATTATTGTAGATACGAACTAAAAATGTAATTAACTAGAGTGAAGTGTAACGTGACTGAGATAAAAAAAAGTGATTTTGACAACATCAGAAAAGCACGTCATGATAAAAGCCTGTGTATTGAGATGTTGTCTCATTCTGTATGTGTTGCAGAAGTCGGAGCCGCGATCGAGACAACCGTCGGCCGAATAAACGCGACCGATCAACAGAACGACCAAAAGAACACGAAAGCAAAAAGCCGCGAGCCAACGACAGAGAAAATAAAGATCGACCAAAGGATGAGAAAATCAACCGGGATAAAGATCGGAGCCGCAGAAGCCGATCGAAAGATCGAGGTCGCAGGTCACGAGAGAGAGGATTAGGAGGAGGAGGTGGTGGAGGAGGAGGTGGTGGAGGAGGAGGTGGTGGTGGGGGTGGTGGTGGTGGAGGAGGAGGACGAAAATTCTTTGGTCGAAAGAGAAGCATGTCACCTGCCAGGTAAGGAAAACTATGTTTCAAGAAGAAGGTTTTTGCTGATGGTTAAACAAATAGAACTGCCTATCTGTGCCATGCTTGCAGAACAAGTATTTTGTTCTGAATGCAGAACAATAATTTGTTTCAAATGCAAAACTAGAATTTTGTTCTGAATGCAGAACAAGTATTTTATTCCAAATGCAGAACAAGTATTTTGTTCCAAATGCAGAACAAGTGTTTTGTTACAATTACAGAACAAGTATTTTGTTCCAAATGCAGAACAAGTAATTTGTTCTGAGTTCGGAACATTTTGACATTTATATAGCACCTTTTAAATTTCCCTACTATTGACTGACTTATGACTTATGCTGTTTGGTCGTGCGATTTACGGTGGTATTCTCTCCATGTGCTTTGGTGATTGTACAATGTACAGACAAGTATTTCCTTGTATACAATTAACTACAGTGTTGGGCTGATTCTGACTTCTTGTTATTTCAGTTGAAGTGAACTTTACAGTCTTATTGAATTTGTTTTATTTCAATGCATTTCCGAGGTAATTGTAAACATTACAGCCAGATATAAATCGCATTTTCATGTCTGCCTGGTTTTGAACTTACAGAGAGCCACAACCTGAGATGACTCCAGAAGAGAGAGACGTGCGGACGGTCTTCTGTATGCAGCTGGCAGCTAGGATCCGACCGAAAGACCTCGAAGAATTCTTCTCATCTGTCGGAAAGGTCAGTGCGTCCACTAGGACTGACTCATTGAGGGTCCTTGTCAGTCGGCTTTTCATCCATTTTAGGAGCGACTGAAGGAAAAGGTTGCAAGTGCTTAACTCGATTAATCCGTTAAGTCATTCATCTGATTTGGGAAGTAGGTGCTTTGCATACCATTTGGTTTAAGCAAGGGATATTTTAGTTTTCTTCACAGGAATGACATTGGCTGCTTTACATATGATTTCGTGCAGTTTATAGCTTCGGCCTGTTGCATTCATAGGCCTGTGTTGTTGCCTTGCTTTTGGAAAAATAACTTGTAGTGTTGTGCCTATACAAATCTTGTAAACTCTTCAAAGCAGAGTACCATAGTTACAGGATGTTGTGCCTTTTGTGATGGTCCGATTTTCCACGTTGCTTGAAACGTACCTTTTTGAAAGACTTACCTTTTTTCAAATTACTTCTGGGTATTGTCCTGATTACAGTTTGGTTTTGGAGCGCCATCGAATGATCCTTGTGCAATAGACACTGGCGCAGTGGAAGTCACTAGTTACAATTACTTGTTGAATGCCATAGGTTCGTGATGTTCGTCTGATTCTCGACAACAAATCGCACCGGTCAAAAGGCATCGCATACATAGAATTCGTTGAAGTGGAGTCCGTTCAGTTGGCTCTCGGACTGAGCGGACAGAAGCTGCTCGGAGTTCCGATCATCGTCCAACCGTCTCATGCGGAACGCAACCGATTGGCCAGTGCAGCGGCGGCCGCGATGAAGTCAAGCGCGTCTGGACCGATGAGACTCTATGTCGGATCGCTGCATTACAACATAGATGAAGATATGCTTAACACGATCTTCTCACCGTTTGGAAAGGTAAGTGGTGGCTGTTCTGTCGTCTGACATTTCTAAATGGGTGAGTTGTGCTGACTTTATTGATACTTCGTCCATTGGAGGAGAATCATCCTTTGGCATCTTTGCAAACTGTTCATTCATAACGGACATTTATGTAGGACCTCTTCAAGGAGAACTAGTCAGAGGTCATGTCTGATCTGCAGGCTGTAATCATCTAACCTAATGATTTATAATGTAGTGTTGTAGTTGTTGTGTCAAAGAGATTCAGAGAAACGAGAATCCAGGCTATGGTTCATGTAGAAAATGAGTCTTCAGTTGAGATATGAAAGACATCAAAGAATTGGCTCAATGAATTGAACTGGACAGTGAAATAAACTGGAGCATCTGGAGTGTGGATTCTGATTTGATGCACCTTGAAACATGAATCTCCAAGTTGAACCTTAGAAAATGACGTTATCAGGAAGCATCATTATACGACAGTTCTTGATGATGCTCACAGAAAGAAGACCTTATGTTGTCTTAGAACTCTGCTTTCTTTTGTCAGATGCATTAGATGGATGCAACTGTGAGAGTGAGTCGCTAGGCCTCTAATGTTTTAGCTCGACTGTTGTATTTTCCCACATGGTGATAGTTGTAAACTTGCAATTGAGGTTACTTGTAAGGTGGCCTTAAGATACCAAAGCAGAAACTCGTGGCTTGTTTGTCTAGCAACTGTGTATTAGTCACTGGGCTTGCATTCACTTAAGACATATTTGTTAATTTTCGTATGTTATAGATTGACGATCTGAAACTGATGAAGGATCACCAGACCGGACGTTCTGCCGGATACTGTTTCATTACGGTCAGTCTCTCTGTCTGTCGGCGTTGATTGTCTTTGCCCTAAATCACGGAGGCATTGCTCTCGACGGATCTCTGCATTTATAAGTATCTTTGCATTTAGTTAAATTGGCTGGAGTGAAAATCAGTATTGTTAGTGTTCAAAGCTTCCATTTGAGGGACTAATGGTGCATAGTACGGTAGGTGATCGGTTAGAGCACTCAGATTGTAACATGGACAATATGGGGGTTTAAGCCTTCCCTGAGATGGTCACTGTGTGTAGGAACCTTAGTAAGGTCTTCACGCACAACTGCTTTGCGCATCAGTTTTGCTATCCTTGCATACATAATGCAATTTAAGAAGAGATTATAATGGATGAAGCTCGTCTTGAAATACGATTGTATCATGCGTATATGTATAGAAGAAGACAACTCGTACAGTGCTTCTGCTTGAACTCTCAGGTCGGACAATGTAGCTTGTGATATAATTGTTTCTTATCTGACTGTGGATTGAAAGATATGAGTTGATTGAAGATGAGAAAAGGGTTTTGAGAATGTTGTGTGTCTCTTGTAGTTTCACAATGCAGAAGATGCAAAGAAGGCGATGGATCAGATGAATGGATTTGAATTGGCTGGTCGACCGATGAAGATCGGAACAGTCACGGAAAGATCCAACGAAGAGACGAGTACAGTGTTCGACATCGACGAAATGGATCGATATGGCTTCGGAATGAGCGCCACAAGCCGGCTACAACTGATGGCTAAATTAGCTGAAGGTTTGTAGTCGTTATTTTGGGTCCTACTGTCTTGGGAAGGGATACAGTGATGTTGGTCCAGGGCTTCTGATTTTCTTTCCAAGTCTTGTTACTGGATTTGACTGGTTTTAAGGTAACTTTATGTGCACTGTTTAAGATTTTTGTGTTAAGTTGCAACTGCAGTTGATCAGTGAATGTGGCATTCGTGGGTGTAACTTCTATGATGCCGATGTCTCATGCTCGAGAAATCAATGGACAGTGCATGAAAACAAACTGCAATGATGCCAAAATGCAGAAGATCAGTCAGCCAAGGTAAATACAGGTCATTGAAACAGTGTTACTCATGAAATGGATCAAAAAGAAGAGGCAGACAAATAAGAAGAGCAGGGCAACATTTGTTGATTGTGTGTTCTGAATACAGTGGTTGGTTGTATTTACAGGTACAGGTATGAAGATCCCAGCAGCCGCAGCCAATGTACTCAACGCACCCCTTGTTCCTCCTGCACCGCCTGTGATGCCAGCCGTTCCTTTGCCTCCGATCGCCACTCAGTGCTTCATGCTATCAAACATGTTCGATCCCAACTGGTAAGTCTTCTTTTTCTTCCTATTCAACATACAAGTTCTTAGGCTGATTATAGTTGACAGCTGAATATAATTGAAGCAGCTTCAAATATAATCAAACAGTTTAAAATCTTAATTTGGCTGTATTGTGAGTGTAATCTGACATTTAAAAAGTGCCACTTCAAGAAAAAAACTCATCGGTAGCGCTCCAAACCCACACCAGTGAAAGTGTTGTCGAATAATACAGACTTCAGGCTCTTACGAAACTGTAGAAGGGACAAACTGAGGAGATCAAGTCTTAAGCTCTCGAGAAAGGTGAATCCAACTGGTGGGTGCAACTTAGTCAAAGCTTCTGGACTAGGCTGTAGCATTATGCATATGAGGAATGAGTTCCATCTCAGAAATTGAGTTTTTTTTACAAGATGTGCAGAAAGACATGTTTATTTGAGATGTAATGAATTTAAGAAGACCGAATTCTGTTATTGGTTTCAAAGAGATTAGTTTTCTCCTTTCCATTTAATCTGAATGATGTTTTGGCTGAGTTTGGTTAGCTACTCTGCTGCATTTAGAAGACTTTGAGTGATTCTCTCATTTACTGCAACTCTGAAATGGTCCTTGGGGTTCAGTACGCTGGATACTAATAATAATAGTACTGTAATACTACTAGTAATAACAATAGTAATAATAACAATAACAGAGTTCCGTTGCATATATCTTTCATGTGCGTAGTGCTGATGTGAAAGCCTGGACGATTTTCCACTGACCCTTTTTTATTGTTCTTACATGAAACATTGTGACTGCATGTTACGATTTTCATAGTGGTAATTAATTATAGAAGATTGGATCGCTGCCATCTAATCTCTTGCCTTCTACAGGACAGTTACGTAATGTCAAAGGTGCCAGTTGATGATTCACTTACCTTTCCATTGTGTGGGATGCGGTGCGGCAGTTGCCGATCGGTTACAGTGATCGCCTTGTAAGATGGAGGGTGTGGGTTTGAGCCTCCTCTTCTGAGACGGTTTCTTGGAGTCTTGTTGGATCTGTGAGCAAGTCCTTCACTCACAATTACTTTGCGTCATTGACTGATGCTTGTTCATTAGATATTGGTGCTTAATGAGTGAGTAACGATATAATTGTCAGCCGATGGCTTGATGATCTTTTGAGATAACCAGGTGAGGTTTGGTTTGGTTTTAGTGACAAGGGTTCTCGTTGGGAGGATGAGCTGCAGGATGACGTCATCGAGGAGTGCAACAAACACGGTGGAGTCCTTCACATCTACATCGACAGGGCGTCTCCGCAGGGAAACATCTACGTCAAATGTCCAAACCTGGCTTCTGCAGCTGCGTCCGTAGGAGCTCTGCATGGCCGCTACTTCGACGGTTAGCTGCTTCTTTAGTTTGTTGTGCAATTATTTTGTGGTATCTCTTGGCATTTTGTTGACATCCTTTGTTTTAGTTTATATTATGTCTAACAACCGAGTTGTTGCTAAATATCTTCGACATGAGAGCAAACCTTGGAGATATGATGTTGAATAGATACACTCAGATACTCAATTATGTTTTCTAGCTTCTACTTGTTGCAGTTCTCAGTGTTGTCTTTAAAACAGTTGATCAGAGTCATAATTGCAGTCTGAAATTTAAAAGGAATGATTGTTGTTGGCCATTTAATAATAATAATAATAATCTTTTTCTTTATTAATTCAAACCAACAAACACGGTAAGATTACAATGAGACATGACAGTACAATTATCAGTATCTTGACTAAACAGCCATGCACGGCGCCCGCCTGTGGGGGGTTGCGGGAATCGAACCGCATACTGCTGCACCCTGGCCATGAGTGTTACCACTACTCTGTCCCCCTCCCCATTGACCATTGTTGACTATTTAATTTTAAAATATTGCAGTATTTGAATCTAATGTATGTCTTTTGCGTTGTTATCATAATGCCCATGTCGCTTTGAGTGACCAGAGGCAAGGTTATGGTGGCTGTGGAAGTCAAAAGAGACTTAAGTTTTACTAGAGACCTGCAATGTGATTTGATTTGTGTTGTTTTTCTAGGGAAGTTGATTACAGCCGCATACGTTCCTCTACCAAACTACCATTCGTTGTTTCCCGATTCACAGAAGGCGTTGCAATATCTGATGCCATCGATGGCACGTGTCAGATGAGACTGAGGAGGTTGATGCTCATTTCTGCAGCAGCAGCAACAACAGTGCAGTCGTCTTTTGAACGTACATTCTAGTGCTTGTGTGCATCGGACGTGACTGAAGTCGAGACTGTAAATAATTATCGATTAGAATTGAAGCAGATGACTGATGAGAAGAGAGAAGAAATATTCTGGAGATTTATTAGATGTGCATTTGCTGCCTGTTGTAATGTCGTCTTTTTCAAAGATCGAGAGTCATTTCCCCAATAAGAAAGTCTATTGACAACTGATGGCCAGTCGCTTCTGATTCGAACAACAAAACTGTTACACGATAAAGCTGGCCATATGGGATTTAATCTTGTCAAATTTTAAAACAGGCAATGAAAGCTTGTGGAAGAATGGAGTTTGTCTTTATGATGTGAAGTGTATTGTTGATTTTTTAATATATTCAGGGAACTCTGAGATTGATGTTAATGAAGGAGAAGAGCAGTCCCTTAAGCTAACCCAAGACTCAGCCATGGGTATCAAGTATAGCAACTTAATTTTCTTAACCTCAGTTTATAGGGGGCCAGTCCTCTCCCGTGCCATCTCATTCCTATCGAGTTGATGCAAATGCTCATCTGATGGTTTGCTTATGTGCGAGAAGTCATAGTTACAAAGACCTAATAAGAAAAATTTAATATCTCGCTGTATCTTGTAGTTTTTTCTTTGATGCCAGGGACAATGTACAGTTCTGTTGGGTACAGTCACTTCCATGGGCAATGTCCAGTGGCACGCAATCGCACGTGGCTTCTTCAACATCTGCTAAATGGGGTCAATAGTTCATTTAAAGAAAGTTCCTGTTCGCTGTGGCAATACTTTCTCGGATAAAGAGCAAGTTTGACTGCAAGAGTTATATGATCATAAGAATTACTCATGACTTCTAAAGCATCATGACCAAAGTCATCATGACTAATGTCATTATGACTAATGTCATTTTGACCGTTAAGCGGTCACGATTCACATCTCCATGGCAGTCATATTCCTAATAACTCGATGGCAATGGAATCGCAGTGGTAATGAGTGATCTTTATAGCTTTGTGGCAAAAGAATCTGCAGACAGGATTTCTGTAGCAGTGGTTGTTGAGTCGATGACTGAGGTTTCTCAACTGGTGTATGTTGCTGTGGAACCTCTCTCTCAGCTGATGACACAGCATTCGATCTTGGATTTCCTCGATCTGTTGGCTGGACGATCTTCGTGGTTGTTGTTGAAGCCATTGGTCATTTGACTCGGCGATGGCGTCTTCTTCTTGAGACACGATTTCGGATGACTGTTGTTGGACGTCATCGTCTGACCTTTGACCCCTCCGTTGCTTAGCGACGAAGATGTCTGGGCCGTTGTCATGGCGTTGCCATTGTGATCTTCCCGAACTGACTGGCGAGATCTTTGGTTGTGTTGCTGACCAGGGTCAAGTTTTCCAGCATCTTCCGACCGCGGAACGTTTACCTGGAATTGGAGTTTTATGTCCTCGTTAGATAGAGTGTAGCATCACATTTGAACATTTATTAGAAACACGATCTGATGCTGGTATAATAAATTATATTTTATTTCTCTTAACCATCATATTGCAGTATTCAGTTTAGCAATGCTAAATAGGCAACACGACTTTAATAAATTTATCAACGCAGAAATGTTGGAATGTTACAAATCTGGTTAGTTGCTGTTTAACGACAGTGTGTCATAACAAAGATGATTAGCGTCGCCCTCCTTTCTCCAGACTTGGTACTGGCGCTGCCAGAATACCAGCATTGGTGGAGTTTGATGGCAGCTTAAAACATGCGCATAGTTTAGATGTACAGTTTGTACAGATGTAGAGTTTTAGATGTAGCTATGGCTTCAATGTGCACTTATGAGCTTTGTAAAGAAGGCATTATCAAATTATTGTTGTATTTTATTGTACCGGTTCCAGCCAATGACAAGCAAGGAAATTAGGCCGTGTCCTACTTCTTGGACGTTATGACAAGTACATGTAAATAAATAAGTAAGTAAGCAGTTCAGTTGGTCCTTCGTGGTCTCTGGACAACTGAAGCATTATGATTAGGCCAACCGACAGACAACGACACAAAGACAGACAGACGAAGAGAGAGAGAGAGAGAGAGAGAGAGAGAGAGAGAGAGAGAGAGAGGTATTTGGACGTACAGCCAGAGGTGTTCGTGGCGGTTGATTGTTGTCAGGTGACGATGATTTGTCGTCGATTGACCGAAGAGAAAGTCTCATCTTCGCCTCTTCATGGATCGCTCTCTTCGACATCAACTCCTTCTCCGAAATCGACATCCGATTACTCCATCCACTGCAAGAAAGTAGGTCAGGTTATGGAGAGGTACAAAGTAGGTCAGGTTAGGATGGGTCAAAAGTAGGTCACTTTTCAGACGTCCTGCCGGGACGATCCCGCCACAGGCCACTCCTCTCTTGTGTTCTTTTTCAGCGCCTCTATTCGTTGAGTGGCGCTGTATAAATTTTAAATTACCATTGCAACTGGTTGACCAATCTAGTTTTCAGTGCACCCAGTGTGATTCTCCGTACAGATTTTATTTTTTTTACGGTTATGGTTAGTATTATTTTTTAGTTATAGTTATCGTTAACGAAATTTTATTTTCGTTAACGAACAGAAATTTTATTTTCGTTAACGAACATTTTCGTTAACGTTAACCAGAATCACACTGTGTGAACCCTGTTGCTTTCCGATGAAATTTCTTTTGTTAATAGTAGGCCCTATTTAACCCTCAGGCTACCAAGGTTTTTTTGCGACATCGGCTACCAGGGGGGGGGGGTGGTTACCACCCCCCCGGAATTTCGTGTTTGGTTTAAGATATCATATCATGTAATACAGCATTTGATTCAGCATTCATTTCTGAAAAGAATGGTATATTTAGTTGTAAAATATATGAATGCATCTCGAAATTATATAGTTTTTAACAAAGGCACCGGTCCATTTAACGATATCTGATATTATCCCACACAATTTGTACTATTTGGATAAAAAGATATAAATGATGTGGGTTTTGAAAATGAACTATGTATCCAAGAATATTCTAAATATAATGAATATAATGAGGCTTAATTTTCAACAATACAAACTATTCCAAAGTCTGTTTTAGTTACAGGCAAAACCTAAAGGCGTGCAGCTATATCAACATGAAACAAGAACTTATGTAATTTTTCCCGGCAGTCAAAAACGTCAGTGGTCCTTGCAGTTATTGCAAGTTACTTTCATTGTTTTTGTGCGAATGCTTCCTGCAAACCGGCTTCTTGAACACTTCACAGCACTGCTTTACTCTGTTAGTATTCTGCTTCAACTGTTTATAGCCCTTCCCCATACCCAACCATATCGGTTTACGTTGTGATGTTGCATCAGTGATTTTCACACTGAAAAAGCGTATTATTATTCATTATGATCACTTCCGGTTATCAAAAGACAAACAACTAAGCAAGTAAATATAGCCCTAAATTCCCTCTATAGAATGGCATTGTTGTTTCTCTTCCAGAAAGAATAATGAATACCTTTATAGTCGACAACAGCTAACAGCTGACGAGAGAAATTCCTGATTTCATAAGTGGTACCTAGGCTATATCGGGTATAACTTTTTTATGGCGTGGGATATCATCACGACTTTTACCTCAAAATTTGCGCAAATGGACCCCCTACAGCTACTTAAAATGTCAAAATTATATTCCATGTGCTAAAAATTTTTTCCAGAAAAACGTAGGGGGGGTGGTAACCCCCCCCCCTTGGTAGCCCGAGGGTTAAGTTTGACGACATTATGGGTTGGAGCAGACCTCAGCAGAGGGCGCCCCGTTCAGTTTTCTCTCGTAATGGTGCTATATAAATTTACAATACATCGAACCCCTCAGTCGTCTTTCTCAGCAGCAGGTGGAAGGAAAAATTCAAGTGCCTCGATCGATTGTACGCACAACAGGTATTCCTAGGCCTATAGGTCTACAGACGCACTTAGGCCTACATGCCAACAATTCATCACACAGCTTGCAATAGTCGTTTTTTTGTGTCATTAAATATCCGAACTCTATATGTACAGCATTGCTCACAGAGCATTAACCATATACATGTACACACATATATATATATACATATATACACGCAATATATATGTACATATAGTCATGATTTTAGTTGCATAACTCAATCGCGTGCACGGTCGCTCATCCGTAGGCCTGCAGCCTAACAGGCCGTCACACAGTAGGCCCTACGTACAGAAGGATATCGAGTTACTTTTTTTAGACCGGCTGCAGGATATAGCAGTTGATAAATGGGGTGATGCACCGTGATGGGGCCTATCATGGGGCAAATTTCCCACGGGTGATCGAGACGTTGTCCATGGCGGTAAAAAGGTCAAGACTCTCCATGTAATGACGATGTAAATATCCTATATTTCTCAGCGCAACACAAAAGCAACGTCGGAGAGACCAGCTTATCACTCACGGGCACTATATCAAATCAAGTGCGCTGTTGCCAGGTTGTTTGCTCCGTGTCGGTGCCAGGCTAGAATCCAGGGGGAGACAACATGGTCATCATTCAAAACCAACTGGGAGCAAAGCGCTGGTCAATGACGGGTCTATATGTCAAAATGAGGCACTGAGAGCCGGTGAATAAGTTGGTTGTCGCGACATCGCTTCTTTGTGCGCTGTACACGTAGGCCTAGGCAGGGCTCGAAGTGGGACGGTATGAAACGGTATGCCATACCGGCACCTCTCCTGGTCTGCCGAAAGCATACCGGAACTTCTCCAGGTGAAAAATCCATACCGGTATGGCCTAAAGGGGGAGGGAAGGGAGGGAAGGGAATGGTTCTTTCAGCCATAACGGCACCTCTTGTTTCCCCCTTCGAGCCCTGGGCCTAAGTCTACATCTCGAGATTACGATTACCATATTTCTTAAACCTAATGATGACGGTGGTAGTGATAATGATGATGACGATGATAGGTAGAGATGTATCAGCGAAGCAGTTGGTTAATTGATTAGTTCACTAATTAAAACTAGAGTGAACCTTGTTTTTGAGCCATCGGCTGCGGCAGCGAGTGAAGTGTTGGAGCTATATAATTGACCTCCTCCTCCTCCTCCTGCTGTTCCAGTCGTCGTCTGAAGAGAACTGAAAGAAAACGATCACTAAATTACATCGAAACTCACAACTTCAATCTGTTCTACGAAGTTACGAACTGTTGCACCACTCGTGCTCTGCTTGATTAGTTTCACGAGTGTACAGATACATCTAAACCAATGATACAGCAACTACACTGGCTGCCTTTCCCAAGACTACAAGCTGGCTATGATCGCCTATCAGAGGCGTAGCTATCATATGTGCAGGAGGTGCAAGGCAGTTGAAGGCACCCGGGCCCACGACCTTCAGGGGCCCACAATATTGGTAAAATGCAAGGCTACAGGCCTTACACTTACAGGGTCAAAGAGGGGCCCATGCGGAACCACCTGCACTCGGGCCCATGAAAAGCTAGCTACGCCACTGTCGCCTATAAATGCCAGGTTCTGCGTACCAGGTCCCCTGCGGATCCTCCCTACGTTAGGCAACCTCTGGAGACCTAATAATCCCGAGGATCTGCACCGCATTTGGAGCTCGGGGCTTTTCGAACTCCGGTCCTACTGTCTGGAATGCATTACCGATCTGCTATGAAGGAAATTGCTCTCCCAATAACTAGTTTTAAAAAGATGCTTAAAACCCTTTTAATGGACCTAATCAACGAACGATCTGTCTAGATTGTTGCACTTAGCC